>JANAVB010044219.1:1093427-1474997 GCA_029216955.1 Iris pallida | reverse complement strand
AAGAAAACCCCCAATAAATCCTTAACTAGAATTTAGGGGAAACCTATAAAGCTATGGTCAAAGTGTAGAGGGTGGTCTCTCTACATTTGTTGAAGGAAAAAATGAAATAGAGGAATAATGAAGGTTTAATGAGCTTACCTAATTGATTTCTTGAGAGAGAAGCTTGAAAAGAAATGAAATGAAGAGAGAGAGAGAGAGAGAGGTTACTTAGTAGTAAAGAAAGAGAGAGGGGGAGTGGCTCCTCTATGGCCGGCCATGGGGGTTTAGTGGGTTTGGGTGGAGACCCATTAAGCCCCCAACCCATTAGACTTAGTTTGGTTCGGTTCGGGTTTGGTTTGGTTCGGTTTTTTTGTTTAACTCTAAATGACTAATTAAGCCCTCTAAAATGACTAGTTAAGCCATGGGAGTGTGGTTTTAGTTTTAGCCTAGTTAGGATGGCATGTGGGCCAAGCCCAGCTAGTATGTGGATCCCACTAGTGTCCAGGCTACCGGGGTCTCCAACTTAAGTCCGAATTGGATAAAATTCAAACTAAATCAAACAAATCCCTAAAATCATATAAAATCAATAAATTCCCAAAAATTATAAAACTTGAAAAAAAGAAAAATCCCTAATTCAAAACTGGGGGTGACAGCGCAGACCACAGCCAGGTAACCGTTTTCCTCTCATGATATCTTTCGATATACTTAATCGATTTTCGATCTAGAAGATCCTACGTGAACCCAATATAACCCTTTTTAGATCCCTGTAATTTAGTCTCATACCAAGACTTTAAATTCTTGAGTAATTATCGCACAAAACCCAAAAAAACCCACTGTTTCGAAATATCAAAACAGGGCATAAGAGCACTAAATACCTAGTTTTGGAAGGCGACAAATCGTCAATCCTTTGACTATCTCAAAATCTAATTGAATAGGTTTTTAGTCAACCCATACAGCTTCAAAACACTATTTACGGATTTTTAAATTCATCTAGTATACATCAAGGAATACCGATGTGAAAATCAAGAAAAACTTATTAAAATTGTTTTCGAAAACATTAGAAACTCATCCACACGACGTGTGTCCCGCCAATCCGGGCAACATGGTCACGAACCGAAAGCATCGAAAGGTGCATAATGGCTTCGTAGACGTGTGGGTTTTGGCGGAATTCAAATTGGTCGCGTGTGCGCGACGAATTTGATACGTATCCGTCGAAATTCACAGTATCGGCCTCTGTAAAAAAAATTTATTTACTTCGTGCACGTTCGTCAGATCGAAACGAAACTTACGCCAACAGGACCGTATTATTTTTTTGCTCCTGTATACCATGTTTGGTCTAGTTATGAGACAGTTGATCGGATCGCCGTTTCGCGGGCCCCACGATCCGATTTAATAGGCGATTTTGTGTACGGCCCACCGAAATCCAAAATTGGACATACCGTTGGGTTCGTATCATCAAACCGGATTCGTAGACATATAGTTTGACAATTTTAGAGACCATTGACTTTGGCACATTTTTCGGTACAAAGCGGGTCCAACGACGGACATCGTTTTTTGCCCGAAATTACCGTTTTGCCCCTGTGTCCAGAATTGGACTTAAGGACAGGCAATCCTAGCTAATTTAACTATTTTGAGAATGTTGGCAATGTCTGTTTCAGCTTTCGGAGACAGTTGTTAGATTTGGACTCTGTGGCGTACCAGTTGACGGTATATTATTGGATCTTCGTGCTACCTCCAGGCAAGATACCTTGCCTCCCTCTACAGTTTAATTTCATGTTTATAGTTTTCATGTTATTATTGTATTATCATTAGATACTCTATTTGTTATAGATTTTATATGATTTATTAGCTCTCTAGTTGACTTAATTTATCTAGTTTCTACATACCGTGTTCACCAGTTTATGGTCTTGCTTGACTTGACAGTGTAGTTATACTGGACTTGACTATGTCTTGACTGAGTCATACCTTCTCTCACCAGTACCTTGCTTGAGTCATGTCATAGAACGAGTACGTGTAATTGAACTGCTAAATCCTTGTTATTGTTTTCTTGGCACCGGAGAGTCCACTCGGGACGAGGGTGTTTGCCTTGATCTGTTTACATCCGTGAGTCCACACTCGAGACGAGGATGTCGATTATTTGCACCAGAGAGTCCACACTCGGGACGAGGGTGTTGACTTGTACTTGCACAGAGAGTCCACACTTGGAACGAGGGTGCATTGCCGTGAACTAACCAGAGAGTCCACACTCGGGACGAGGGTTAGTGATTATAACTAACCAGAGAGTCCACCCTCGGAATGAGGGTTAGTGATTAGAACTAACCAGAGAGTCCACATTCGGGACGAGGGTTAGTGATTAGAACTAACCAGAGAGTCCACACTCGGGACGAGGGTTAGTGATTAGTTCAAACCTGCGAGTCCACTCGGGGCGAGGGTTTGGTATTCCATTGATCTCGTGTTCGCTTGTTCATCTGACAGTTCATTCGTAATTGTTCTAGTGTTTGTGTCCAAGGTCCCCTGTCTGTAGCCACTTGTCGTTAGTCACTTGTTAGCAGTTTGGTCGTAGTCTCTTGCGATGTTAAGTGTCGTTCCTTGTTATATCATGTTTATATATTATCATGCATGATTAAACTGCTAGATAGGCATGTTTATATGTATCTTGCTATGTTCTCTGAGGACCTGATGATCTCTTCAGGTTTAGCGACTGTATAGAGTTAGTTAGCAGAGCGGGATGGTAGAGGATTACGATGTATGATACAGGTATTTGTTTGTGATATTTCTTTATTATTCTCTCGTGCTTTATATTCCGTGCCATGATATATTCTGCTTATTTAGACTCATATCATTCTTGGAGTATAATCGGACAATATGATAATGGGCTACAGAGCATGACCCATAATTGTTCATTCGTGTTTCATATTCTTATTGTGGATTGAGATATAGATTGCATTGCCATGATTTGGCAGTATACCATAGCCCTGACAGCGTTTACGTATTCGAGTCGGGCTGGAGTTCGCTCGATACGTAGCTGGCTTGCTCACGAGCTTGCATCCGAAAAGCAGGTACGGGTCGTGACAAGGATCCCTGATGACTTGAAGGTGGATGTGGCGAGTATGAGACTGTTCGACCTTGCCAGAGCTTGGTACTGTGAGGAGCCCCATTTGGCAGCACCACAGGTTCTTTGGGTAGATTTCAAAACTCTGTTCAAGGAGAAGTTTTTCCCAGACATCGAGAGAGACGAGCTTCGGATGCAGTTCGAGGCCTTGCAGCAGGAGACTATGTCAGTGGCAGAGTATACTTCAGAGTTTACCCGACTCAGCAGGTTCGCAGAGAACCTAGTCGGCACGCCGGAGGAGAGGGTCTGGAGATTCAAGAAGGGTCTGACCAGAGAGCTGCGGCACGTAGTAGCTATTAGCCAGGCGACTACTCACTCGAGCATCCTCAGGATTGCTCAGGCAGTTGAGAAGGAGATGGACCCGAGGCCCAAGAGGGATAGGAACATCGGCAGCAGCAGTTACCAGGCCCCAGCGAAGAGGGTGCAGATGCAGACTCGGACGAGGCCAGCTCAGCAGGCAGCAGTTCAGCACCGTCCTGTCAGAGTTCCAGCAGTTCAACATCAGAGACAGCAGGGAGTCACTTGCACATATTATCATCGGCCGTGACACCACATGGAGGTCTATCGCAAGAGGTTCAGACTTTGCCTCTTCTGCGGGTCAGACGCACACCAGATGAGAGACTGTCAGCAGGCTACAGCCAGACTAGCAGAAGGACCCCGAGAAGCTGGAGGACCACCGCCTGCACCATCCAGAGCACTGTCTGCTGCACCCCAGAGAGGAGGAGCTCTACTACCTCAGCAGCAGAGGTTTGTACAGCACCAGCAGCAGCAGAGGGAAGGACCACAGCGGGGACTTGCTTACGTCATGGCCGCAGTTGAGGAGGAGGAGGCAGCTCCAGATGTTATCACAGGTTCTGTTATCATATATTCATTTCCTGTTATTGCATTATTTGATTCTAGAGGCACACATAGCTTTATATCATATGAGTTTCTACATAGACACGGCTTCACACCCAAGCCCACTAGAAGGAACTGTCAGATTATGACAGGAGGAGGGATAGTACCAGTTAGTGAGATGGTGAATTGCCCTATCTCTATAGCTGGACGGGAGCTTAGGGCTCGACTTCTAGTGATGCCATTGCCCGGATTCGATGTAGTCCTCGGCATCGACTGGATGAATGAGCAGTTTGCCATAATAGACTGCCATGAAGGAAAGGTCACTTTCAGTCCGCCTGGATTTTCGCCGTTTGAGGTCAGAAGACGGATTACAGAGAGGCCAGAAGGAGTCTACTTCGGAGCAGTTGCAAAAGCCCAAAAGTTGTCGCATCCTCTGATTACAGAGTTTCTTGACGTCTTCCCCGAAGAGTTGCCAGGATTTTCGTCAGATCGAGATGTGGAGTTCAGCATCGACCTAGTGCCCGAATCAGCGTCGAAGTCCCAGCATTACTACAAGATCAACCCGAAGGAAGCTGCAGAGTTGAAGTCCCAGATTGATGAGTTGGAAGGCAAAGGTTTTATTCGGTCCAGTACTTCACCCTGGGGAGCACCGGTACTCTTCGTGCCCAAGAAGGATAGGACTGTGAGGATGTGTATCGATTACCGTGCACTCAATAACATCACCATCAAGAATAGATACCCGTTGCCGCAGATTGATGAGCTGTTTGATCAGCTGAGTGGGGAGAAGGTCTTTTCCAAGATTGACCTTCAGTCGGGGTATCATCAGATGAAGGTTCAGGAGCAGAATATTCTGAAGACAGCTTTCAACACCCGTTACGGCCAGTATGAGTTCTTGGTGATGCCATTCGGACTCACCAATGCCCCCACAGTATTTATGAACTTGATGAATAAAGTTTTTCACAAGTATCTAGACAAGTTTGTCGTAGTCTTCATTGACGACATCTTGATCTATTCGAAGACCGAGGAGGAGCATGTGGAGCATCTGCAGATTGTGTTAGAGATTCTGCGGAAGGAGAAGCTGTACGGGAAGCTCTCGAAGTGCGAGTTCTTCTTGGATAAAGTGGACTTCTTGGGGCATGTGGTGACTGGAGAGGGGATTTATGTGGATCCCAAGAAGATTGAAGCAGTGGAAGCATAGGCACCTCCCAAGTCGGTAGCAGAGATTCATAGTTTCCTGGGGCTAGCAGGATAGTACAGGAAGTTTGTGAAGGATTTTGCCAGGATAGCATAGCCGATGACCAAGCTTACACGGAAGGACGAGGAGTTCATCTGGAGCGACGCCTGCAAGTCAGCATTTGAAGAATTGAAGAGAAGACTCACTACAACACCAGTTCTAGCTTTGCCATCGGGATTGGAAGGATTCGTTATCTACAGCGATACTTCAGGGAAGGGCTTGGAATGTGTGCTTGAGCAGAACAAGAAGGTCATTGCTTATGCTTCTAGACAGTTGAGGCCTCATGAGAAGAATTATTCCACACATGATTTGGAGCTTGCAGCAGTCATTTTTGCCTTAAAACTGTGGAAGCACTACTTATATGGAGAGCGAGTGGACATCTTCACGGATCACAAAAGCCTGAAGTATGTTTTCACTCAGAAGGAGCTGAATATGAGGCAGCGCAGATGGCTGGAACTCATGAAGGATTTTGACATTAATCTGCAGTACCACCCTGGGAAGGCGAATGTGGTAGCAGATGCTCTCAGTCGATATCCTATTGTTATGTATCTCACTATGGATCGACATCTTTTGGAGGATCTGGAGAGTCTGGGGATTGAGATTGTTCTTCCAGGAGTTGGAGGACAGCTGATGCACATGCAGATACAGTCAGGACTGATAGAGAAGATCAAGGAGGCCCAGTTTCTTGATGAGGGACTCCGGTGTCTCAGAGGCCAGGCGGAGGCAGGATTGCTCGACGATTTCACTATTGCAGATGATGGATCCCTGCGGCACAGAACTAAGTTGTGTGTGTCCAAGGATTTGCAGGAGGAGGTGATGCAGGAGGCCCACCAGTCATAGTATTCTATTCATCCTGGATCTACCAAGATGTATAAGGATCTGCGGGAGTATATTTGGTGGTATGGGATTGTAATGACCCGCTCCGCCCTAGCAGAACGCCGATTCAAACGGCAAGTGCAACGACTCAAACGAGCCGTCGACCCGAAGAGTTGGCATCGACTTAATGAAGAATCGATGCAGGGCTTACATTGGCCCGTCAAGATGAATCCAGACTTAGACTTTCAAAGGCGCGCTCGGAGTATCGCTCGGCCGATGCGAACATCGCTAAGGTGGGTGGCTCCGATGAACCCGTCTTTGCTTAGCCTAGACACATAACAATACGGACACTATCACGAGAATTGCTAGGCGATAATCCCGTGCATGCTAATAAAGGACTCAACGCACCTAGCTAAGAGAATAATCCCATCTTGTATGCTTGTATAGAATATGGAAAAGAACATAGAAAATGTGAGATCTCTCGCACCGCGCTCTACGCTCGTGCTAAGGCACAAGCTTACGTTTATGTTCCTTATGCGTTCAAACAATGAAATAATGAATGGGTTACAACAATGAAACGGGAAGACTATCAATATAGTCGTTCCGAGTAGAGTATAGCAACATTGAAAGACTATGGGACCGATGGGTCGCCAAGGTGACTCCCGCACGGGGAGTTGCATAATGAATGAATGATTGAAGATGTGAATGAACCAACGAATGAAAGAATGAATAAAAGATAAGAAAGAAAAGAATGGTTAGTAGCAGGTATGACGGACACGTGCAACGGGGCTTGCTACCCGCGCTGCACGGACGCCAACCTGGTCGATAACGTAAGAAGGCTAAGGGTTAGCCTACGGCTCAGAGACAGCCGTTAAGTTAAAAAGACAAGTTAATACAAAATGGTCGTGGACAAACGGCACGGGCGAGGGGTGGCGATGCCGTGGCCGTAAAGAAAAAGGGATTCCGCGGCATGATCAAAGGGAGGATATGCCGGCCTAGGCGGAATCAAAGGGGCTTACGAGCAACCTGGGTACGGGCTTGGCCACTACAGGAAACGTAAGTACGGGGTATTTCAAAGAGACTATCTAGGTGTTCCAGCCGCACGCTATGATAGGTGAGAAATACCAAGGAGAGAACATATCCAAATTGGCTTGTGGTGCCAGCGACCGATGCATATAGATTAAGTGGGCTTTGCTGGTGGCAATCCACGCGCAAGTCCTTGTATTGAAATCAAAGTAGTCTAAGTTAACTAAATAAAGTGCCTTATGAATATGCTTGAAATGTAATACACCAAATGATAATGAGAAATTCATGCAAGTGAGTTAGACAACGTGCCTACGACGTGCTAGAATCCGAGGCAGGGACACGCACTTGACATCAAAAAGTTCATATTGAATTGTTGACTAACTTGGTTTACTTTGGACAGGGAAGGCCGGACGATAAGTATGGGTAAGTCGTGCATTCATTTCCATACACACACTTGAATTCGGCAACACGAGATAGGTCATGAAATATGCCATGAAACTGATCCTAAGGCAAGATTAGAAAGACAATGAATGATAGACGGTGTACAAGAGTAAATGGAACGATTTTGGTAATGATAGCATTGTGGGCGAGCTAGCCTCCCCACCAGTGCATAACAATGTACTGATAACCCTACAGTCTGCTTGCAGGATGCAGGAGACGCTGGCGGGTGCGGAGCTTCCATCGAACGTGTTAAGGCGTGGAGCCAACATCCGGGGCCTTGGGACGTTGCAAGAAGCTGAAGCACCTATACAGGACATAATGTATCAGAACATCGCCATAAATTATTCCATCTTGTAAGCCACTTGGCATGCCTTTTATGTTTTAGAGAGGGAGAGCTTGAGCGATTTGTAATATCGGCCTAGCGCCGCTTGTAAACTTCTTAAAAATCAATAAAGAGTTTGAATTCGCTTCTACTTGTGTTCATTTACTTTCCGCTGCAAATGGGGACACTCTGTGCGACTCTGTGGCCTAGCTCAAATCGGCCGTTTCTGGACTTAGCCTTGCACGGGCGCAACCTAGGCCCGTGCGGCATCACGCCTTAGCGAGGACGATCGCTCCTGCGGGAGCGGAGCGTGACAGATTGGTATCAGAGCACGGCTTCACGTCCTTGGACTTCATTTCGATTCTCTCAGTTTTGAAAGCTCCTTTGGAAATAAAAGAAGTGTACGCTCTCTCTCGTTGTGCCTTAGGATGTTCCATACAATAAGTCTAATATTTTCGAAAGCTCGTACAAGTACTCGGTTGAAGGGATCGATAGGCGAAGGCCTTTGTGCCGAACCACGACGTATTTGAGTTGGAAGAAACCGATGCTAAGAGTTAGCAAACACAAGGCGTGCTTGAATAACCTTACGCTGACAATAACAAACGAGTACGCGAGACCGAAGTATAGTTCGAACGGGATGGTTATGCACGCAGTCTTTTGGCTACGTTGTGCCAAGTATCGCGCACCTAGACCTTATGGTGCAAACGAGTTGCGAGCGAGATTGACTATCGCTCGGACGAGAATAAGGGAGACTTAGAACGTATGTTGATAGAGACGCTACTTGACCGGCGCTAAAGCGAACACGGGGAAATGGTTCTTAGATTTTGAAGAATGAGCAAACGCACAATTGGACATGTCGATCGGGAGTCGAATAACCTTTCGAGGATTTGTAGAATGACTTGATTTCGAGTGGTGTATGTGATAGCTTCGGAGAAGGAAAAGAGCGATGTGTCAATGACTAGTCGAATGGCTCGAACCCTGAGTGGTGTATGGACGTTATAGAAATTGTTCGAGCGAGACTAAAGGATTACGAAATACAACGAGTACGTCGGCGAGGCGATGAGATCGCGCAAAGCCTTAGAACGCGTCACACTTAGTTGGTCGTGACTTCGAATGTCCCGAACGAGATGTCGTTCGAACAACTTTTCAATGGGCAACGCGAGTTAGAAAATGGTTCGGAACGATAAATGAAAATGAATGGTCTTGATCGAGGAAACTTAGAGGATCGCACGTACGATTTCGGATTGATTCAAATGAATTGTGACTTGAGTTTGAACAACGATCTTGAAACTAGCTTGAGGAATAGCAGTCGAACTTGATCTTGAATATTAAATAAAATTGTGGAATATCCAACTCGGACAACAGCATCAACGTACGACTCGAAATCGGTTGCAAAGGAAGATCGTCAGGTTACGCATATCGTCAATGGTATTGAGGCGTATCAAAGATCGATATGCGATAACTCGGGGGTACTCTGACTCAGCAAATGACGATCGTGCAAATGTCATTGTTCCGTTGGATGCTATACTTGGGATGTTAAAAATGTGTCGAGGAAAAGATAGATTTAGCTCGAGGATTTTCTAGTTGAACGTATGACGGTCAGACTATCGAATTGATTTAGCTTGGATGAAAAATGTGAATGCTTGGATTTGCTTCGTCGACAACCACAATGTTGACGTTCTTGTCTTATGCGAGCACAACTCTAGCCTCGCACATGCGTCGCACCGAATTATGGCGATCACTCCGCGTGAGCGCTGATATGGTGATTCATACAGCGGGAGCGATTGAACTTGGATGGCGTGGCAATCTGATTGCTTCGGCTTGTGGTTTGACGCGGAGGTGGACTCGAAAATGAATTTGTGTGCTTGAAGAATTGAACTTGAGGATTGAGTAGGTCCAATCCGTGTATCGAGAATGGGTTAGTCTAAAACTCAAACAAGAGTTACGCCCCGATAAGAATGATTATTCCGTGGGAGCGTTGCATGGTGATTCATGAACTGCCATGGATAATAGGACTCGCGTGAGATTGGGGCGCAACATATTGTCAAAGCTAGATGACCTCGTAATCGAATACATGAATTGGTTAGAGTTGGTGATTTGAATGGATTCGAATACGCGCGAACGAATGCATTGATGCGAATAGGTGATCGTGCTCGATGTTTAGAAATTTGAGTGACGCGAGCTTGGGTAGAAACTCCCGTACAAACGAACAAATGGTTTGACCATAGGATTTGGGGCGGGCTTCGTGCAGCGACTTTGCACGATAAGCCACGGACTTGAGTTGTAACTATGACCTTGTGAGCTGATCTAGCGGATAGGCGGACGACCCTATGTCGAGTGATTGAACCTATGCGATTGACATTTCAGTATTGTCTGGACGGACGATAGACTTTGGGGCAACAAGACTTAGAGTAGGACGGGGAACTGGGAGTGTGCGTGAACGACGACGAGATTGTCCCCAAACGAGGGGAATGATAGGGATGGATGATGCGCAAGTAAAAGCTGGGATAACGAATTGAATCATTGATAGGAAGAAATACTTGATGATGGTGCAATACTTGGTTTTGAATCGGACGGTAATTACTTAGGCTTGGTCGACCCCGCTAAGAAGAAATCATACTGATTTCGTGGACAATAACGCTTGAGAAGTGAATCGAATCATCTCGAGGACCGAGATAAACGATATGTGATACACACATGAGTTCGGATTTAAATCGAAGTTAGCAAAGCGATCGGCAAATCAAAACTATCACGAGTAGCTTGTCCGACTTCGCTAGTCGCTAAGCTTGGTTGAAATGTACATGTTCGAGGGATGCCTTGGATACGTGCACGATCCAAATTCAGCGATATGATGAACTCGAATGCAGCTGCAAGTGGGTGTTACGATACGCATAAACGAAAGTGAGTTTGCCTCAGCCTACGACACTCGTATTTGACGAATTACAACGCACCTTGTGCAACCGTTTCAGTCCCATGATACGTCAAAATAGCAACCGAGTCGAAGAAACGCTTGAATTGAATAAGTGCCATCAACTCTAAAATGAATGAAAAGTTATCCAATAAAATCGACCAAACGTATGCGACACGGAACTTGAAAAGGTATCGAGTATAGTTCGGTGCCATAGAATGATAGAGCCATCCGACAGGAATTGTCTAAGAAACACGACGACACGAGTTAAGGAATGGTAGGATGACCTGCACTCAGGAAGTCTCGAGGACGAAACTTGTTTTGAGTGGTATATTATGTAATGACCCGCTCCACCCTAGCGGAACGTCGATTCAAACGGCAAGTGCAACGACTCAAACGTGCCGTCGACCCGAAGAGTTGGCATCGACTTAATGAAGAATCGATGCAAGGCTTACATTGGCCCGTCAAGATGAATCCAGACTTAGACTTTCAAAGGCGCGCTCGGAGTATCGCTCGGCCGATGCGAACATCGCTAAGGTGGGTGGCTCCGATGAACCGTCTTTGCTTAGCCTAGACACATAACAATACGGACACTATCACGAGAATCGCTAGGCGATAACCCCGTGCATGCTAATAAAGGACTCAACGCACCTAGCTAAGGGAATAATCCCATCTTGTATGCTTGTATAGAATATGGAAAAGAATATGGAAAATGTGAGATCTCTCGCACCGCGCTCTACGCTCGTGCTAAGGCACAAGCTTACGTTTATGTTCCTTATGCGTTCAAACAATAAAACAATGAATGGATTACAACAATGAAACGGGAAGACTATCAATATAGTCGTTCCGAGTAGAGTATAGCAACATTGAAAGACTATGGACCGATGGGTCGCCAAGGCGACTCCCGCACGGGGAGTTGCATAATGAATGAATGATTGAAGATGTGAATGAACCAACGAATAAAAGAATGAATAAAAGATAAGAAAGAAAAGAATGGTTAGCGGCAGGTATGACGGGCACGTACAATGGGGCTCGCTACTCGCGCTGCACGGACGCCAACCTGATCGATAACGTAAGAAGGCTAAGGGTTAGCCTACGGCTCAGAGACAGCCGTTAAGTTAAAAAGACAAGTTAATACGAAATGGTCGTGGACAAACGGCATGGGCGAGGGTGGCGATGCCGTGGCCGTGAAGAAAAAAGGATTCCGCAGCATGATCAAAGGAGGGATATGCCGGCCTAGGCAGAATCAAAGGGGCTTACGAGCAACCTGGGTGCGGGCTTGGCCACTACAGGAAACGTAAGTACGGGGTATTTCAAAGAGACTATCTAGGTGTTCCAGCCGCACGCTATGATAGGTGAGAAATACCAAGAGGAGAACATGTCCAAATTGGCTTATGGTGCCAGCGACCGATGCATATAGATTAAGTGGGCTTTGCTGGTGACAATCCACGCGCAAGTCCTTGCATTGAAATCAAAGTAGTCTAAGTTAACTAAATGAAGTGCCTTATGAATATGCTTGAAATGTAATACACCAAATGATAATGAGAAATTCATGTAAGTGAGTTAGACAACGTGCCTACGACGTACTAGAATCCGAGGCAGGGACACGCACTTGACATCAAAAAGTTCATATTGAATTGTTGACTAACTTGGTTTACTTTGGACAGGGAAGGCCGGACGGTAAGTATGGGTAAGTCGTGCAATCATTTCTATGCACACACTTGAATTCGGCAACACGAGATAGGTCATGAAATATGCCATAAAACTGATCCTAAGGCAAGATTAGAAAGACAATGAATGATAGATGGTGCACAAGAGTAAATGGAACGTGTTTGGTAATGATAGCATTGTGGGCGAGCTAGCCTCCCCACCAGTGCATAACAATGTACTGATAACCCCATAGTCTGCTTGTAGGATGCAGGAGACGCCGGCGGGTGCGGAGCTTCCATCGAACGTGTTAAGGTGCGGAGCCAACATCCGGGGCCTTGGGACGTTGCAAGAAGCTGAAGCACCTATACAGGACATAATATATCGGAACATCGCCATGAATCATTCCATCTTGTAAGCCACTTGGCACGCCTTTTATGTTTCAGAGAGGGAGAGCTTGAGCGATTTGTAATATCGGCCTAGCGCCGCTTGTAAACTTCTTGAAAATCAATAAAGAGTTTGAATTCGCTTCTACTTGTGTTCATTTACTTTCCGCTGCAAATGGGGACACTCTGTGCGACTCTGTGGCCTAGCTCAAATCGACCGTTTCTGGACTTAGCCTTGCACGGGCGCAACCTAGGCCCGTGCGGCATCATGCCTTAGCGAGGACGATCGCTCCTGCAGGAGCGGGGCGTGACAGGGATGAAGCGTGAGGTTGCTAGATTTGTTTCCAGATGTCTTGTGTGCCAGCAAGTCAAGGCAGAGCGCCAGAGACCAGCAGGATTGCTCCAGCCTTTACCTATTCCGGAATAGAAGTGGGAGCACATCACCATAGACTTCGTCTCTGGTTTACCGCGTACGCCCAGTGGCAATGATGCTATTTAGGTTATCGTGGACAGACTGACGAAGTCTGCTCATTTTATTCCGTTCAAGGTTGGGCTGTCGACCGAGAAGCTTGCAGACCTCTATATGCGGTAGATTGTGCGGATCCACGAGTGCCGGTGAGCATCGTTTCAGACAGAGACAACCGCTTTACATCACACTTCTGGAGGAGTCTACAGCTGAGCTTGGGTTCACAGTTGAAGTTCAGTACCGCCTATCATCCACAAACGGACGGGCAGTCCGAGAGGACCATTCAGACACTGGAGGACATGATGCGGGTATGTGCACTCGACTTCGGCAGTTAGTGGGAGGATCATTTGCATCTAGTGGAGTTTGCCTATAACAATAGTTATCAGGCTAGCATTAAGATGACCCCTTTCGAGGCACTGTATGGACGGAAATGTCGCACACCTTTATCTTGGGACGACGTTGGCGAGAGGGCTTTGCTTGGGCCAGAGATGGTGGTAGACTCAGCTGAGAAGATCAGACTGATCATGGAGCGTCTCAGAGTTGCACAGGATCGACAGAAGCACTGGGCAGACAGTAGCAGACGACCACTAGAGTTTGCAGTTGGAGATAGAGTGTTCCTGAAGATCTCGTCGACCAGAGGTGTCATTCGTTTCGGCAGGGGCGAAAAGCTCAGTCCGAGGTACATCGGGCCCTTCGATATGACGGTACGGATTGGCGAGGTGGCATATCGATTAGCACTTCCAGCCATCTTGGAGGGAGTGCATGACGTCTTCCACGTATCCCAGCTTCGATGCTACATTCCAGACCCGAGTCATGTGGTGGACTACTCAGAGCTAGAGGTGGGTCTGAGCTTGACCTACGAGGAGCAGCCAGTGGAGATCCTTGATCGGAGGGTGAAGCAAATGCGAAACCAGACTATTCCACTTGTCCATGTCATGTGGAGACACCACTCTCCAGGAGAGTCCACGTGGGAGCGCGAGGCCGAGATGCGTGAGCGCTATCCTAGTTTGTTTACTTGATTGTATTCTGATTTTTGGAAATTTTTAAATTCAATAAATGGCTTGTGTTTGAATTTTCTTTATGATTTTTTTTAGAATTAATTTTGTTGTCCTTCAATTTCGAGGACGAAATTTTTTTAGGGGAGAAGATTTGTAACCTCACCTTTCAATTTTTTTTTGCTTCCTTAAAAATTAAATAAAAATTTTCTAATTGTTTTTCTTAGATAATATTGATAAATTCTAAAATCAGTGGGCCTTATTATTAAAGCCCACTTCTTAGCCCAGATCTAAGTCCTGTGTTTAAAAGAAACTTTCATGAGTTTCTTTTTATTAGCCATAGGTATGGCATTCAACTGCTGATTTCTTTTTCCATTTCTTTTTGAATTTCGAATTGATCGAGATTTTTCTTTCTGTTCTAACTGAAATGTCAGGAGAAGGGAATTGAATTCCCGCCAATTTGATTGCCTCTCCCTCACGCTATTCTAACAGCCTATTTAAGCCTCCTCCTTCCTCCTTGAATCCATACCATTCCATTGATCATCCTTTCCAATTTCCTGCAACTAATCTCGGAGAAGAAACCATGGTTATGTTGGTGATGCAGCTCAGTCGAAGCTCCTTCGAAGGATTGATCGGCATAGGACCTCAGTGATCGGCTCAGTAGGAGTTCTTCTGGATCATCAGCTCGAACTCCCTCTTCGACCCAGTGATTGGTAAGAATCGTTCAATCCTTGAGATTTCTCAATTTTAATCGAAGTGATCGATTGATTCAATGGTTCTACTTGTAGATCGGGATCTACAGATCAAGCACTGTTGATCGATTGATCGATTCCTTGTTTTCGTCACCAACAAATTTAGGTGAGTTCCTATTAACTCTCAAGAAAGTAATCGATCTTCGTTCGATCTTCCGTCCTGTCATTTCTCTTTGTGATCTGATTTTGAGAATGCATGAATATTGATTGAAACCGCTGGTTCCATCTCGTGATTTCCCTTCGTAATTCTTGAGCTGTTCTCGCTTGGGATCATCAGCAGTTAGAGGTGAGAAACTATTTTCTTCTATAGGATTAAGTTTGGTTTATGGTAATTCCCTAATTCCTGTGTGTAATTTCGAGTATCACATGTTTGTATCAGAGTTAGTGTGATTGATGGCTTTCATTTAAACACCAATTGAATGTTACTTTGGACAAATCGAACGTAGGTGAGTTCAATTTTAGTTCCTTAAATCAGAGTACGGGTGTTTGGTGTGAGATCTGATGGTTGTGAGGTTGTGTTGTGAACTCAAGAAAGTGTCAATAGGAGTAGCTGATTTGGAAAAGGATTGGTGAAGCAGTTGCGCTCAATTTGTGTCAATAAGGATCAGGTCAGCACACTTTACTTTATCAGGTAATCTTAGTTGCTTATCGAATTGTTGATTTTATCTTCTCAAAGATTGGTAGAAGATGTAGGCTGAAATTTCACATAGGGTCTGATAGATTCCTGATGCTCTGTTTGATAACAGTTAGTGATCGAGCATAATTATTGAATATCCTTCTTAAATCCTTAATCTATGGCAAGTATTGAAATCTAGATTTAATGTTATGCATTGGGTTGGTTTAGGCAGGTTTGGAATGTGAAGTTAGGATGACTGATTGGAATGTATCAAGGAATGAGGCCAATCCTGATTAGTTGACATCCTGGTTTAATGAACCTAGCTTCGTGTTCTTTTCATTTTTCCTAATTGTTGTAGTTAAGAACAATGGATGACTGGTTTAGAGAAGAACCTTAATTCTTACATATATAGATATGTGTAGATCTTGCAGCTCTATCATATGGAGCCTGGGTTAGGAAGTTATGAGAGGATGTTCAGGTTCACAAATTTAAGATGAAGAATCAGTAAGGATCATTTTATCTTGAAAATGATTATAGTATCTATTAAAGAATTTTTATCAGACTTGTAAGGCTGATGTGTATCTAGGTTTAGAACTGATATTGCCTCAGTCTTAACTAGGACTGATTCGTGTTAGTGCCTCTATTGGACTGAACTGAATCTAAGTCCTAGTGAAGACTGATAACATATCAGCCTGGGAGTACTGAACTGATACTGTATCAGTCCCTATTATCAGTCCTACCAAGACTGACTTATCTCAATAACTTGAGGCTGATGTGGTATCAGTTCCTTGCTTCAGTCCTGCTTAGGACTGAATTATTGTATCAGTGAACCCAGACTAAATTGTTCAAGTGATGAAGATTGGTAAGTGAGTTGTATCAATGTTTGTCCATGCCTCATTTCCTTGGAATCCCAAGTGAAGGTTTAGAAATTCAATTTGGAAGTTGTTGATAATTATGTTCAACAACTGATTGCAGTCAGTGAAGACCAACTAGCTGTGGGCATAGGAAGTTTTGGAATGAGTTGCCTTGAAATATGAGACTCAGTTAGTACTTTTATCAGAGATTGTAACAGTAGCAGCAGTGTTAGCTATATTTTGTTCTCAGTTGACTGATGAGGAAAGAAACTTTGTGAAAACTTAATTTAGAACAGTCATTGTATTAGAATTCAGGCCAATGGTAGAATTTCAATAGGGTGGCATGTAGCTTGAGTGAATTTTCCTTGGCATTTCATTGGAGTAGTTAACTTCCTGAGTTGATACCTGGCTTGCTCATTACAGTTAGGCTTATATTGTAATACCTGATGTCATAGCATGACCCTGGGGATAACTGAGCATGATAGGTTACTGTGATGTTCTGTACCAGTTTTGAGATTATTTAAGCTATTCATTAGTTGGACTGTGCCTGTGTAAGTGACTGAGAGCATTTATAGTAGGTTGATCTCTAGATTTCTAATGACAGTGTGTAACCATGTTAATATCATCCTATGAAGGTCTGAAATCTTGGTGGTATCATGTTAATATTAGTCCTAATTTCAGTACTGACCCTTGGGTTGGGTCTGAAATCTGATGATATCATTATTAGAATTAAAAATCTGAGATTTAGACTTGACTGATTATGATACCAAGTAAGCCACTGTCCATTGATTGTTTTAAACCATTTTGCCTAATTAACAGGATGTTGGGAAATACTTTATTAAGGACTGTGTATCTGTCAAGTTTAAACATTAGGAATCCTTATTAAGCCTGGACTACTGGTAGAGAGTTGGAGACTAAATTCCTCATGACTGAACTCTAAGTGACTAGGATACTATTATGTATCCTAGTATAATTCCCTTAACCAAATATAGACTTTAGGAATAAGTTTACACTAGGAGAGTTTTATTAAATTTCAAAACTTTATTTTAAATAAGCTAGTTTAGAATAGAGTGCTTATTAATATTACAAATCACTTGACAGGAGGATATCCAGCTGTACATCCCACACTTGATCACCCTGAGCAAGGCAAGTATACTCCTCGGATTTGTTCATTTTCTCATGTATTGTATATTCATTCCTGTATCACCTTGTTGACACGATGTATCACGGGATTGCCTTGTTTCATGTTTCTTGAGTTTACTTGTGTCTGAGAGGGGAAATACTACAGATGTGTGATCAAACCCCTATTACTATTTATGTGAATAGCTTAGGCCCCACATCGTGCACGTGGGACCCAAGCTGTACCATTTCATGTTCATTGAATCTATCCAAGCCGATCACACACTCTGGATGTATTTCAATATTGCACATTTCAGGATTCAGGTTGTATTTCATGTTCAGGTTGTATTTCATGTTCAGGACTCATATCATGTTCCCTGTATTTACTTTCAGTATTCATGTTCAGTTTCTATGTCTTGTTCTCATTTCTCGTACTTTATATATATTTCCTGTATTCTTGTTCATACCATGATGCTCATGTTCATTTTCTTGGATATACTTAGCTCCGCTCCTGACTAGGATATGTTGCAGGTGAGCTGGAGGCTATCTGTGATACTTATTACGGGCAGGATCCTGGAGGCACCTATGAGCCAGTTGATGTTGCCCATGACCTAGAGGCTGAGGAAGCCTAGTCTTTTCTTTTTAGCTTTATTTGGACTTGTATTAGAGACATTAGTATAGTTTACATTTGCTGGAATGTAATAACATTTAGATTTGTATCTAAGATTCTTGGATTTAATATATTAGATGCTGTGATTACTTTCATTCTTATCTTGATTCATAGTTCTCCCTAGATATTGGTACAGCTTATTTTATCGTGTCTAACAACGAAGGCTGCGTGTGTCCGACTCGTATCCACTTATTCGGGAGCGGGTCGTGACAGGGAGTGTGGGGGAAAGGGTTTGTATGAATGGATGAGTGGTTGTGATTTATGGAGGCAAAAACAAGGGCCACAATTTAGTGTAGGCTAGATTAGGTCATAGTTTAGGAATTTATCAATGGAGCTCTCTCTTGAATATTTTTAAGTGGGTACACTAGGTGTTTGGTATTTTATAGGAGAATGAGTGTATTGGTATTCATGATGGGATAACATGAAGCTTGGGTTTGGTTCCAAGGAGTCGGGCCGGGTCAAAATCGGGTTTAGCGCGATAAATGACTTAAATTTAGCCACTTATGATCACAAGTAAATAAGTAGCATGCGGAGGCTCAATTAAATGGGACACAGGTGCCATGAGGGTAGTAGGCTTAATGTGGGTCGTGTCCATATCTTGGGTCGACAGGTTTGGGTCGAAATGGTATCCCCAATTCAAGTCGGACATAAATGTGATTCCGTGGGATGAATCAAGATTGGGTCTTGTGTCAGGAAAATTGTGCGATACAAATGAAGCACAAGATGGTGTGTCTGAGTGGGACACGAAGGTCATGGGTGTAGGGTGTCTTGACTAGATCATGCATGAGAAGTTGGTTTTGAGAAAACAACTAGTCTTGTGCTCCTAAATTAAAAGTCATGGCAATATGCATATAATAATCAAAAGTAAGAGTGGGAGTGGTCAAATGGCCCAAATTGATCAGAAAGTTGTGCGATGCAAAAAGAATACAAGAGAACAAGTTTGAGAGGGACATGATATATCAAAATGAAGATAATCTTGTCTACTACAAACTCATGAAGGAAATTTTCAGAGATTGATCTCTGACGCTCCAGAAATCAAAGTCACTAAAAAGAACATTAATAATCAAAATAATTAAATAACAATATTTATTGAAAATAATTCATTTAGAAAATTTTAAAATAAACCCTAAAATTCAGGGTGCTCACAGCCGTGGGGGAGCGGGGGCGCGGGGGAGGGAGACATTGCCGTGCGTGAGCGGTGGCGGTGGCGGAGCGGAGGTGGTGGTGGTGGGGGTGGTGGTGGGGGTGGCGGTGATGGTGGTGGTAATGGTGAAGGTGGTGATGGTGGTGGTGAAGGTGGTGGTGGTGGTGATGGTGAAGGTGTTGGTGATGATGAAGGCGGTGGTGATGATGGTGGTGATGGCAGAGGGCTGAGCAAGGCGGGGGAGGGAGGGCCGTGCATGACGGGATAGGCAGGGGGCTGCTAGGAAGAAGATGAGGGTAATTTGGTCAAAATAATTGGACCAACCCAGTTGACCGTCAATGTTGAATGAAATTCGTAAAATGTGGAGGGTAACTTACATTATGGTAAAGCACTGGAATGTACATTGAAATATGACCAATAAAGTAGGGTGCGACTCAAATTTTCTCATTTTATTATTGTAAACATGCAGAAGGTCTAAATAGTATATATGTAGTTGTGTAATATGCAATACATTAATGTAAGATTGTAAGTCTATATAATTGGTTCAACCCGATTAACTCACTGGTTGCTTATCTCATGTAAATCAATCAATAAAGGTGAATATTATTCTATTCAATTTCAAAATTACACAAAAACACTTAAAATTATGAATAAATGTATAAATAAAAAATTCTAAACGTTTAATAAATTATCAATAATTATGTTTTTCGAGTCATTAGTCCGATTCATATCGTTACTACGAAGAAAAACAGTATTTCTTCAATAAAGTATATAACAATCTGAAGAACTGATAATCAATTGGACCAAATACATATCATAAGATATCAATAAGATATCAGACTAACAGTGATTCCTTTCTTATAAAATCTGGAAACTCAGTTCCGTAACATTGCTCTGTTCAAATTTAAACAAACAAGGGAACAATTAGCAGAGAAGTGGAATGAAACTTCAAAAGTATGCTGCTAGCAGAATAAATAGACAGACCAGAAGATGAGAAAGAAGACATCATCGTGACCAAAGTGAAATGTAAGTTATATGACACTCTTGATGAAGAAGACAGGATATTAAATGAACAAATCAAGGTCCCATGAATATTTTTCCAGATAAAGAAAAACGATGGCTCCTCTCCGTTTCCCTCACATTCTCAGAACTGTGATGGCATCTAAATTATCCGTAAAACAAACATGATACTAGCGCATGGCCTTCCCCTCTCACGTGGGGCTCAAAGGAGAGAAAACCGCCTCGGATATGACATGGGTCCTCGTCTTGAGCCCCCCTCCGAGGAGATGGCTGATATACACCTTGCCATCCTTCACGGTAGCTGAAGTGGCAACACGATGTGAAGGACCAGAGTACGTTTCAGTCACCCTGGCTGTTCTCCAGTCATCAGAACTCTCGACCAGCCTAGCAGAAGGTCGGATAGCAGCAACGACTATCTTGGTTGGCGATACAAGCTCCAAACCGTCTCCCATGAGGAGAGAGCCTTCAACTTCAACCATGCTCACCTCATGTGTAGAAGTGTCCACTTTAAACAGATGGCCACTGCCAGTGTGTATGACGAGGAGGAAGCCATTGGGGTGATATACAATCCCGTTGAGCCCACCCAAGTTGTAGTACCATTCCTTCCTCTGGACGAAAACAGGACTTCTTATAACTGCTAGCAGTTCACCGTTCAACCCCACCTTCCATAATTTACTTCCTTTAAAATCAGTAACATATGCGTTGCCATCGGCGTCCACTGCCACATCGTCAGCAAATGATGGTCCATCCTCTATACATTCAGAACAAAGGATAGTCGTCAGATATTGCAGCATACAAAACCATTAGTAGATTTAACATTTGCAAGTTAGTTATAAACAATTCCAGATATGATTAGGGATGTACAACCGATACCTATCTGCCGTATCTTAACTTTTTGGCATGTCTGATCCAATAGTGACCCACATTGACATCGAAATTGGGACTCTCTTTCCCGGTCATTCAACAAAGAAAAAGAGAGATAAGTATGACAAAAAACAATGTCGAGGCTCGAGACAATGATTTGATTGTGCCGAGCTCAACATGTTATAGCATGTCAATAAAATTCCTTAACAATACATTGTAAATAGTAACAATATTTGTCAAAGCTGTATACTAAAAAATTCAAATTCACAATGTAATTCATCTTAATATTATTTTATTTAAAACTATACATTGTGGGGGTACTTTTATAAGCAAGTAAAAAATAATTTCCATTGTGGATAAACAATTCAGTAATATTTAATATTATTTCATTCAAAACTAAAGGAAGACAAATAATACATAAGATTATGCCTCATAGATCAAAATTCTCTAGGATTTTTTTTAATAAATAATTTAGGCCTTGTCTAATGGGGACGTGGGGGTTGGTGGGGCTGGGGGGGGGGGGGGGGGGGGGGGGGGATCTCCATAGGGGTTTCTATGTAAGGCTCTATCATAGGTAAAAAAAATATTAAAAATAACGGGACTTTACGAGGGGCTCTACATGTAGGGTCTTTGATAGAGTTTTTCTATGTCTATGTGACGTATGAAAATGGCTCCCACAATAATCTTTTTATAGTTGGATTTCTATATATACGCCACATAGAAGCCTTCTTACATAGCACATGAATAAATATAGAAACCAACCATAGAAAACATTTTTTTTATAGTTGGGTTCCTACCGAAAAAAAAAATACCACGTAGACATAAAAGTCTTCTTAAAAGGACTTGACACATAGGATAAAACCCAAAAACAGCGATAACCATTGGAGAAGGCCTTATTTTTGACATCCCGAAACTAGAAACCTAAAACCCTAATCTAAAACTGTCAATATAGATACTCATAAGAACGATCCGGAACTAATTCGTATACCGATATTTTCAAACTTGTATAGGACTACTTCTGGGTAATAATGACAAACTGTGCCAAGTGCCACAATGGTTAAATGAAAGAGACCTCCTTCCTATTTTCTTCCTCGGCAATCCTCTAAGGACAGAAAAATACGGAGAAACTAATCCCATCTGAATGGGAAGGGACAAAAGATTGGCTGTTGGAAAGGAAACAGCATCTAGAGGTTGTAGGGTGGTTGTTTAATCCACGAGGATCTTAAGGTTGGTTTTAGTCATCTTTATCTTTGCCATTATGTAGTTATTCTTCTCCAAAATCCTATCCTAGCTTTCAGCCACCAGCGCCTCTTCCCTCTCGCCTTGACCTCTACCAACAATCTCTCCCATTCCCTGAAACTACCACCACCCATCATCTTACAAGAAACCCCATCCGTCATTATCCCCACACACATCCGCATAACTCTAACCATAGAAGATCTAGTAACCAAACATCCCAACTAGCCACTACACCTCTATATATCCTAAAAGGCCTAATCCTAGATTCCTTTTAGATCTCCAATCAAATTGTAGACCCAGGCCTCCTTCATAAAAAGTACCCTAGATATAGTCCCTTCCCACCCTTAGAAACCTAACTTAACCCTAGCCCCTAACCCATCCTTTAGGCTCCCTTTCTTTCCAAGAAAAAAGCAACTTGAAGAATCAACATCACAACAACATAAGTAGAGCAATGCTAGGATTACAACCATTTAGCTTACAACCGTCTAGGTGGCAGTTTCCAATTGGGTCCCCTCTCCCCATGAGGGGTTGGGGGGAAGGGACCCAATTAGCAACTACCACCTAGACGGTTGTAAGAGGGTTGTGAGTCCAATGGTTGTAAACTTGGCATTTTTGAAGTAAGTAAGAAGATGACAGACCCTCCTCATATTTAATGCAGCACGTGTTTAATAGCTCCCCAACAATCATTCAACCTGGTCTCCATTTTCGCACAATTCAAAATTTCGTCATCTATATAGCCTAAGATGCAGCTGTTGACCTTGATTTCAGAACAACTTGCAAGCTTTCAAACTCAAGCTCGAGTCAAGACGTGTGTATTTTGCTTGCAATATTGCAATATAGAGGGAAAGGATGTCAATTATGTCATGGAGTGTTTTTTAATCAAAACTACCACCAGCAATTTCAGTTTGGACTATGGACTAGGCTGGTGTCTTCTTTAAAAACAACTACAGTATATAAAACTTAAGTGAAAGCCCTGTGTTGCCTGAGTCCTAATTGAGTCAATAGACTGGATTCACTCGAGCATAGCATAGTACCCGTCAAGCTTATCAAGTTGAGCTTGTTCGTGAGCTATCGAGCTGAGGAGAATCCTAAGTTCAAGCTCGGCTGTCGAGGAAGTTGATCTCACTTTCAGTTCAAGCTTGGCACATTAGCAAAGATGAGGGAGTAGACCTTTTCAAGTCCAGTCCAGTCGAGCTCGCGAGCTGCTCTGATCATTTGCAGCCCTTTGTGCCTCTCTCCACACCAGTTTTAAACCAGAAACAACGGACTGACACTCAGCCCAGGAGCACTCACCTCAGACACATACCTCTGGGCTGTGGGAGCAAACCTGTTGTCTCAAAAATAGATGTCCCAATCATGTCCATTCTCCAATGCATGCAACTTTTGTATCCATAATTATTTAATTTTTTAAATAAAGGACGGTGCTACATTGCCCGCGGGCTTGGACCGCAGTCCTGGCCTGCAGGCCACGTGTCGCCTTCTGATTGGCCAGGGGATGGGTGGGGCTGGAGGTTAGCCGGGGGGGGGGGGGGGGGGGGGGGGGGGGGGAGGGGGGAGGGGGGGGGGGGAGGTGGGCTATCGATTGGCGACACGTGACCCGCGGGCCAGGACCGCGGTCCAAGCCCACGGGCAACAAAGCATTTTCGTTAAATAAAAAGTATAAAAGCTGCATGCATAGGAAAAGTGATATGGTTGAAGCATCCATTTTGGGGACAACATATATGCTCCCCATACCTTTGGGGTGTGGCCCTACCTCCTCTCCTTTCACTTGACCAACGTGGCCCACCTGTCACACTAAGTACCCAAATTCATGCCCACTTGTTACTCAAACCTCCTCTGGTCAGTCTAGCGAATCCCAACTTTTAAGCCACTTCCTAGCTGGGGCTTGACTTGTATGGCTCACGTATCAGTTCTACAAAAACTCAGCTAATTTCTGGCCGACCGACTTATCAATAGCTATGGCCAGCACCCACTGGTCAGCAGCGAGAGGTCGTCGTCAGCAACTAACTTTTTCTCAGCCCGCACTTAGTAGTTGCTCCTTGTCGTCGTACCAACTTACTCCTCTGTGACACAAAGACGCATCCTAATCTCCACTCTCTCCTCTCCTTCTTCGCTGCCAAAATGTTCGCAACTCACTCTCCGACTCACACGTCCAGGATGGTTGAAACTTAACTCACTCTTTCGCCGCCCAAAATATCGATACAACTCTCACTCTTTAACCACCAAGCACCAAGAACACAGACAACAAGACCACCACCCAAGTTACCACAACTCCCACTCTTCTACAACTTGACTCTCTCTCTCTCGCTCTCTCTCTCTCTCTCTAGCCACAAACCACACTCTTTCACCGCCTAAATGGTCGCAACTCAACTCAAACTCTCTCTCTCTCTCTCTCTCTTTCCACCAAGATCGCCGCTTTCTCTCTCTTTTCATACACTTCCTCTCCAATTTGAGCTATCATTAGACTTATAAATCTCATTTCTACGATTTGAGGGACTTGTAAGCAAATAACAAGGTTATAAAGGGGGAGTAGAGTAGAGTAGGCAGACCTGGGCCGGAGAGCCGGGCGAGGAAGAGCCGCTGGAAGTTGTCGAGCCGGTACGCCCCGACCGCGCTGAACCGGCTCCCGATGTCCGCGAACACGACCAGCACCCGCCCCCGGTCCCGATCGACCGCGATCCCGAGCGAGGCGTTCCCGGCGGCGTCCGGCTCCCGCAGCAGCGTCCGCTCGGCGAGGACGCCGTCGGAGCGGGCGACCGACACCTCGGCGAGGCCCCCGTCGAGTCCCGTCGAGACGAGGAAACGGCCGGCCGGCGCGTCCCACTTGGCGCACTCCCGGACCCACCCGAGGCTCCGGTAGTGGAGGTGGGGGGTCGGGGAGGTCCACGTGGCGCGTTCTAGTTGGATGACGAGGGAGATCGGGACGGCGGAGATGAGGAGGAGGAGGAGGAGGAGCGTGCGGCCGGAGCAGCAGCGGATCGCCATTCTTTTTGGGGTTGGGGGAGTGGAGTGTGGGGGTGGAGCGGTTTATTTATTTAGTGGGGGTTTGGGTTTGGTTCTGGTGGGTGAGACATTATGGGACAGGCATGGAGGTTCATGAACGCGGTTTGGTAGATGGGTGGGGGGTGGGTGAAGGAATAATTCAATATACTTTATTAACCCTATACTTATATTGCATATTCACTTTGTTATACCAACTTTTTTTTAATTACTTTTCAGTTAGCTACCCTAACAATCCTTGGGAGGAAGACAAAAGTAATAATTTTATATTTTCTTTATTCATTACAGCCAACCATCTTTCAAAAGACGGGCACAAAAATATTATTATGTACCTTCTTGATTCCACATAACCAAAAGTCATCAATGAACATAATATTGTACAAGTTTAAATACATTTGTACAAGGCAACAGCAAACACGGTTCATGAAACAATCTTAAAATCAAATTCGTTACAACGAAAATAAACATAAAAGTTGATCAACACAATGTATATGAAAATAATTCTTTTTATTGATAATTTGAGGCAGAACTACAATGGTTCTTCTGACAAAAGAACAACTCGACTACAAAAATGGATCTTATTTAACAAAAGAAGTTCAGATAGTCATGTGAACTAAAAAAAGGAAAAAAAAATGGTTTAAAGGATTAATATAGAAGAAAAATTGTTTAAAAAAAAGTGAATGTGTTTAAGAGGTAAATTAGCCAAACTTTTAACAAGATGACCATGTCATAAAAACTTGTACAAAATAATATTTGGCACGTGCGAGTGCACAACGCGATGCATGCACGCGACAGAGAAGGACGGAGCCGCCGCCACCATCCCCCTCCTGCTCCCCCCATCCCTCATGCTCCGCCGATGCCTCCGCCCTCCCCCTCTCCTACTTCTCTGCCCTCCTCCGTCGAATGTGTGCACTATGCTGTGCCTGCGGGGCCTGCCAAATAACAAATCAGGTGGAAAGACCAGTGTTTATGTTATTCAATTTAAAGAGAGTAAACATTATGTACCATTTGGTATAGATAGTTGCAAGCCATTCAGTGAAAAAGAAATTGTTTTCTTACAAATATATTTTCACTATAAACAGTAAACAATTGAGATCTCCTTAATTTTGTAGGACCAATTACTGTCAATTACTATTAATGGTCCTGAGTTCTTACATGCAGAAGTTGTCACGTCCCAGAACCAGAATACTGGAGAGCGGGGGGATGACTCAGCCAGCTACGTATTACGGGTAAATGAATACCGTATAATACGATCAATGCTGTCTAACCAGACGAGGGGGTGCATACTACATAAAAGTCTTGCTATGGTCACTTCACATCTATTGTCTCAATCATTCGAACAAGGAAACAGAAATAGAGAACATGTAAGATAAAGCAGTAAGGCGTCCCAAATGCTCAGTCAAAATGTTCTTGAGATCTGGTTTTACAAAACATAGCCAGATGATATAGCAAGTGTACACAATTGTTATCAGCTGCAGTCTGACTTAATTACAATTATGCAAAAGTAAGTACAAGACAATCCGACTAACATGTCGGTGCCAGACGGCTAAGGTATAAAGTAAACAACAAAACGAGTGGTGAAGTAAGGAACCCACTCGAGTCCTCCTGCGATCATTCCTCTAGTATTGACCATCTTGGAGGTGGAAGTAAGCTGGATCCTCGGGAACCGGCTCTAAATCTGGCCATGCAAAACCAGAGAGGTTAGACCTCTAATAGCAAGTACCACAAGGAAGCACGACATGAGAACTAAAACCAGTAAGTAAGAGAATATAATAATAGATCTCTGCTTTCCACTAGGATTCACATAACATCGAGACACTTCGAACCAACCTCCCAACCAAACAAGGACAGAAGTTGGCCCGTCATGTCCTGATATTCTGATCATCTCAGTTAGGCGACAGAGTAGGTACAGTACACAAATAAATTAATTTAAACGGCCAATCAATTTCTACGGCTTGCTATTGTGAGTTCCAAGTTATCCTGGAATAATACAATAAAGATTCCTCAGTTCTTACCATGTGCGAGCAAGGCTAGTCTATCCAGTCAATTAATTGCGCCATGCATGAATTAGACGAGTCCCAGCGGGACGCCCGTCATCAATATACAATATACAATAATAATATAAGCAGATACCGCTCCCTGCCCGTGTAGCAGATTTACAGTACCTGTGGGAACCAGCCGGCCCGTCGGGTACTACTCGTCCCAAGGGGGCTGCCATGTAAGAACTCGGGAATCCATTCTCTCCATGCCATCATTTATTTTATTTAACTTAATAGTCCCTACGTTTGAGTGAAATCCCATGTCGTGGATCATGGTCATTCAAATGAGTACTTTCGTACGGGGTACGATATGCACAACTCTACAACGATACCAGTGCGGTTAGGTTGCAGGTCTTACATAGCGTAACGCAACAATCCAAACTAACCACGGAATAATCATGCCTTGACCATAAATTACACATGCTTCTTTTGTAAAATAAATAAGTAAATAAATAAATAAATAGATTGAAGCCTGCATGTGCATGTATGTCAATATTCAGAATCAGCCAGTCGATTACAATAGTTCATAACATGAACGTGTCTCATTCATTCAATTCAATAAGACGACTGGCCAGTCTCTTAGTTCCAACTAGGAACGCATGATCAATTTTAGTCAAGATAGCCATCATTATCAATGGTGACAAGGCATGAAAGTCATTTAGTATTCAATGGGGTCGAGTCTATAACTCTCAAGGTCAAGTTCCAGTCTTACTGGGTATCATGAACCAATCAAGACACAGGGCATTAATACACAACCATATGTAGTAAAATATTAACATGCTAAGATTATCGAGTTCATGCAAAAGCATAAGGATGAATAAATTATAGAACAATAGAAACACCCAGGTCAAGAAGTCACGCCAACAAGTTTATGCTAAGGCCAACAAGTCACGCAAGAAGTCTATGCTAAGACCAACAAGTCACGCTAAGTTAGCATGAAGGGGTGAGCGTATAAACAGCGTGAGCATGAAGAGTGGTTCATGCTGGCACGCACAGCGTGAGCGTGAAGGGTAATTCACGCACGCATAGCGTGAAGGGTAATTCACGCACGCACAGCGTGAACGTGAGAAGAAATTCACGCACGCATACGAAGATGTGTGCGTAACTCAAAATTCACGCACACATACAAAGATGTGAGCGTAACTCAAAAGTCACGCACGCATGTAAAGACATGAGCGTGACTAAAATTCACGCACGCACGTAAGAACGTGAGCGTGACAAGAAATTCACGCAAACACGTAAAGACGTGTGCGTGACTAAAAATACACGCTGACACGTAAGAACGTGTGCATGACTAAAAATACATGCTGACACGTAAGAACGTGTGCGTGACTAAAAATACACGCTGACACGTAAGAACGTGTGCGTGAAGGGCTGATGTTTACGCGAGCACGTAAGGACGTGAGCGTACAACATCTCCCAAACTCTAAGTCCTATGGAGCCTTCGTTCCAGTGCCAGAAATACACGCCAGCTTGGTGGACCAAAACCCATGAACAACCGAAATACAACTACTTAGATCTAGAGAAAACAAGCCATAGAAATCAAAAATGCTAAGAACTAAACTCTCTTAGAATCACAAGAGAAAGACAAATGAACCATAAAAATGGGTTCTCATGTAGAAGCAAGTTGTACTTGCCTACGGTTGGTAGGTGGTGGTGGTGATGAGGAAGAAGAAGAAGAAGTAATGGAGAAGAAAAAGTAATGGAGAAGGAAAGTTATGAGGAGAGAGAAGGGGATGGGGGTTTAAATAGGAGGAGTGGTGGTAGGTGGGGGGGGCAATGGGTTCATGATGAACCAACTCATCAAACCGAACCAAGCCGAACCTAAAGACTAGCTAAAGCAGAGAATAAAATTGCAGAAAATAAAATACAGATAATAAAATTGCAGGAAATTAATTAACATGAAAATTAAAGAGCAGATAATTAATTAACATGAACTTGAAGGAATTTAAATACAGGATAATACATGATAAATATTAAATAAATACATTCAAGCAATATACGTATTAAAATATGCATTCTGGGAACGGAAAGTGACATCTCTACCCACCTTGAAAAAAAATTCCGTCCTCGAAATTTCAAATTCAAGCAAGATAGAAACATCGGGGCTAAACCAATCTAAGTACAAGCAATTCAATCAAGCAATCATTTTACAATGTCCATAGCAAGTAACATATATGTGAATCCATCAATCTACGATATCAAGCAATTCTACCCATAAGGTGATAAGCATGAGGAATCAGGACAATCAAGGTATACAGAAAAAGATATACCTTGTGAGTCAAACAAGTGTGGATACCGTGATCGGATATCATCCTCACGTTCCCACGTTGACTCTCCCAAGGAGTGATGACCCCAAGCAACACGGACAAGACTAATTGTTCGGTTCTTGAGTATCTTCTCTCTTCGGTCTAAAATGGACACAGGCTGTTCCTCGTAAGACAGGTTGGTACCAACAACCAGCTCAGAGTGATCGAGGACATGGCTTGGATCCGATACATACCTACGTAACTGAGATACATGAAACACGTCATGCACCTCTCGTAACGAAGGTGGGAGGGATAAACGATAAGCAACATCGCCTACCCGATCAAGGATAACAAATGGGCCCACGTACCGCGGACTCAATTTCCCGCGAACGCCAAATCTAATGACCCCACGAGTAGGTGAGATCCGCAAGAACACGTGGTCCCCAACAGAAAATTCTAGCGGCCTACGATGCTGGTCCGCCCAATGACGATGCCGATCCTGCGCAACACGAAGTCGCTCTCTAATTTCCTTAACCACTTCAACCGTCTGAACAATCATTTCCGGGCCTAACATCTTCCTCTCCCCGATATCGTCCCATGCAAGCGGCGACCTGCACTTCTTACCATATAGTGCTTCAAATGGCGCCATCTGGATACTGGCTTGATAACTATTGTTGTATGAGAACTCGACCAAGTGCAGGTGACTCTCCCAAGACCCTCCAAAATCTAGAGTGCAAGCTCGCAACATGTCTTCTAAAGTCTGAATCGTTCGTTCTGATTGCCCATCCGTCTGCGGATGGTAAGTCGTGCTAAATCTTAACTTGGTACCCAGACTATGATGTAAGCTCTTCCAGAAATATGATGTAAAGCGGGTATCTCGATCCGACACAATACTGACAGGGACTCCATGCTGTCTAACTATCTGTTGCATATACAATTCTGCCAACTTTTCTGTAGATTGCCCTACTCTGAAAGGAAGAAAATGTGCTACCTTCGTAAGTCGATCCACTATCATCCAAATAGCGTCCTTACCACTTGGTGATCTCGGTAAACCGGTCACAAAGTCCATTGTAATATGCTCCCATTTCCATTTCGGAATAGGAAGCGGTTGCAATAACCCAGCTGGCCTCTGTTGTTCTGCCTTCACTTACTGACATACCAAGCAACGGAAAATAAATCTAGCTATCTCCCTCTTCATCCCGTTCTACCAGAAATGCTGCTTGATATCTTGGTACATCTTGGTCCCTCCTGGGTGAATAGAATACTGAGAACTGTGAGCTTTTGCCATAACCTCCTGTCTGTTATCTCTACTAGGCACACATAGACGTGATCCAAACCTAAGTGTACCATCTTCATGAATTCTCATCTCCTTCCTGAGTCCTGACTCACATTCTGCCCTAAGCTTCTGAATCCTTGGGTCCTGTGCCTGAGCTGCCTTGATTCTGCCTACCAAGTCGGATTGAACTTACAGACTTGTTAGAACTCCTACATCACTAGGAAGTATAACTTCGATGTCCATCTCCTGAAGGTCTTCTAAGATATGCTTCTGTGTTGTCAACATAAATGCGCCGCCTCTTCTGCTAAGAGCGTTTGCTACTACATTAGCCTTGCCTGGGTGATACTGAAGCTCCACGTCATAATCCTTAATCAACTCCAACCATCTTCTCTGCCTCATGTTTAGTTCCTTCTGAGTAAAGATGTACTTCAGACTTTTGTGGTCTGTGTACATTTCTACTCGGTCACCATATAAGTAATGCCTCCATAGCTTCAGAGCAAACACTACTGCCGCTAACTCCAAATCATGAGTTGGGTAATTCTTCTCGTGGTCCCGAAGCTGCCTAGATGCATATGCTATCACCTTCCCATGTTGCATAAGGACACATCCAAGTCCTTTACCTGACGCATCACAATATACTGTAAAACCTTCGGGTCCAACTGGCAATGTTAGAATAGGTGCTGATATCAACTTCTGCTTCAAAGTCTCAAATGATGCCTGACATTCTGTCGACCAAACGAATGGTACATCCTTCCGGGTCAAACGGGTCATGGGTGCTGAAAGCCTCGCAAAGTCTGACACAAACCTTCTGTAATATCCTGCCAATCCCAAGAAACTCCGCACATCTGCTACGGTCTTGGGTACTGGCCAACTTTCTACTGCTTCTACCTTCTTGGGATCTACTGCTACTCCAGCTCCTGATATGATGTGACCCAAAAATAAAATGTGATCCGACCAAAACTCACACTTGCTGAGCTTGGCATACAACTGGTTCTCTCTCAGAACCTGTAACACTTTTCTGAGGTGGTCTTCATGCTCCTCTTCACTGGCAGAATATACAAGAATGTCGTCAAGAAATACAACGACAAACTGGTCTAAGTATGGCATAAAGATGCGATTCATCAAATCCATAAATATTGCCGGAGCATTGGTCAAACCAAACGGCATTACTAAGAATTCATAATGCCCATACTTCGACCTGAATGCTGTCTTGGGAATATCTTCCTTCCGAACCCTCACCTGATGGTACCCTGAACGAAGATCTATCTTGGAGAAAACTCTAGCTCTGCTCAACTGATCAAATAAGTCGTCGATCCCGGATAATGGGTACTTGTTCTTCACTGTTGCCGCGTTAAGCTTCCTGTAGTCAATGCACAATCTGGATGACCCATCCTTCTTTCCCACAAGTACCACTGGTGCTGCCCATGGTGACACGCTAGCTTGGATGAACTTCTTCTCCTTCAGTTCCTCTATGTGCTGATATACCTTGGCCTGCTCTGAATCCGCCATTCTGTAAACCCGATCTGATATCGGTTTAGTTCCTGGTGCCAATTCTATACTGAACTCAATATCTCTGACTGGTGGTAGACCTGGAAGTTCTTCAGGAAATACGTCTAGAAACTCTTTAACTACCTTCGGAATCTGAACTTCTTCCATTGTCGTTACTACTCCCTGCTCTTGCTGAGTTGCCCCTGATCTGACTAAGGTGAATCTCTTCATGCCTGGAATATCAAAAGATACACTCCTTCTACGACAATCTATTGTCGCATGACTGTCTTTCAGCCAGTCTATGCCTAAGATAACGTCGAAATTTCCAACAGAAAATTCTATTAATCGGGCGGGTAAAGGATGCCCGCACACTACAACACTACATGCTAAAATAACTCTACTAACTCCTACGAGCCCATTACCAGTGAGTATATTCAACCTCCCTGGCAATGCCTCGAACTCCACTCCTAGTCGTGTCGTAAATTGTGCAGATATAAATGAATGGGATGCTCCCGAATCAAACAATGCTACTGCGGGATATGAGGCGACGAGAATGTTACCTGCCACAACATCTCCCGATGCCAATGCCTCCTCCAAGGACAGAGTGAATGCTTGCCCTCGACCTCCTTGTTGGTTTCCATGCTGCGGCCTAGCCTGATGTTATTGCTGGCCCCTTCCTTGATGATGCTGGGGTGGTCTATACTGGTGTTGATGCATCGGCGGCCCCTGCTGCCGAAACATCTGAGCCTGTGGCATTAACGGACGCTGTGCCAACGGCCTTACTGCCACCGCTGGTCCTCGATACTGGCCTGCCCCTGGTGCTGGCAGAGCAGGAAACTGCTGCCCTGGTCCTCCTGACCTCAAATTCATGGGACATGTGGTAACCCGATGGTCTGGATTTCCACATATCAGACACAGTCCATTCAATGTCCAACACACATCTTTAGTGTGTCCCATCTTCCCACAATAAGTGCAGCCCGTCGAGGGTTGCTGGTTCTTCCTCTGTTGCTGTTGCTACTGCCTGGGTGGTGGTGCTGGTCCTCGTATCGCCACATCGTGGATACGAATGCCAGTGGATGGTGCTGTTGTTCGGGGCGCTGCTCCCCCCTTCTCCTTCAATCTGACTGTGGGATCTCTTCTGACCTCCAGTCCTTGTCGTAAGCCTCTGAATGGTGATCTCATGCCTTCGAGTTGCCGTCAATACTTCGTCAAAAGTTTGGTAATTGTGCCCCTCTATCAATTGCAAGAGTTCAAGATGGAACCCTTGCTGAAACCTCATAGCCCTCTGGCTCTCTGTTGCTACCATCTCTGGGGCGAATCTACTCAATCTGCAGAACTCCACTGCATAAGCGTCTACAGTCTTGCCGGCCTGCCTGAGGTTGATAAACTTCTGTTGTAGCTCAAACCGTGCCACAACTCCATAGTACTTGGTCTTGAATCTTGCAGTAAAATCGTCCCAAGCCACAGGACGTCTGATGCCTACTTCCTCTGATTCCCACCAATCTCGTGCGAGATCCTGAAGTAACAACTTCACTAGATCCACACGTTCTTCTGCCGGTACCTTAGCTGCTGTCAGAATAGCCTCAATATCCTTAAGCCATGCATCTGCTGAGATGGCATCCTCCGTGCCCTCGAAACGGCGGGGGTTGTACTTGCAAAACCTGGCTGATGCTCCTGAATCAGTCCTCATTCCTCTTTCCAAAGCCGTCTGCAATCCTTGGTTGAGTAACACATTCTGCTCTTGTAGCTGAGTGTGCATGCGCTGCTGGGCCAACATCTGATGTTGCTGAGTAGCCATCATTCCTCTCATGATCTCCAGAAGGGCTGGTGTGTCCACTTCCACAGGAGTAGGTGGAACTATGGTTGGTGTTGGAACATCCGGATATTGTGGTTCAGCTGCTGGTTCTACTATCACTTCTTCTTGGATAGTCTTCTGAGGTGAGACTGGCCCTTATTGCTGACCAACTTGGTCAGGTTGCCCATGTTGCCCTTGTTGTTGCTGCCCAGCTCTGACCGATGCGGACAAAGTGCCCCTAAGAAAAGGGACAAGAGAACAATCAAACAACCGAACATGAGGGATCAATGAAGTCAAAGGATACCGGAATGTCAAGCAAGGGTTGAGAACAACGAATCATGAGATCAAAGGGGAACACATGTGATTGAGACATCCTATAAATCAAAAACACCCTACAAGTCTGAAATCAGACCTGCATGGGCCACCACTAAAACCTTGTCACGCCCCAGAACCAGAATACTAGAGAGCGGAGGGATGACTCAGCCAGCTACGTATTACGGGTAGATGAATACCGTATAATACGATCAATGCTGTCTAACCAGACGAGGGGGTACATACTACATAAAAGTCTTGCTATGGTCACTTCACATCTATTATCTCAATCATTCGAACAAGGAAACAGAAATAGAGAACATGTAAGATAAAGCAGTAAGGCGTCCCAAACGCTCAGTCAAAATGTTCTTGAGATCTGGCTTTACAAAACATAACCAGATGATATAGCAAGTGTACACAATTGTTATCAGCTGCAGTCTGACTTAATTACAATTATGCAAAAGTAAGTACAAGACAATCCGACTAACATGTCGGTGCCAAACGGCTAAGGTATAAAGTAAACAACAAAACGAGTGGTGAAGTAAGGAACCCACTCGAGTCCTCCTGCGATCATTCCTCTAGTATTGACCATCTTGGAGGTGGAAGTAAGCTGGATCCTCGGGAACCGGCTCTAAATCTGGCCATGCAAAACCAGAGAGGTTAGACCTCTAATAGCAAGTACCATAAGGAAGCACGACATGAGAACTAAAACCAGTAAGTAAGAGAATATAATAATAGATCTCTGCTTTCCACTAGGATTCACATAACATCGAGACACTTCGAACCAACCTCCCAACCAAACAAGGACAGAAGTTGGCCCGTCATGTCCTGATATTCTGATCATCTCAGTTAGGCGACAGAGTAGGTACAGTACACAAATAAATTAATTTAAACGGCCAATCAATTTCTACAGCTTGCTATTGTGAGTTCCAAGTTATCCTGGAATAATGCAATAAAGATTCCTCAGTTCTTACCATGTGCGAGCAAGGCTAGTCTATCCAGTCAATCAATTGCGCCATACATGAATTAGACGAGTCCCAGCGGGACGCCCGTCATCAATATACAATATACAATAATAATATAAGCAGATACCGCTCTCTGTCCGTGTGGCAGATTTACAGTATCTGTGGGAACCAGCCGGCCCGTCGGGTACTACTCGTCCCAAGGGGGCTGTCATGTAAGAACTCGGGAATCCATTCTCTCCATGCCATCATTTATTTTATTTAACTTAATAGTCCCTACGTTTGAGTAAAATCCCATGTCGTGGATCATGGTCATTCAAATGAGTACTTTCGTACGGGGTACGATATGCACAACTCTACAACGATACCAGTGCGGTTAGGTTGCAGGTCTTACATAGCGTAATACAATAATCCAAACTAACTACGGAATAATCATGCCTTGACCATAAAGTACACATGCTTCTTTTGTAAAATAAATAAGTAAATAAATAAATAAATAGATTGAAGCATGCATGTGCATGTATGTCAATATTCGGGATCAGCCAGTCGATTACAATAGTCCATAACATGAACGTGTCTCATTCATTCAATTCAATAAGACGACTGGCCAGTCTCTTAGTTCCAACTAGGAACGCATGATCCATTTTAGTCAAGATAGCCATCATTATCAATGGTGACAAGGCATGAAAGTTATTTAGTATTCAACGGGGTCGAGTCTATAACTCTCAAGGTCAAGTTCCAGTCTTACTGGGTATCATGAACCAATCAAGACACAGGGCATTAATACACAACCATATGTAGTAAAATATTAACATGCTAAGATTATCGAGTTCATGCAAAGGCATAAGGATGAATAAATTATAGAACAATAGAAACACCCAGGTCAAGAAGTCACGCCAACAAGTTTATGCTAAGGCCAACAAGTCACGCAAGAAGTCTATGCTAAGACCAACAAGTCACGCTAAGTTAGCATGAAGGGGTGAGCGTATAAACAGCGTGAGCATGAAGAGTGGTTCATGCTGGCACGCACAGCATGAGCGTGAAGGGTAATTCACGCACGCATAGCGTGAAGGGTAATTCACGCCCGCACAGCGTGAACGTGAGAAGAAATTCATGCACGCATACAAAGATGTGTGTGTAACTCAAAATTCACGCACACATACAAAGATGTGAGCGTAACTCAAAAGTCACGCACGCATGTAAAGACATGAGCGTGACTAAAATTCACGCACGCACGTAAGAACGTGAGCGTGACAAGAAATTCACGCAAACACGTAAAGACGTGTGCGTGACTAAAAATACACGCTGACACGTAAGAACGTGTGCGTGACTAAAAATACACGCTGACACGTAAGAACGTGTACGTGACTAAAAATACATGCTTACACGTAAGAACGTGTGCGTGACTAAAAATACACGCTGACACGGAAGAACGTGTGCGTGAAGGGCTGATGTTTACACGAGCACGTAAGGACGTGAGCGTACAACATCTCCCAAACTCCAAGTCCTATGGAGCCTTCGTTCCAGTGCCAGAAATACACGCCAGCTTGGTGGACCAAAACCCATGAACAACCGAAATACAACTACTTAGATATAGAGAAAACAAGCCATAGAAATCAAAAATGCTAAGAACTAAACTCTCTTAGAATCACAAGAGAAAGACAAATGAACCATAAAAATGGGTTCTCATGTAGAAGCAAGTTGTACTTGCCTACGGTTGGTAGGTGGTGGTGGTGATGAGGAAGAAGAAGAAGAAGAAGTAATGGAGAAGAAAAAGTAATGGAGAAGGAAAGTTATGAGGAGAGAGAAGGGGATGGGAGTTTAAATAGGAGGAGTGGTGGTAGGTGGGGGTCCAATGGGTTCATGATGAACCAACTCATCAAACCGAACCAAGCCGAACCTAAAGACTAGCTAAAGCAGAGAATAAAATTGCAGAAAATAAAATGCAGATAATAAAATTGCAGAAAATTAATTAACATGAAAATTAAAGAGCAGATAATTAATTAACATGAACTTGAAGGAATTTAAATACAGGATAATACATGATAAATATTAAATAAATATATTCAAGCAATATACGTATTAAAATATGCATTCTGGGAACGGGGAGTGACAGAAGTCCATTAATGTACATCATATTTGTAGGCCATTTATAAAGGCACCATAATATTAGGGAGAATAGTGGGTCGGCGGAGCACTTCTTTATCTGAAACCCCCCCTCCGGTCAGTGCAGTATCAGTATAATAGGACAGATGTAGCGAGCTACGAGCGAGCGGCTACAACATGACAGGGAAGGGGGGTCCAGGGGGGAAACCTTCTCCTCCTGGTAAGATAGATGATAACGAAAGGCATAAATCAAGTACTGTGAATTCCTTATAGCACGAAATTGGACATTCTACCTTCTCCGTATCAAGACCGCTTCCACCCCCTTAAGAACACCGACAAATGTCGCATCTGAGACCGAAAAAGTGATCTCTTTCATTATAGAGTCCATGTCATCTCCCTATTTTTTTTCCAAAATACGTAAATGACTGTATTTCTGTATTTGGAGGATTTTAAATTTTTGGGTATTCTTAAAATTTTATTTATTTTTTTGGACTTTGGTTAGCCTTAATTGTTTAGACCTGACATTTGATTATTGTCTCTATTTAATTGTTATTAATATTATTTTATTATTATTATTAGGGGTTAACATGGCTAGCTTATATTAAGTTGTTTTTATTATTATCAATTATCATCATCATTACTATTATTGTTATTATTATTATTATTATAATCCTAAATATCTACCCCCCCCCCCAAACCTAACCCTCTCTCTCCACTCTCTCTCAGTCGCCCCCCCCCCCAATTCTCTCACTTCACTCTCTCTCTCCCGATCCCTCTTTACTGGACCAGAGCCCCCCCTCACTCTTCTCTCTTCCCCCTCTCTTCTCCCTCAACGCTCTCTCCCCCGCTCATCTCTCTCCTGAGCTCACCCCTCTTCCCCACGCTCCCTCTCGCTCACCTCCCCTCGTCTCCGACCGCCGACCGCCGCCACTGCCTCCACTGCTCCCACCACCGCCAGCCACCGTCTCCACCACCACTTTCGCGACCACCACCACCGCCATCTCCTCCGGCCACCTCCACTTCAGCCAGCACCATCGCCCCCACCATCATCATCGCCGTCGCCGTCTCCTCCGTGGCCTCCGGCCCCCCTCCGCCGACGCCGCCGTCTCCATCTCCTCCGCCTCCCCTTCGTGGTACAGCGCTGCTGCTGCCGTCCCTCTCTTCTGCGCCGGCGGCGAGCCCCCTCGCCTCGCCTCGACTCTCTCTCTTCTCTGAGCACCGCGCCACCGCGGCTGCTGTCCCTTCTGCCGGGAACCGACAGATCCCGGTGAGCTCCTCTGCCCCTCTCTTTCTCCTCGGTTTGTGTGCTGCCTCGTGCGGCGCACCCTCGGGGTGCGAGTCCCTCATTTTACGTGCATCTCGGGAAGCGAGCCCTCGAGCTCCGTGCACGCCTCGAGCAGCGGGACGCTTTGGGCCCCGCGCAGCTCGGGTTATGTGCCGTCTCGATACGCGTACACCTTGGTGTACGTGCTGCCTCGGTTCTCGTGTCGCCTCGATTCACGTGTTGCCTCGGGCAGCGGGACGCTTTGAGCCCCGTGCTGTCTTGGGTACCATGCTATCTCGGTTTGCACGTTGTTTCGATTCCTCGTATCTCGGCCTTTGTACCTACCTCGTGACCCGTGTCACCTCGGTTTGCGTGCTCGCTCCGATTTACGTGCCGTATTGCTCTTGTGCCGTTTCGATTCGCGTGCACGTCTCGATTTGCATGTTGCATGATTCGTGTACCATCTTAATATTCGTGATTTTCTCGATCTACGTGCACGTCTCGATTTATGTGCACGTTGCTTCCTGTTCATCTCGATTCTCGTGTGCGTCTCGATTTTGTGCATGTCTCAGTTTGCGTGCCCGTATCGGTCCGCGTGCCTCAGTTTCCGTGCCAGATCCCTGCGCTGCTTGCGGGACCCGTACGGTATAGCCTCGTATCGTTCTTCGTGATTTTGTCATTATTTTATTATTTAATTCTAATAATTGTTTATTGTGTGTTCTGAGTATCTCGATTGGCGTGCTAGCTTGGATCGCGACTGCCGAAGACTTGCTTACCTAGCCGAGTCCTCTAGGCAAGTATCCCTTGCTCATCGACGGCTCTTGCCCTCTCTCCTGGATTTTATTTCATTTAATTAATTTGTACTTGTAAATTTTATAACCATGATTAGTGTAGCCTAGTAGTAGAACTGTCATGATGATAACTTAGGATAGCTTGGTCCGATATCGGGGTAGACCGTATCGGGCAACTCGGTCATCCACACCTCCGAGGACACGAGCACGACTCACATGTATGGATTGTCCCTGTATGCCCCGTGTCCGACTTGCGGTCGGGTAACGGCTCTGGCTAACTTTACTTGTGGCGGTGATTGTGCTTGGGTTAGGGATTTATGGACATGTGTTCTGGTGCGCCCTGCGAGGCGGTTATTTTATTATTATGCATGTTGGCTTGGCGCCCAGTACGCATTGTAGTGCTGCTGGAGGCCGAGACATTAGTGGTCTCGGGTTCGATTGATTTCCCAGTACGCCTCGTAGCGCTGCTGGAGGCCGGGGCTTAGTGTTCTCGGCTATCGATTTGTTCCCAGTACGCATTGTAGTACTCCTAGTAGCTGAGACCTAGTGTTCTCAGTCTGCGATTCTGCAATTTCGCGGTGGGTTGCACCGAGTGGATTTTAGCCCCAACTCGCTGGGAGCTCCTGTCCAGAATACAGAGGAGACTCTGCCGGATTCTTCCAAAATTTTCGATCAGGAATTTGGTTCGAAGGACTGGGCAGAACCATTCCTTTGGTTTGCTGGACTGGGCTCGTGCCTGTTCACCTTGGTATAGTATACCTGATCCCATTGCTTGCTAGGTAGACTCCAGACTAGATCAGTCGCCTAGCTCCTGATCTGTCTTGTACGTCGGATAGCGTAAGAAGAGCGGTTCCACTCGGGAGACGGTCTGCTACCTTGGTCCTTGTTTGGTTTAAGGGTTATGGATTTGCTCCAGAACGGTCCGTGTAATCTTTGCCACTTCCGACGATATTTATTACCAGACTCTTGTCCCCTAACCCTTCATCCTAGGGGGTGTCCTAGTCTAGTTAGATAGAGCTGGCAGTTGTCCTATGTATTGGGAGTTGTGACTTGTGGATATGACTGAGGATTGAGTATTATGGAGAGTACGATCTCGGGATATTGACTTGGTGGATCTATGTGGATTCTTGGATTTTGGTGATTTCGAATAATTTATGGAACGAAGAGAATATCGAGGGTATTATTATATGATTTTTACTCGACTTTCCAAACGCCCAAAACCTGATACCTTTGTGTATTCCGGTAGTTGGGGAACCTGGTTTGATTGCTATGTCTTGGTAGTTGAGGGGCTTGTTTTCCAGTGACTTGTGATCATTGACTAGGAGGATTCTTGTGAGCTAGAGGGTCTAGCATTGCTTATAGTGATTAGCTTGGTATTTGGTTATTGACCTTCCTGACATGATATTGATTCCATCGTAGAGGGGTGACTCTTGCTAGATTGATCTGGTGGATGGTCCGACTTGATGATTGGAGCTATAGGCTCCCATATATGTTTGAGATGATATTGTGGTAGAGATTCTGACCTTGTACTTGACCTGATATCCATGCCACGATGTGGGCAGATGACTCCATGTGATTGATAGAATTGACCCCGACTTGACTTGACAGTAAACCTGGCATGTATACTCTTGATTCTCGATAGTGGCCCGTGGTGGCGCACTCCTGGCTAGTACTCTTGACAGGACATGTTTACTCTTGACCGCTGTTGCGACAGCCAGTCCTGACTTGCTAGGTATGACCTTGTCTTGACACCGTGGTTGATTTTCTTGATTGTGCTTATACAAACTACCTGTCTCGTCTTGCATCATGTCTAGGACATGAATTCCTGGTTACCACGGTCAGGAATTCATAATGAATCTGACTAGGTTAACAACTAGATTGATCAAGTAGCTCATATAGATCGAGGTATTCCGGCTACAGGCAATCCCGTTATCTGGGCGCTCATGTGGACTTGTAGCCTGCCGTCGAGTATGGCACATTTCCAGCCCACTGTCATGTAGGGCACCCCTCCAGCTAGCTATTAGGGTACATTTGTCTCCCGGGCGATGTACCCACTATATATATTCGTCCTGGATAACCTGGATAGTCTGCAGGGCTTGTGGCTATAGGAATACCTCAACTGCATCTTGTTAGTAATTAGGCCTGTGATAACCCTAGTTAGCTAATAATAGCAAGCCGTAGGCATTGTGTGGCCGCTTGTCCTTCTGTGTTGTTTGGCTTGCTGCCTGCTAGCCCGCTGATATTGATTTCCAGCTGGCAATGCAGGTGTTAGTGGATGCTAGGGAGGCTGTGATTGTGTTAGATTCACTATACTTGTGGATTGTTATCATGCGCTGGTACCGCACGATCCCTTACCCTTATTTACTGTTTTTAGATGTTATTCTTGTCATATTTTATCCTGCTGGTTTTTTTCGCCCGTCCTTGAGCCTTCCTTTCTGGTACTTGCTGCGGTTGGCCTGACCAACCCTGGATTGTTCCCAGATTGTCTGAGACCGACCCGGTGGATCTTTCAGACTTGACTTGGAGGGTGTGCTTCAGTTCCAGATATGCTAGGAACTGTGGGAAGGTATACTTGTCTACATTATTATCCTGTACTATAGATTCCAGATTTTCATATGAGTATTTCCTGTTTTTTATATGATTATCTCTCTTGATATTGTCTCATTGTGATTTACCTGTGGATATGAGATCGGATTTAGGCCATAGATTGATTGCATGCTAGGATACCCAACCAGACTGGACAGCCGTCATCACCGTATAGCATATTCGTACCTTATACGGTGTAGCTGGCCGTGTACGTCCCCGTATTTTGGAACTGGGGCGTGACATGGTTTTAGTGGTGGCCCATGCAGGTCTCGTTTTGAGATTTTGTTGGGTATCACATGATTATTGATCTCAGTCCACTATTTCTTGGTATTCCCACTTGTTACACTTGTCCTTCGCTCCCTTGAACCTGTAAACTGGTCCTCATCTCTACTTGGACCTATATTGCTTGGCCATGTCTTATTCGTGTTATCTACCTCTGATCCTTGTTTGATGGATATGATCCTATAGTTGGTCATATCGATCACCTTATTTGATGAGATGTTATCTCCATCATTTGGGATACATGATTATTTATCTTGGGTTCTGCACTCTCTACCGATATTTTGTCTTGGTTGATTTCTTGTTATCCCTTTCGTGCGTTGACTTCGTGTTGACTTAGTATAATTATCGCCCTCTTCGAGCGTTGGCTGGATTGCTGCAGGATGAAGATTTCATCAGGACTCTGAGATTGGATATTTTAACATTTGTTGAGTATCCGAGGGATATTCTCGTATCGATTCGGCTTCCTTGATTCCGGACAGTTCCGCACTCATGATTATCTATTTCAGATATTATTTTGATTATAGATATACTTTCTATACATTATATTTTGATGTGGATTCTTGGTTTGGAGTATTTTCCTAGAAAAGCTATCTTGTGGTTATTGTTGAAGATATTTTTGGATATGTGTTACGATTCACCTGGATTTTGGATTTTGATTGTTTTCTAGGACTCTCATTACATTGTTAGAGATTTTGTGATCTTAGTGATTTGGATATTTGGGTTATGGATTTGATTTGTTTTGGATATTTGTCAAGAGTACCGGGTGACCCTAGTATACCTTGACGGCGTGGTAACGAAAGTTGCAGCCGCTCGATTACAGTGTTTTGGTGAATCTTTTACAGCCATTCCGGATGGCGCGACAAGGAATGATCATGACACACATTTTTCGGATATTAGGAACTACGGTCATCGGTTCGAGACAGATATCCTGTATTTTATGATTTTATGCGGATTTATTATTTTCTTATGCAGTTGGGATTTTACGTTTTTGGACATTGTTTTCGATATTTTGTACTTGTTTTGATCTACGGGGCTATTTCGTGCATCCGAGATTTTTGATTTTCGAGATTCTTTCGATGTTTTGGATTTACCTTGCGAGTTGATTTACTTAGCTAGACCTTGTTCTCCTTGATGTTTTCATATTGAGATTTTGTTCGTTTCTTATTGTATTACTTGATTTCTGTAAGGTGGGTAGAGTTTTCATGGCATATATATATATATGTACTAGTTGTGAAAACCCTATTTTGATAATTTTGAAATTTCGAGGACGAAATTTTTGTAAGGTGGGTAGAATTTCATCTCCCTTTTTTTTCCAAAATACGTAAATGACTGTATTTCTGTATTTGGAGGATTTTAAATTTTTGGGTATTCTTAAAATTTTATTTATTTTTCTGGACTTTGGTTAGCCTTAATTGTTTAGACCTGACATCTGATTATTGTCTCTATTTAATTGTTATTAATATTATTTTATTATTATTATTAGGGGTTAACATGGCTAGCTTATATTAAGTTGTTTTTATTATTATCAATTATCATCATCATTACTATTATTGTTATTATTATTATTATTATTATTATTATTATTATTATTATTATTATTATTATTATTATTATTATTATTATTATCCTAAATATCTACCCCCCCCCCCCCCAAACCTAACCCTCTCTCTCCACTCTCTCTTAGCCGCCGCCCCCCCCAATTCTCTCTCTTCACTCTCTCTCTCCCGATCCCTCTTTACTGGACCAGAGCCCCCCCTCACTCTTCTCTCTTCCCCCTCTCTCCTCCCTCAACTCTCTCTCCCCCGCTCATCTCTCTCCCGAGCTCACCCCTCTTCCCCACGCTCCCTCTCGCTCACCTCCCCTCGTCTCCGACCGCCGACCGCCGCCACTGCCTCCACTGCTCCCACCACCGCCAGCCACCGTCTCCACCACCACTTCCGCGACCACCATCACCGCCATCTCCTCCGTCCACCTCCACTTCAGCCAGCACCATCGCCCCCACCATCATCATCGCCGTCGCCGTCTCCTCCGTGGCCTCTGGCCCCCCTCCGCCGACGCCGCCGTCTCCATCTCCTCCGCCTCCCCTTCGTGGTGCAGCGCTGCTGCTGCCGCCCCTCTCTTTCGCGCCGGCGGCGAGCCCCCTCGCCTCGCCTCGACTCTCTCTCTCTTCTCTGAGCACCGCGCCACCGCGGTTGTTGTCCCCTCCGTCGGGAACCGACAGATCCCGGTGAGCTCCTCTGTCCCTCTCTTTCTCCTCGGTTTGTGTGCTGCCTCGTGCGGCGCACACTCGGGGTACGAGTCCCTCGTTTCATGTGCATCTCGGGAAGCGAGCCCTCGAGCTCCGTGCACGCCTCGAGCAGCGGGATACTTTGGGCCCCGCGCTGCTCGGGTTATGTGCCGTCTCGATACGCGTACACCTTGGTGTACATGCTGCCTCGGTTCTCGTGTCGCCTTGATTCACATGTTGCCTCGGGCAGCGGGACGCTTTGAGCCCCGCGCTGTCTCGGGCACCGTGCTATCTCGGTTTGTACGTTGTCTCGATTCCTCGTGTCTCGGCCTTTGTGCCTACCTCGTGACCCGTGTCGCCTCGGTTTGTGTGCTCGCTCTAATTTACGTGCCGCATTGGTCTTGTGCCGTTTTGATTCGGGTACACGTCTCGATTTACGTGTTGCATGATTCGTGCACCATCTTGATATTCGTGATTTCCTCGATCTACGTACACGTCTCGATTTACGTGCACGTTGCCTCCTATTCATCTCGATTCTCGTGCACGTCTTGATATACGTGCATGGCTCAGTTTGCGTGCCCGTATCGGTCCGCGTGCCTCGATTTCTGTGCCAGATCCTTGCGCTGCTTGCGGGACCCGTACGGTATAGCCTCGTGCCGTTCTTCGTGATTTTGTCATTATTTTATTATTTAATTGTAATAATTGTTTATTGTGTGTTCTGAGGATCTCGATTGGCGTGCTAGCTTGGATCGCGACTGCCGAAGACTTGCTTACCTAGCCGAGCCCTCTAGGCAAGTATCCCTTGCTCATCGACGGCTCTTGCCCTCTCTCCTGGATTTTATTTTATTTAATTAATTTGTACTTGTAAATTTTATAACCATGATTAGTGTAGCCTAGTAGTAGAACTGTCATGATGATAACTTAGGATAGCTTGGTCCGATACCGGGGTAGACCGTATCGGGCAACTCGGATGGGTCATCCACACCTCCGAGGACACGAGCACGACTCACATGTATGGATTGTCCCTGTATGCCCCGTGTCCGACTCGCGGTCGGGTAACGGCTCTGGCTAACTTTACTTGTGGCGGTGATTATGCTTGGGTTAGGGATTTATGGACATGTGTTGTGGTGCGCCCTGCGAGGCGGTTATTTTATTATTATGCATGTTGGCTTGGCGCCCAGTACGCATTGTAGTGCTGCTGGAGGCCGAGACATTAGTAGTCTCGGGTTCGATTGATTTTCCAGTACGCCTTGTAGCGCTGCTGGAGGCCGGAGCTTAGTGTTCTCGGCTATCGATTTGTTCCCAGTACGCATTGTAGTACTGCTGGTAGCTGAGACCTAGTGTTCTCAGTCTGCGATTCTGCGATTCCACGGTGGGTTGCGCCGAGTGGATTTTAGCCCCAACTCGCTGGGAGCTCCTGTCCAGAATACAGAGGAGACTCTGCCGGATTCTTCCAAAATTCCCGATCGGGAATTTGGTTCGAAGGACTGGACAGAACCATTCCTTTGGTTTGCTGGACTGGGCTCGTGCCTGTTCACCTTGGTATAGTATACCTGATCCCATTGCTTGCTAGGTAGACTCCAGACTAGATCAGTCTCCTAGCTCCTGATCTGTCTTGTACGTCGGATAGCGTAAGGAGAGCGGTTCCACTCGGGAGACGGTCTGCAACCCTGGTCCTTGTTTGGTTTAAGGGTTGTGGATTTGCTCCAGAGCGGTTCGTGTAATCTTTGCCACTTCCGACGATATTTATTACCAGACTCTTGTCCCCTGACCCTTCATCCTAGGGGGTGTCCTAGTCTAGTTAGATAGAGCTGGCAGTTGTCCTATGTATTGGGAGTTGTGACTTGTGGATATGACGGAGGATTGAGTATTATGGAGAGTATCTCGGAATATTGACTTGGTGGATCTATGTGGATTCTTGGATTTTGGTGATTTCGAATAATTCGTGGAACGAGGAGAATATCGAGGGTATTATTATATGATTTTTACTCGACTTTCCAAACGCCCAAAACCTGATACCTTTGTGTATTCCGGTAGTTGGGGAACCTGGTTTGATTGCTATGTCTTGGTAGTTGATGGGCTTGTTTTCCAGTGACTTGTGATCATTGACTAGGAGGATTCTTGTGAGCTAGAGGGTCTAGCATTGCTTATAGTGATTAGCTTGGTATTTGGTTATTGACCTTCCTGACATGATATTGATTCCATCGTAGAGGGGTGACTCTTGCTAGATTGATCTGGTGGATGGTCCGACTTGATGATTGGAGCTATAGGCTCCCATATATGTTTGAGATGATATTGTGGTAGAGATTCTGACCTTGTACTTGACCTGATATCCATGCCACGATGTGGGCAGATGACTCCATGTGATTGATAGAATTGACCCCGACTTGACTTGACAGTAAACCTGGCATGTATACTCTTGATTCTCGATAGTGGCCCGTGGTGGCGCACTCCTGGCTAGTACTCTTGACAGGACATGTTTACTCTTGACCGCTGTTACGACAGCCAGTCCTGACTTGCTAGGTATGACCTTGTCTTGACACCGTGGTTGATTTTCTTGATTGTGCTTATACAAACTACCTGTCTCGTCTTGCATCATGTCTAGGACATGGATTCCTGGTTACCACGGTCAGGAATTCATAATGAATCTGACTAGGTTAACAACTAGATTGATCAAGTAGCTCATATAGATAGAGGTATTCCGGCTACAGGCAATCCCGTTATCTGGGCGCTCATGTGGACTTGTAGCCTGCCGTCGAGTAGGGCACATTTCCAGCCCACTGTCATGTGGGGCACCCCTCCAGCTAGCTATTAGGGTACATTTGTCTCCCGGGCGATGTACCCACTATATATATTCGTCCTGGATAACCTGGATAGTCTGCAGGACTTGTGGCTATAGGAATACCTCAACTGCATCTTGTTAGTAATTAGGCCTGTGATAACCCTAGTTAGCTAATAATAGCAAGCCGTAGGCATTGTGTGGCCGCTTGTCCTTCTGTGTTGTTTGGCTTGTTGTCTGCTAGCCCGCTGATATTGATTTTCAGCTGGCAATGCAGGTGTTAGTGGATGCTAGGGAGGCTGTGATTGTGTTAGATTCACTATACTTGTGGATTGTTATCGTGCGTTGGTATCGCACGATCCCTTACCCTTATTTACTGTTTTTAGATGTTATTCTTGTCATATTTTATCCTGCTGATTTTCTTCGCCCGTCCTTGAGCCTTCCTTTCTGGTACTTGCTGCGGTTGGCCTGACCAACCCTGGATTGTTCCCAGATTGTCTGAGACCGACTCGGTGGATCTTCCAGACTTGACTTGGAGGGTGTGCTTCAGTTCCAGACATGCTAGGAACTGTGGGAAGGTATACTTGTCTACATTATTATCCTGTACTGTAGATTCCAGATTTTCATATGAGTATTTCCTGTTTTTCATATGATTATCTCTCTTGATATTGTCTCATTGTGATTTACCTGTGGATATGAGATCAGATTTAGGCCATAGATTGATTGCATGCTAGGATACCCAACCAGACTGGACAGCCGTCATCACCGTATAGCGTATTCGTACCTTATACGGTGTAGCTGGCCGTGTACGTCCCCGTATTTCGGAACTGGGGCGTGACAGTCCAGCATCGCAGCTAATCCTGGTTGATCCTGCATGGAAAGAGCACAACGACAAAAGATCTTAGTAGTCTTGACCTGTCATCTACCGCCTTTGATTGATCTTTCAACCCTGACTGTCTTAAATCACCGGACATTTCATAGATCAATAAGTAGGTCTATGTCAGTACAGGTATCAGTCCAGTCTCAGTCAATAATGGATGGAATAGTCCAGTAATGAATGAAAGATTTGGAAAGCAGGGGCGGCTTCCTTTTAAGTACTTATTGCTTGACTAACGGGATTTGCCTATTCAAAAGAAGGAGGAATTGTGGCGGTGGCTCTGCCTCCTCAGCCCGGCGGGTGCACTGGCTGTGCACTCGCAGAGCCAAATATCATTTTCATTGAAAATGTTACTGCACATTCACTTGGTTGTCATGTCTAACTACAGTAATAGAAGAAAACAAAAGATCATAAGTCATGTGAACTTAAAAAGGAAAATTAGTTAAATGGTTAAAAGGATTAATATAGGGGAAAAAAAAGTTGTAAAAAATGTGAATGTGTTTAAAAGGTAAATTAGCAAAACATTTAGCAAGATGACCATAGTCATAAAAATTTGTGGTGGAAAGACCGGTGTTTATGCTAGGCAATTTAAAGAGAAGAAACCATATGTACCATTTATTGTGGATAGTTGCATTCATTTATGTGACATAAAGCCATACAGTGAAAACGTGAGTCTTCTTACAAATATATTTTCACTATAAACAGTAAAAAAATGACATCTCCTTAATTTTGTAGGACCAATTACTGTGAACTATTTTAATGGTTCTGCGTTCTTATAACAAGAAGTCAATTAATGTGTTTCATATTTTTAGGGCATTTATAAAGGCGACACAAAATGTTAGGGTCCAACATATTTTTTTGATTTAATTGCTACTTGATACCCTCAACTATTACTATTTTTTAACTTGGTATCCTAAACTTTTTTTTGTAACAACTTGATACCCGGATATTATTTTGGACAAAAATGCCCCTACCCCTAACCCCCTCCCCCGTGCTAACTTCCCCCCCCCCCCCCCCCCCCCCCTCTGCTAGCTCCGGCCGCAGCTCCCCCCCCCCCCAACCCCCCCTGCTCGCTTCAGGCCATCCCCCCCCCCCCTCTCGCTCCGGCCGTCCGCCCGCTCCCGCCTCTCCCCCCCCCCTCTCGCTCCGGCCGTCCGCCCGCTCCCGCCTCTCCCTAGGGCTCGGCAGCGGGAGGAGGGGGGCTGGGAAGGGGGTGCGGAGCGGGAGGCGGGGGCAGGAGGTGGCCCGGAAGCGAAGAGGGGGGGGGGGGGGGGGGGAGGGAGGTCGGCCGGAAGCGAGGAGGGGGGGAGGGGGTTGGCCGGAGCTAGCAGGGGGTGGCCGGAGTGGGGGAGGGGGTGAAGGGAGGGAAGGGATAAGGGTATTTTGGGGTTTTTTAAAATGTTAGGTATTAAGTTGAAAAAAAAAATAGTTGAGATATCAATCTGTTACGAAAAAAAGTTTAGGGTATCAACTTGAAAAAGTGTGATAGTTGAGGGTAGCAATTAGCAATTAAGCCTATTTTTTTTTTCAACTTTAAATTTCCAAAATATCTTTTAAAAGTGTAATGGGCAACACCGACTTAGTATAAAAGACCAAATTATTGACTTCTTACACTTGTCTTCTTCCTTTTCATTCTCAAATCTCTATACCTTAATCTGTGTCCTTTTTTTTCCTTATAAATCGCACGTGCGGACTCAGTTAAATCGTGTGTCTCCCCGCACACGATTTTTAGCCGGTCGTCTTGTCGCTTCGGGCTCTACGTGCGGATCTTGTCCGCACTGATTTTTTTCATCATCGCCACACACGTACGTCTCGCACACTTCTCGTGCTCCCGAGCCTCACGGACGGCCGAACTCAAAACAACACCTTCATCAGGAAAACTCAAGTACTTACTCTGTACACTCCAAAAGTCAGATTTAAATAAATATTTTCCATATAACACTGAATGTAACAACATTTTGGCAATTACTAGAGCTTGTCACAACACCTACAGATGATCAACGAGCCATTACACGATAACACGAATTGGTATGCACAAAGTACAATCAGAGGTAATAGGTCTCCTACTTCATAATTCCAAGGGATGCATCTTACAATACAATCAACAAAATACTAGCTACCAACATGTATTTGCCATATGTCGGTGTTTGAGATGAACAAACAAAGTTGTGGGAAAGAAATACAAGGCTCTAAAAAATTATTTTTTTGCTTTCCTGAAAATGTTGGTTTGGTACAATAATTATAATTTTTTTGGACGGTAATATCCTTACTAACTAAATTTAAGCAGCAGTGCAGTAGCATCATGAAATTAATGAAAGATTATTTGTGAAAAATTAAGCAAATTAAGATTTCTCATTCCCGTCTGAACCATGTCTAAACCAAACATGGAAATGGAAAAGTTATTATTTTTTTTTTTTGGGCTACATATTACCAACCTGACCAAATACGAGTATGTAAATGTTGAATTTGTTTTCCATTGAAAAACAATGAAAACTGGATTTCTAGGATTACAAAACCTTCATCCAAACGCTACCTTAGAACTACAAGAGTAAGACAGTAGGGAGAGAAAAAGGGAAGAGAGCTGAAAGAGGGGGGTGAATGAGCATTGGCGTTGTGAGTATTGGTGTTGTGTTGCTCCCTAACAATTTTTATTTATTGATATTGACGCATTAATTTGTGTTGGCCCCTTATACGTGAAGTGCCTATAACAGTTACCTATTTTTAAAGCTAGCCGCCCTACAAAACCTTACGATAATAATGTAGGTTATTTCCCTGATTCCTCCTAATTTTAGTATTCATCTTGAGGTGCTTTATGCTTTTATGTTGTGACCTAGAAATTTCAAACATGTAGGACAAGTTTGAGGACTGAGCACATCAAAAGAGAGACCCACATGAGTTGGTTCTCTATGAACCATCTATGTCCAGACCTAAAACTAATTTGTATAATATTTGTTACAAAATGTCCAAAGATGCATAGTGATGTACCAATTAACACCAACTTTCAATACATACCACAAGCACATAATCATGCAAAGAAAGCTATTATCAGACAAGAAGCATATGACTAAAACTTACTGCACTTGCACAAAAAAAAGCCTGGAAACTTCACAATCTCAACCATGAACAGCTTTTAATTCATACCATCTGTATAGAGAAACAGTTTAGTCCAAAATGTAATCGATTTTAAACCATAAATGCAGAGTAGTCGAGTTCTACCAGCTCTACAAGTTATTACATGACTCCACCGAAAGAGCAAAGACACAAATTAACCCTTACGAAAAAAGACCAAACTGGAATACCATCCAACAAATTGGGAAGAGCAACAGTGTTTACTCTTCTGGAACAACGACACTGATCTCGCCCTTCTCAAGCATGTCGTAAAAGGCCCTTGTTTTCCTCTGTTCGTTCCAGTGATGCATCTTCCAGAGACCGCCAGCAAAGAGGCCAAGCGTGAGGCCAATGCAGATCTCCTTCACCACACTGGGTCCCTTCAAGGTAGCATGTGCAATCTTATGTGCGGCCATTCCCGTCTCACACTGGAATCAGATCAAAACCTTGCACACCTTCTGTCCAGAAAATTTTGGAAAGAACGAGGGTCAGCAGAACTTAAACATGTATACCGAACAAGCATCTAATCATAAATGTTCTCAAGTGCAACATAAAATGACTGGTAGTTTGTTGCATCAGCTTCCCATTGACTGAAATTGCAAGAACACTGGCAAATAATATCCAATGCACCAGAGTTGTTGAAGTCAAGTAAGAAATGTAGGAAAATCCTACAAGATGTTCATGCTAATAAATAGAAACAATTTGACCAAACCAAAAACATGCCATTATAGATATAGGATTCATACTTCAGAATAAGGTTATTTTATTACATTATCTATGAACTATAACAGAGTTCTTAGACTGACACTTTTTTATCAAATTCTTAGACTGACACTTGAAGGATGAGAAACTTGCATTTAACGTCCCAACTGTAGATTGCATTATTAGGTGCATGCAAGTAGAGCCTTTCCAATTGAAAATTTTACTTCTTTATGCTATATCAGTTGGACTGTAGTAGGAATTGCAGATCTTGCAAACCTGTAAAATGTGTCAGATTTTTCTCACTCAATAATTAGGGTAGTGGCTCAACAGTGACTACATTCTGACCACCATGTTGCATTTAACTCCCCAACTGTAGATTGCATTATTAGGTGCATGCAAGTAGAGCCCTTCCAATTGAAAATTTTACTTCTTTATGCCATATCAGTTGGAATATACAATCTATCATATATTTGATTATATCAAAGTGAAAATGGCATTGTTAATTCATACAAGTTAAGCATACACAATCGATCTATTAGAGACCGGGAAGCACGAGCACACCAAAAAACTGGGCTGGTGCGTATTGGATACAACCTGAACACTCCAAAATACACTAGGATACACCAAAATGAAAATAGTTGTTGTGTTTGTATTGACGTGTTCTTAGTGTGTCGTGTCTATTCGTGAAACATATTAAGAGCATATTCATATGCATAAAATATCAAGGATGCACCATTACTTCAAGTGCATTAGTGGTTCTTCAATATAGAAAATAGGGTTATTTACACTAACCACCCCTATGTTTTTAGTTTATAACAAGGGGTACCCCTGATTTAAAAATTACACTAACCACCCCTCCCTTTAGAAAAATAAAATTAAAATAGGGGTAGTTAGTGTAATAATTTTTTATTTTTACCTTAAAGTAGGGGTACCCCGTGTAATAAACCCAAAAAGTAGGGGTGGTCAGTGTAAATAGTTTAAAAGAAGGGGTAGCCCGTGTTATAAATAAAAAACATAGGGGTAGTTAGTGTAAATAACCCTAGAAAAATATTTCTAAGAACTGATGATCAGAAGGACCAGCTACACATAATATGGTATGAGACTAATATGGTATGAGACTATATCGCGGTTTTTGCACACAAGACAATATGATAGCATTCTAATTTTGTAATCAGCGAAATTAAGTTTACCAAGTTTCTTATACATTACCAAGTATCACTGGGCAAATCAGATAATTCAATATCCTTCTATTATGATATCAAACCAAAAGTGGCATAGTTAATCCACACAAGTAGCACATGCATACAATTGATCAATTAGAACACATCCATAGAGACAAAATAAAGGATATCCAGATCTCGCTACCAAGAAGGAAGTAGTATTTCTTCAATATAACTAAAGACTCTTAAGAACAGAGAACAAATTGTACCAGATACACATAATACGGAATCAGACTCGGTGATTCTTTTCATAAAATTTCAAAGTTTGCCGTATAATTATGTATATTCCACTCTTAAAATTATCCAAATACGATTCAGAGTAATGATGTTAGAAATGTCAAAGGGCAAAAACTCGTCTCATCATCACCTAAGCCTTCTCCCATCATAGCGGGGTCGGCTATAGAGCATAAGAAAGCTCCATAAAAGATTTGAAAAACATTTACAACTAGTTGTCAACCTATCGTTAATCCTCTATAAAGCGACAAAGATGGGACTAAAAGTGAAAAATAATTCCACGACTAAATTAAAGAAAATATGTTTATTTTTACCAATGGTAAGCATATGCAAGCAAAAAATAACAATGGTTAAACTTAAGACATCTTGCTATTAAGTGGCAAAATTGAACCCCACACGTTGATATAATTATTAGATGCTGTCAAGAGTACCAAAACGTCATAATGGTCAGATATAATTGTATAGTAGTATCAAATATCAATGTATTGGGACACTTCACCTTAGCACTTTGTCTTTTGTATGAGACTTCACTACTTCAGTTGTATTTACTGTATACTTTATTGCAGATGACACTAAAACAATGACATAATGAAGAACAATGAGTTAAAGGTTGCAAGTTATATTTAGAATGTTTCTACAGATTGTTGGGTTTAGGTTGTGCCACAATTTACTACAAGTGGCCCTGCCAATGGCCCTCTCCTAGCGAGGGTCCGGCGGAGCCGGCATCGACGAGGACGTGCAACTCCGACTATGTTGTGCTATGTTTTCTACATTTTCATTGCTAGTCCCAAGCCCGATAAAGGAGGAGAGTTGCATTAGGTTATGAATCTATACATAATACATATTGGGGCATTCCTCAGTAGCAACATGTTGCATCATTTCCACCCCAGTGCAATGATGGATTGCTAGCTATCAAAACATTGCTAGGTCGTCTTTTATGGATGACGACCTAGCAAGGGTGGATTGCTAGATCATCACCAGTAAATGACACATTGCATCAATACCACTTCGATGCAATGTCAATTAACAAGGATGGGCTAGGACCAAAAGTGACATGTCACATCACTACAATCTGGTGCCAAATAGATAAGGGACTACAGGATATAGGAAACAAGGATGAGTTGGTACATGAGAGTATGATTATATTAGCAAAACCTGGAACCATAGTTTGGAGTATCGATCCGATACAACCGATACCAATATAGTTTGGCATGTCCCGATCCGATAGATGCCGACATTTGGTAAGGTTGTAAACGGATATAAAAGGATAAAACTTATCATAGGTAAATCAATCGTCAAGGGTGACTACTATTTCATTCAATTCCATAAGAAACAATACATGAAATACTTAAAATTATGCATAAATGTATAAAATATTTTTTTTCTAAAATTTTAATAATTTATTTACAACTATTTGTTTTCTGAAACCAAAAATTATGATACTCCGATCCTAAACCGCCGTTACTGCTAATACTGACGGTCCTGATACTTATAGGAAGGATCAGATACCGATTCCGATTTTGATACTACGAACCTTGCTTGGAATATAGCAACATTAAAAGGGAAAAAAAATGAGTTAGTAGATACAATGATTAGGAAGAAGATTAATATAGTTTGTCTACAACAAACAAAGTGCATAGGTGGAAAATCGAGAGAAATTGATACTAGTGGTTTCAAATTTGGTATATAGGTAAAAAGAGAGCAATTGTATAGGGATACTTGCGGATAAAACATTAATGATAGTGTGATAGATGTAAAAAAGAATAGGATATATGATAATATTAGTTAAGTTAGTATTATGGGAATGTTATTAGTGCATATCAAGCTTTTAAGAAGCGGCCGCCTAGGCGCCTTGGCTAGTGCTTAGGCAACAAGTTTTTAGGTGGGCTAATCATCAGTGCCTACCTAAATTCTTGAGGCATCCGCCTCGACCTACCTCGGTCCACCTCAACTGCCTAGTATCTTGACTTTAAAGTTTAAGCAATCCATTTATTATAAAAAGATTCCATAAAGTCTGGTTCCAAGTGAGATGAAACACGAATAAATGAATAAGAAATAATCCTAGTTTGCCCTACTCCGAGACTCTAAAGATGAGAAAGATTCCCTTTTGAGTTATGTCTACCATAATTTGAGACTCACACTAAAGAAAGTAAGATCTTCCTTCTATTTTTCTTTGTGTCCTAATTTGAGACTTATTTGCTTTCTTCTTTCGTCTTGGGTTGACAAGACAGCTGATAACTTGGGGTGTGTGTTCAGGATATCAATCATACCGCTGGAATATCAACCAATATATCATTTTCGAAGGGGGGTTGATACGATATGACTGACCGATATGGAAACAAATCGATAGAATCCAGGACAAAGTAGTCGATATCTCGCTAAATCGATCGACATATTGGCCAAATTAGGTGATATGTCAGCCTACTTAAGTATGGGTATTCGGTTTTAATCTAATAACAAAAAGAACTACTTTATAATATGTATATTTCTTTAGTGTTTACTATGACTTAGAAGATATGTATGTGTAGATAGAGACTTAGTTTAAAATTTTAATTAAATTAAGGAGTAATTCTAATATATTTCTAGATATTTTTAAAATTTTCATACATGTCATTTATGAAATGAATGATTATCCTATACCACCATGAGGTCATATCTCCGATATGTCTGGTATATTGCTCAGTATCCTGCTTCCAATATAGTAACACCCACACCGATATGGGTCCGATATTTGATATCGGTATCGGTCGGTATTGGATCGGGACACGCCAAACCGTATCAATATTTTAATTAAATTAAGGAGTAATTCTAATATATTTCTAGATATTTTTAAAATTTTCATACATGTCATTTATGAAATGAATGATTATCCTATACCACCATGGCACCATGAGGTCATATCTCCGATATGTCTGGTATATTGCTCAGTATCCTACTTCCAATATAGTAACACCCACACCGATATGGGTCCGATATTTGATATCGGTATCGGATCGGGATATGCCAAACCGTATCAATATCGGCTGTATCAAATAAGTATCGGCTAATAATACAAACTATGCTTTCTAGAGCCAAACTATAGTGGTTTAGTTTGGTAAAATGTATTAAGAACTTCTCTAACATGGGAAGATGAACTAGGTGGAAATATCTGACACAGAACTCTTTGGTGGCATCTAAACTACTTTTTGTACCCAAACACAACTGAATGAAAACAATCTGAAGTTACTCCCATGTTTAGACCTAACTTTATGAGACTTGTTATAGGTTTGAGTCTACCAGTAAGATTCAACCTCAATTTGAATTCCATAGTTTAGATTTTTTGTAGGGGAGAGAATATTGATTTCCATCCATACGTGAGGACATATTGGCACACTACTTTGCGCCTTTGCGAGTTGGATCTACAAGATATTCGGATGGCAAGTCCAACAACTACAAGAAGCTTGAAGCTTTTCTGCTTTTGAACATTTGGCTTTCTTGGGTCTGTGGAGGATGACAAACCCTTTCCATTTGTTGTACTCCGAGGGGGAGTCTGATGATGAGATGAGGTCTAGACAGTGTGACCAAAAGAATTAAACGCTATAAGGAAATGGATATGAAAACAATCTGCAGTACTTGGAAGGTGAAAGAGATTGGTACACATGGTTGAGCGTATATTTGGACACGGATTTTCTCCCAATAATGGAAGGTGAAGGAGGTTGCAATTGATTGAATATCCATTCTTCATTTTGGTGGGAGAAATTGAAGATCAAGCACGCCAAAGATGGGAAGCAAGATTTGACTTGGGAGATGTAGAAGAAGATTCAAGACAAGTTTACTGAGCATTATGAACGACACATATAGATCAAATTGCACAACCTTCGGTAGAGAGATTGATCAAATGAAGAACATGAACAGAGGATTATGAAGTTCTGATGATTTCTAATGATGCATTGTGGAGTAAGCAAACCATTACTTTATATATGGGTTTCGTGAAGGGATGCCAGATGAGTTTGTAGATCAATCATTTGTCTAATACAATGACCTTTACAAGTTGGCAATAAATGTGAAGAGACAATTGAAGTCCAAGAAAGAAGTCCTGATGTCAGAATCAACATCAACGAACTTTTCCAACAAGGGATGGATTCTTGGAGAGACATCATAAGCTAGATTTCTTTAGGTATATTTTGATACTGATTATTTAGATTGAGAAGCCATTGGCTTTTTCTTGAGTGTGTCACTTTCTTATGAGTCAATGTGTGATTGCTCTAATGAGTGCTATTGGCTAGATCTCAAGCAATCAAGTAGAGCAAACAACTACATGTTTACCGTGCCCCCCTCCCCCTTTCAACTTTTTGAAAATTAAACATTATATGTATATTTTAAATTTTAAATATTCTTTGATTCCTTACATGTTAACTAATAAAAAGTATCCCTTTCTACCGATCCCTCCTTATTCTAAAAATATACCAATTTTTTAAAATATAAATTTGTTAAGATTTCATTTATAACTTGCCAAAATAAACAAAAACAAATAAGGTTTCTTTCTCAACCGCATGAGAGAGATTTTTTCCCCCTTTTACAAAGGATGCTTCCTTTCTTTCAAAATTTCCTCATCTTTTCTCTTAATCTCCCCAACTGCCTCTCCCTCTTCTCTCTTTAAGTTCGAACTATGCTCCAAAATTATGCAAACCTCACTTCTCTAACATATTCTCTAACATATTGTAATCTTAAACATTATAATTTCTCTATTGACTTTTTTGGCTAATTAGTTTCTTGACTTCTAATCTTCTTTTATTTAAATGGGTAACATTTATAACTTTTTCTTTAGCTATATTAGAATTGATAGACGAAAATGATGGATCTTAATGTTGGGATAGTAAACTAATTGATTATTTTTTTGGGTTAGAACATCCAACTCATGGTTTAAAGTATCGGCCGATACCGATCCGATACAACCGATACCGATACGGTTTGGCATGTCCCGATCCGATACCCGATACTGACCGATACCGACATTGGGAGTCTCTTTTCCGGTCAATTCGGCAAAGAAAATTAAACGAAAAAGACAAATCAGCAAGGGTTTAAAGCATAATAAGGTTGTAAAAACATATAAAAGAAGAAAATCAATCCATTGTATATAAACCAATCGGTAAGGGTGACTACTATTTATTTAATTTCAAAACTATTAAGAAATAACAATGAAAATACTTACAATTAGGCCTAAATGTATAAAATATATTTTTTTAAATGTAAATAAAATTATTAATAATTATTTGTTTTCCGATACAAAAAAATTCGATACTCCGATCCGATACCGCTGATACTACCGATATCGCCGATACCAATACTTATAGGAATAGTCCGATACCGATTCCGATACCGTGAACCTTGAATTACAATTATTAGAACATTTGGTAAGTTTTAGTTTATTTTGTGTTTCTATTTTCTAATTTTGGTGTAATTTTGAGTATTCTGGATGTAGATAAGTATTATGGATGTGTTAGAAAGCTGTACTGCAAACTATACTTTTGAAGTTTTGATATTCATTATACATTGACAAATTTTTTTCAATCTCCCCCGCCCACCCCCCTCCCCGCCCCGCCCAATGTGTTAGTCCTAGATCCTGCAGTATATCTCTATATTTGGAAGTCTCAGAAGTCAACTTAAAAGTCCCAAATTTTGACGTCTGTTTAGCCAGGTAGGGACCATGGCTATAGATGAGGCTTAACTATCATTTCAACCTACCTTTTACTACTGATTCTTCAAGTCTTAACTGGAACCTAAGTTTTTTAATGAGGGCCTTTCTCTTTGTTTTTTAGTTTTTTATTTTCTGGTCTCCAAAACTTGAAATTAATATTTGAATCCTGATCTGTATACTGCTGTCCAGTGAGGAATGCATGTGTTCTTGTTCAATATGTTACCACGCAAAACTTCATCTTCTCTAGAGGACTTCCTTACCTATAGTCAAGTACTAATGGCTGTCTTTAACCAATTAGTGCGTTTAACATGAGTTGACCTTTAGCTAGTTTTCACCAATTTTCTACTTTCTCAATTGTCCTAATGAACAATACTGCATAATATGAGCATAATATAACCAATTAGTGCCTTTACCAAGAGTTGACCTTTAGCTAGTTTTCACCAATTTTCTACTTTCTCAATTGTCCTAATGAACAATACTGCATAATATGAGCATAATATAACCAGTTTGTATATGGTTGCACACATCAGGTAAAGAACAACTCCAAGGCCAGTGCTGCAAATCAGGAAATACGATCAGAGGAAACACTGTATGTGTACAAATGTTGCATCACCCCCCTTCAAATTTAGGTGTCCATATTTTGCATGAATGTGCTTCCATTTGGAGTAAAGCACTGTAACAATAGATAGTGATACGGAAATTGATCTTTCTAGAGAAACCCCAGGGCATCAAGTTAGACCACCGTAAGTAACAATGAGGAAGGACACAATGATTACTTAGAAGACTACTACATAGAAATAAAGTGTTTTAGCTCCTCATTTCAAGAAATTTGACGAGTAGCTAGTGCTATCTGAAATTATAGACATCTCATCTTCTCCTATATATATCTAATTTTCTTCTTCAAAATGAAGGACTACATCAAGTTCAAGCCTATGCATTACCAATTGTTTATCCCTTGTCCCATCAGTTCTTTTCCAATCTTACATGAAATGTGATTTTTCCTGCCTTAATAAATTCTATAGTGTGGTTGCCCGAAGTAACACAAACAATATATAACTAATCTACAGGATGAGTGGCCCTACTATATGGTCAACAAATTAGTTATAATAGGATATCTAACTACCGTTGTTTTGATTCACAGCACAATCAATATGTACCAGGCTGATCATAGACATGAATTATGAATATCCACAGGTATCATCTAACTAAACGGGTTATCGTTTTCTTCGTATGATAAAACTCATCGTCCCGTTTAGTTTCCACCTAGTTAAACATACACAAACATGGACCAAGATACAGACACGATATGGATTTGGTATGTGGCATTTTTTATTGAAAATTTATGATACATGACTACTGTTATATAAACATGAACACATCAAATATTGCTTAGTGTCTGTGTGTGCATATGTTAACAGTAACTAGATTCCAACAATTAGAAAAAAGAACAATGCCTAAGACATGTTACTTCATCCTCATTATGTTTGGCACTACTGTAACCATGAAAAATCACTTCCAGATATGTTTCGGGAACCTTTGTAACCTAAACATGGATGTTCCATGTGCGACATAAGTGTTGAGGGATCATGTTAGATGTTCGTAGGACACGGATTTGGACGCACATACTGTGCCCTAGAGGAGTATATGTGCAACCTAAGGACACAAATTTTGATGCAGATGTGGTCCTCTAGAGGAGTATCTGTGTAACCTGGGCATATCTAGTTTGTAAAAATTATAGCAATTTATAAGGTCCTAAATGCTTGGCAGATTAACTTCTAGCACTTTCTGACGATATCATAAAATCCTTGTATAGATAAATTATATTAATGAAGTTACAAATACAGTCCATGTTCAGGAAAAATTTCATTCTGAGTAAAAGGTCTAAACATTGTTCATAGTTATATAAAGATAATAGTTTACTGGGATAGAACTTGAAATAGTTATTTGAAGACTATGTCTAGAAAATGAAAAGGAAGGACGACTTTTGGCCATACATTTTGCATTAATAACTAAGTTGGCATGTCCTAGTGCTTTTGGGGTGTCCGCGACATGTTCAGATTCCAATCCGTACCAAATATTTAACCATATAAGAATGCAGGCACGGTACTGAGTTCTGAACCCTCGTGCTACCAGGTTTTCACTATTATAAAGGTTGGGTAGAACTACGCCTAAGTTATACTGTGAGTCTGAACTTGCCACTGCCACAAGAGTAGAAAAGGAAGATAGCATTGAGCACAAAACTGCACCTGGTCGTGATGAAATGAATCCTTGAGAAAGAAAGGACTCATGTAATTGTTATTGTAGAAAAGGTAGTATAAGGTAGAGCAACGCAGTTTATACAACTCCAACTTAGTTCTCAGCAGAAAAGTTAATCCCCCAGTATGATGCTACGACTTTGTGAACAGTTAACAAATCAGATGAACCCCATTCAGCAAGAACCAAACACAGCGTATGACGAATATGGCAGCTAAGGCCCATCTCCAATGGGGATTTTTATCTCCCTATTTCCATGGTAGAAACCCTTTTTAGGGGAAAAAAAAACTTCTCCCAATAGTGGTTTCTATCCAAATTCCCATCCTACGTGGCGGCGCTGATGTGCTGATGTAGGATGGAGAATTCTGATGTGCTGATGTAGGATGAAGAATTTCAATGAGGGTTTCTACATGTAGAAACTCTCACAAAAATTCTTCCATCTTAATATTGAGCCCCACTTTCAAACCAAATCATAAAATTCTCCATTTAATATTCCCTATCTTAATATGAGGCAGCTCCCATCTTAATATTGAGCCCCACTTTCAAACTAAATCATAAAATTCTCCATTTAATATTCTCTATCTTAGGCAACGCTACGTAAGATAGAAATTGAGAACCATTTGAGAGTTTATTTTTTTGCAATTTCTATGTAGAAACTCTGCCAACTATGATAGAAATTTCCTTACTGTACAATGCCAAGTAGGATAGAAACTCAATTTTAGAAATCCCCATTGGAGATAGCCTAACAATCCCATTTATCTACGACACCCTATGCAATACCTAAATACCTAAATGCAGTACCTAAACTCTGTATATAATGCTTCTATAGCATACTTGTTTACTACGTAATAGTCGACCCATTAAAAATTCGACGGTGCTACGTTGCCCGCGGGCTTGGACCGCAGTCCTGGCCTGCGGGCCACGTGTCGCCTTCCAATTGGCCCCCGGGCGGGTGGGCCCGGAAGTTAGCGCGCGCGCGGACTTCCGGGGGGGGGGGGGGGGGGGCGCAATCGTTTGGTGACACGGGGCCCGCGAGCCAGGACCGCGGTCCAAGCCCGCGGGCAACAAAGCATTTTCGTTAAAAATTATATCAAGAATGTAACCACACTGCCAACATCCCTAAAGAACGGAAAATTGAACCATCAACTCCGTTTAATTATTTATTTCCTCCAGAACATCAAAGAGCGAAAAGCATTAGACATGCTCAAATCGAGAATATCTCACAATCAATCTAGAGTTGGTTCTAAATTATCAACAATAGCGCCCTCCTAGAATCCTCTTATTAATTATTGCAATCACATCCTGTACCGATAACGACGAAATCAAGCCATATTGATACAAGAATCCCTAATAATTCTTGATCATCCTCATCCCTCTTAAACTCAAACTCAGATCTAGAATCCGATCTTATCCCCCAATCCCTACTATTGTTATTAGTTTACAGTCCGAAAAATCAACCTCGACAATTCCAAAACCCTAAACTTCCGAATCCCCCCAAATCCCTAATCCCTACTCTGATCTGTAAACCCTAGATTGCATTTTCAAAATCAAACCTCATGACCAAAATAATATCGGTCGATCGATCAATTCTTAGCACAAATTATACAAAAGCAAAGCAAGATTAAAGAAAATTGATAGAAAAATTGAAAATTACCGAAAATATTACGGAGTGCCGAAGAGCAATGTGATTTTTTTGCCAGCCACGACCAAATAAGAGTGGGCATTATTTGGGACTGTTATATTAGTTTTTCCTCGTCGGAGTAAGCCCTCGCGTACTAGTAAATTACGAAATTGGACACTATGGGGGCGCAAGAGTACACCTGTTAGTATTAGGCCCACAAACTGGGCCCAACTTTATGACGTTATATTTCTTTCATGGATCTCTAGGAAGCGACTGACTGTTAGGCCCAGAAAGAAGGCCTTATTATTCCTGATGAGCCTTGAGCTACTGTGACCTCAATTATCTGGGCCATGGATTAGCAAGTTATGCAGGTTACGGTGTGTGTTGTATACCAAGGCCGGTCTTGAGTTTTTGCGTGTCAAAAACATAACATTTTGGCTACAAGTACAAAAATTAAAATGGTACCTCATGTTAAAAAAAATAAAATAAAAAGTTAAAATTTTATAAAAATAGTGTTTTAAAAATTGGACCGCACCGACCAATTCAACCGGTTAACCGTGAACCGGTAGCTTTTCTTGACGGGGTGAGTGTTGACCCACTATTTTCAAAAAATGGTTGTAAATAAATATTTTTATAAAATCAGTGTCCATAAAGGATTGATCTTTGGCCACTTAGATTAATCCAGTGAATGAACCGATTTGACTTCATCCAGTGCCATTGTCTGAGTCAGTCTTCGATCTTGTTTTCAGAACAATAGTAAAAAAAAAAAAAAAACACTACTAGGTCTTCAACTCATGCCGCCTTAAATAAAAGTTTCAAATGAAAACCAACTTTCCTAAGTGAGTTATTTGTCAAATTGTGTAAGCACCCCCCACCCCCCCCCCCCCCCCCCCCCCCCCCCCTCCTCCTATGCGTGGGTCCCATGTCGGTTGACCTGCCAATAAGACGGTGTCACATGGCGGACGGACGGGCCCGCAGGCGGACAAGGTAGCAGTTCTCTATTTGAAATACAAAAAAAAAAAAAATTATATATAAACAAAGAGGGAATCTAGTTTTTTGGTGCCCCTATTTTATTTTATTTTTTTGGGTCAAAGGTAACAAAGGTAGCATGACAAAAGTCACCTTAAGAAGGTGAAATTAAGGTATGTCTTTTATTGCTGTTTTTAAATTGTTGGTCTTAAATACAGAATTGTTGGATAATTGTTACATTTCATTTGGACTCGGAGTTCAAGCGTAATGGACTAGCAACCTTCTATTTCAGTCCCAACCGAACGCTTACATTCATTTTTTAGGGGTCAAATCCTTTTTCTTGAACAGTACACCCTACAAATATTGTGGAAATTGGCCTTTCAACAAATGTTTGTGCCCAAACTGTAATAAAAATTCGACCTTAAGAGCATCTCCAACCCTATTGTCTTGTTAAGTGTTGTGAGTCTTAGGTGGCTCCTATGTGACATGAGCCACAAGAAAATGTCTTATTTATGTCGCAAAATTATATCTCAAAAGACAATGAGATAGAAAAACTCTCTCCAATGCAAAAGTATTGAGAAGACAATAAAAAGTATTTTTTTTCCAACTTCCAAGACAACTACTCATCTTCTTTATTTATTCTAATATTTTTTATTCATAATTGATGACATGGAAGAGAAGACATTGTCAAGTGCATTGTCTAGAACAAGATAATCAACTTCACAATGTCTTCTTTAATTTTTGCCACATAAGCTTCACAATTGACTTGACAATTGCATTGGAGAAGAACTTTTGAATAAAATTTTGCCATTCCTATGTGGCATTAACTTTTTTTCAAAGTCACAATAGGTTTGGAGATGCTCTAAGCAAGTGAACTATTATTCATTTATATTTTTTTGAAAGTGTTTTTCCGTGAAAAAACCAGAGGATTGTCAAGGAAAACTTTGTTCGAATTAAATGTAGACAAACTTGTTTACAACTATTTCCTGCTCTTACAAAATAAAATACTTCACAATTATAGAGAATCCGAAAAAGTGTTTCGATAGAGTCTCGATCAATACGCGAATACTGTGATCCGTTGATGCTCCGAACAATGGTGTAACCACCGATGGTCTGAGGTGGGCTCCAGCCCAGCCCAAATTGTTTTCCTCTCTTTTTTAATATGTTAATTTTTTTCATATGACCTACATATGTTGTCCATTCTAGACTACCAAAGATCGAACTTCTGATTCCGCCCTTGGCTCCAAAGAAAGCTTGTTGTGAAACATAGGGAAGAAGATGCTCTATGGTGCTCTCAAGGGTACTCACTTCTCTCTATAGTATAAAGTTGTCCCTCCTTTGAATAGCTAAAGTGCAGGCTACTTATAGCTACGTAGGGGAACATCCCTTGGCGTTTAACAATGTTTCACAGAAAATATTTGTTGGTTCCAAGAAACTACAATAACAAAACCATTTGGGGAGTGGCACGCGTGTTTTTTCGTGCTTATTGGTTCCAACAAACTACAACGACAACGGAATCGCTTGGGAAGCGGCACACGTGTTTTCTGCCAATCCCTCGGAGAATGAGCCACGTAGGCCATGTTGGCAGGAGGTGAGGGCCAATGTCTTGAGCCTGGTTAGCAATCATCCGAATAAAACTTGTATTATACATGAAATTTTTAGTATCTTTCGTAAACGTATCAGATAATTTTACACAGGTGGATAAAATTTAGCATATTTATCCTTAGGTCTACTATTGACAAGCGTCGGCTCTAGGCGCGAAGCGTAGGGGTCCTTCGGTTTGCTTAAGCCTTGTGCGCGGTGAAGGGTCCATCCGAGATTAAGGAAAAATCTTCTCTACACATCATGATGTCAAGATCTATCGACACTTAAAAAGTGAACTTCTAAGGGCGAAGGAAAGTGGAAGGGGACTTAAGGGAGGCAAAACAAAAAGTGCCCCTATGACTGCTAGTGAAAGCGATGAAAGTATAGTAGTGCTCCAGTTGAACGGATAAAGGTTCTACGGTGAAGAGCCCGGTCAAGACGACCTTATTAAAGAGAACATTTAGGACATCAAAGGAAAATTGAAAACTCTTAGATAGGACCCCTACGCTTCGCACCTTCACTCTTTGTATAAAACTCGTATTATACATGAATTTTTTAATATCTTTCATAAACGTATCGGATAATTTCACACAGGAGGATAAAATTTAGTGTATTTATGAAAAATGGAATAATTTTAGGAGAATAACGAAACAAAGGATAAGACGACATTAGAGATGGTGCCTCACGCTTGCCCTCCCCCCCCCCCCCCCCCCCCCCCCATCGTGGTGGTGGGCCAGCCACATCCGGACTAAGCAGTCCAGATGGCTCGACAATGATATCAAAGGCTAGCTAATTTTCCCTCTACTCAAGTCTTCTTAAATTATATATAGGCTTAATTGCTACTTGATACCCTCAACTATTACCATTTTTCAACTTGGTACCCTAAACTTTTTTTTGTAACAACTTGATACCCGGATATTATTTTGGACAAAAATGCCCCTACCCCTAACCCCCCTCCCCCGTGCTCGCTTCGCCCCCCCTCTGCTAGCTCCGGCCGCAGCTCTCCCCCCCCCCCACCCCACCCCCCCTGCTCGCTTCAGGCCGTCCCCCCCCCCCCCCCCCCCCCTCTCGCTCCGGCCGTCCGCCCGCTCCCGCCTCTCCCCTAGGGCTCGGCAGCGGGAGGAGGGGGGGCTGGGAAGGGGGGTGCGGGGCGGGAGGCGGGGGCAGGAGGTGGCCCGGAAGCGAAGATGGGAGGGAGAGGTTGGCCGGAAGCGAGGAGGGGGGGGGGGGGGGGGTCGGCCGGAGCTAGCAGGGGGATCTCATTCAAAGAGAAAGATAGCAAATATCTGGAGTTTCTTTTTTTATCCTATACGGATGATCGGATCCGCAAGGACCATGATTGGGAATTGTTTGATCGTCTTTCTCCGAGGAAGAAGCGAAACATAATCAACTTGAATTCGGGACAGCTATTTGAAATCTTAGGGAGGTGGCCGGAGTGGGGGAGGGGGTGGAGGGAGGGAAGGGATAAGGGCATTTTGGGGTTTTTTAAAATATTAGGTATTAAGTTGAAAAAAAAAATAGTTGAGGTATCAATCTGTTACGAAAAAAAGTTTAAGGTATCAACTTGAAAAAGTGTGATAGTTGAGGATAACAATTAGCAATTAAGCCTAAATTATATTAGTAATTCAATAGTGCTGCATCTGTCGAATTAGAGTGTTACTAGATTCAGAAATTCTTTTTGAGAACAAGAGCAATTCTTCTGCGTCCGCTGGTCGGAGACCGCCACTTGGCCTACATATGTCCTAAACCACTGGGTTGCAGCTAGATTCAAAATCTGAGGAGTTGTTTGGTATACAAAATATAATATTATATTTTTGAATATCCCTTCTTTTTCCATGCATCTAATTACTTGAAATTGTGTATTATTGTGTATATCATTATGGTATACAAGACAAACGGCGTCAGGAGCATGGGACAACATTACTGATGGCGTCAGCCTTGTTGCCATCTCTAATGTCGCCAAGGAGCGCTAAGGGAGGGCCAAGCGTGAGGCGCAGGGCCGGCCCATGATGATGGGTTGCCCTAGCCGGAACAAACTTTGGTTGCCCCTTATTGCAAAGAGTGACACTACATAAAAAAATGTGGTTATTATCTTATTAAGATGGTAGATAACCTAATTGTTGGACTCACTAGATCTTGAACTAAGACTGTTTAGTTCAGTAGTACCAAATAACATAAGAACACAAATATTTCCAAGGTTTTATATGTTGATTTGGCTGGGAAGGATAGAGTATGTACTATATAGACCCACATAAAATTGAGACTTTCTACATCTCAACTTTCCATAATAACTTTCAAGTCTGTAAAGTATCAAGGAATGCTTTAAACATTTAGTGGACAAACCATTGTTTCTAGGATGCTACATGCAGCAGCAACCTAACAATCTCATAAATTGTTACGCCAATCCCTTTTAGGCTGAAAAGAATGAATACACTAAAAAGATAAAGCTCACATTTATATGAAGCAAACCACATGTTTGCACAACAACTGAACTATACTTAAGCAGGAGGTATCTTAAAAACATAATTAGACAGATGATCAGATAGACTGATAGACTGAAGCCACTATCCAAAGAAAAGTTAACCATGTTTCAAATAAAACAATACAACACTGCTACATCAAATACCATACTTTTCCACAAGTAAAGACCAACAATATTGTATTCTCCCTCAAATAATTTGAAGATAAAGAGAATCATCCTTCAGAGCTCCAGCACATTTCCTTTCCTTTCATTTCATTTCCTTTCAAGCTACTTTCCTTTCATTTCCAGCTCATTTCCTTTCATTTCCTTTTGCTGGATGAATTTTTTTTTAATTTATGAACCGGTTGGTTGCCCTAGGGCCGGGGGGTTGCCCAAGCCCACTGGCTTGTTGGGCTTGCCCTAGGGCCGGCCCTGGTGAGGCGCCATCTCTAATGTCATCTTATCCTTTGTTTCGTTATTCTTCTGAAGTTATTCTTCGCATGCTTAAAATTTATGTACTGATTTGAATTTTTTAAAGATTCGAATCAGTACATAATTTTAAGCATGCGAAGTTTTAAACGTGTTCCATATAAATTATTAAAAAAATTGGGACAAAAATGTGGTGGGAACATGTTAATTAACCAAATTTGATAACATGTTTAAAAAATGTGAAGTTCTAATATCAATATTTTCATTTGTCGAATATTTGATCGATTTTTTTAACATATTTTATTTTTACTGCAACGATTTATACTTATACTCGTACTTATGCCATTCCGAATTTTTTCAGTTCGCCGATTTGCTAGATCTCGACGCTCCAAGGAGAGGGAGAAGATTAGGGGTGAGCATTATTCGGTTTTGAATCGAAAATTGAACCGAACCGAACCGAACCGAATAAGAGATTCGGTTCGGTTTTAAAAAAATTCGGTTCGGTTTCGGTTTTTAAAATACTAAATTTTCTTATTCGGTTTGGGTTTCGGTTTCGGTCCAAAACCGAAAACCGAATAAGAAAATTTAGTTTATATATATATATATATATATATATATATATATATATATATATATATAGAGAGAGAGAGAGAGAGAGAGAGAGAGAGGGGTATTATATATATATATATATATATATATATATATATAAAATTAATACCTCTCTCTCTCTCTATATATATATATATAGAGAGAGAGAGAGAGGGGTATTAATTATATATATATAGGTATATAATAAATATCTAGGTATATTTAGTTATTATATATATTAACAAAAAAAAACACAAATAAACCCAAAAACCGAATAAACCGAAAACCGAACTGATTTAATTCGGTTTGGTTCGGTTCGATTATTGATCAATTCGGTTCGATTTTGGTTTTGTTTATTCGGTTTCGGTCCAATTCGATTTTCGGTTATTCGGTTCGGTTGGAACCGAATAAACCGAATACTCATCCCTAGAGAAGATAGGGAAGGGATTAATGAGCTTCGTTTGGGTTTCAATAAAGCTAATCAACTCTAAATTAACCTTACGACTACAAACAATCAGCTTTAGAAGTCCACAAATACTACAGAGGCCAAATCACTAACAAACCTTGACCCATGGATCTGAAGACTTGATTTCAATTTACTGTGAATGCAAGTATGTTTTGTTACTTTTATGGGTTCAAAATGTAAGTTTTATGTAGTTTTAAGTTATACTTGTGTAGTACATGTTGGTGCTCTTGCTCCTTGACATGAAGAGGGTTTGCTCTCAACATGTCTAGCAAAGTTTAGTCCCACATTGGAAAAGTACCATGAGTTATCTCAACATATATACTTGTATGTGTTGTTGAGATATGCACATGGTGTCACGCCCCGCTCCCGTAGGAGCGATCGTCCTCGCTAAGGTGTGATGCCGCACGAGCCTAGATTGCGCTCGTGCAAGGCGGGTTCCATAACGGTCGATTTCAGCGGCTGCGACGGGGTCGTCGCACAGAAGTCCCAAGCAGAGACATTGAATAATAGCAGCGGAATTCAGAAAGCCAACACAAGTCATTGCAAAACACTCTTTTATTGATATTGAAACAAAGGTTACAATGGGGCGCAAGGCCAAGATTACAAGCCTCTCAAGCTCACTCAAGCTCACTCATCTCACATTACAAGTCACTCAGCTCTCTCTCATCTCTCAATTACAAGTCTTGAGCCAGCGAAAGCTTCGGAAGGCGACGTCCATACATTATGTCCCGTATAAGTCTTCAATCCACGCGGCCGCACGCTTCGAATCGCCAAGGAATCTCCGTGCCTCGACGCATCCAAGCGAGCTCCGTGCCACGAGCTTCTACCTGTGCCTGCACATGAACACTGTGTGGGTGTCAGTACTCAACTGTACTGGTGGAATGAGCTCCTCGCCCACCCATACAAAACCTACACGTTCATTTACTTTGTGCAGCTTAAATCCCTTTCTATTGTCTTTCTAGTCTTGACTTAGGATCAGTTTTAAGACCGATGCCTTGACCTGTTCTGTGCCTCTAGACCATCCCGTGCTTGCAACAACAATGTCGACTCAAACAACGTTAATCTATTAAGTCGTGCTTGCCTTTCGGCCAAAATCAGAGACGCAACTACGCGATGAGGCTCCATTCTCGTGTGACCGTGCTACAAATCCTTTGTGCCGTGCCTCGCAACTACGTGCGACTCAACCATATCGCCTCCTCGCGGCCCTTTGCTACTAAATCATCAACTGACCCAATCAAGACTTGTGGGTTAAGTGTCACTCGACCAACTTTGCCTTGCGGCCTTTCCTGACTTAGACTCAGGACAACTCACATCCAAACTATGCAACTTATATGCTGACAATATTACACTCGACGCCACATCTCGTGCCGAAGTACGGTGTCTTTGTTGCAGCCAAATCTTAGGCCCAAACATTTGTATTCTAACTGTACACACATTCAACAACTCAACTCAATCCAAAGGCACACACGCGGATTGCCGCCATGCCGACTCATTTATATGATTTGGTCACTGACTCCCACAGCCATCGTGGACTCCTTTAGCTTGTTAGGCGGCCGCCCTTGCCAGCGTGGGTAGCTAGCCCCGCTGGCAAGCCTCTGCGCTAACTTGTGCGGTCATCCAGCACGTGCTAATGCTGCTTCTCAAGAACCGGTCCCCTTCCGTCGGCCTACCGTTCGAGGAAACTCTACCTTGTCGACAAGTTGTCCATGACCATACAAGACTCGACTCAACTGACGTCTCACACTGTCACGCCCCGCTCCCGTAGGAGCGATCGTCCTCGCTAAGGCGTGATGCCGCACGGGCCTAGGTTGCGCCCGTGCAAGGCTATGTCCAGAAATGGCCGATTTGAGCTAGGCCATAGAGTCGCACAGAGTGTCCCCATTTATAGCGGAAAGTAAATGAACACAAATTTGAAGCGAATTCAATCTCTTTATTGATATTCAAGAAGTTTACAAGCGGCACTAGGCCGATATTACAAATTGCTCAAGCTCTCTCTCTTTGAAACATAAAAGGCGTGCCAAGTGGCTTACAACATGGAATGATTCATGGCGATGTTCCGATACATTATGTCCTGTATAGGGTGCTTCAGTTTCTTGCAACGTTCCAAGGCCCCAGAGTTGGCTCCGCGCCTTAGCACGTTCGATGGAAGCTCCGCACCCGCCGACGTCTCCTGCATCCTGCATGCAGACTGTGGGGTTATCAGTACATTGTTATGCACTGGTGGGGAGGCTAGCTCGCCCACAATGCTATCATTACCGAACACGTTCCATTTACTTTTGTGCATCTCTATCATTCATTGTCTTTCTAATCTTACCTTAGGATCAATTTCATGGCATATTTCATAGCCTATCTCGTGTTGCCCATTTCAAGTGTCGCATGGAAATACATACTTGACTTACCCATACTTACCGTCCGGCCTTTCCTGTTCAATGTAAACCAAGTTAGTCAACAATTCATATATTTCAACTTAACATGATTCACGTAAACATTTTAGTGCCAAGGGTGTGTTCCTGCCTTAGATTTTAACGCATCGTAGGCATGTTTTCAAGTTCATTTGCACGAAGTACTCCTTATCATTTGGTGCATTACATTTCAAGCCTATACATAAGGCGCTTCATTCAATTAACTTTAGACTACTTTGATTTCAATGCAAGGACTTGCACGTGGATCGCCACCAGCAAAGTCCACTTAACTCTATATGCACCGGTCGCTGGCACCACAAGCCATTTTGGACATCCAAGCCGTTGTATTTCTCAACCAACGTAGGGTGCGGGCTGGCACACACCCCGTTAGTCTCTTGAAAATACTGCTGCACTTACGTCCCCTGGATGGCCAAGTCCACACCCAGGCAGCCCGTAAGCCATTTTGATTTCCGTCCTGACTGGCCACGTCCTCCCTTTGACCGTGCCGCTGGAAATCCCTTATATCTCCCACCTCCCGTATACGAGGGGATTGTCCACGACCATTTCGTATTATTTGTCATTTAACATAGCGGCTGTCTCCGAGCCGTAGGCTAACCCTTAGCCATAATGCGTTATCGACCAGGTTGGCGTCCGTAAGCGCGGGTAGCGAGCCCCGTTGCACGTGCCCGTCATACCTGTCGCTAACCATTCCTTTCTTTTTTATCTTTTATTCATTCTTTCTTTCTTTCACTTGTTTGTTCGTTCATTGATTCATTCATGTATTCATTCTTTCATTCGTTGGTTCATTCATTCACTTATCCATTCATTCTTTCATTCACACATTATGCAACTCCCCGTGCGGGAGTCGCCTTGGCGACCCATCGGCCCCATAATCTTTCAATGTTGTTATACTCTACTTGGAACGACTATGTTGATAGTCTTTCCGTTTCATTGTTGTAAACCATTCATTGTTTCATTGTTTGAACGCATAAGGGACTTGAACGTAAGCTTGTGCCTTAGCACGAGCATGGAGCGCAGTGTGAGAGTTCACATTTTTCCAAGTTCCTTTCCATATTCTATACAAGCATACAAGATGGGATTATTCCCTTAGCTAGGTACGTTGAGTCATTTATTAGCATGCGCGGTGTTATCGCCTAGCGATTCTTGTGATAGTGTCCGTATTGTTATGTGTCTAGGCTAAGCAAAGACGGGTTCATCGGAGCCACCCACCTTAGCGATGTTCGTATCGGCCGAGCGATACTCCGAGCGCGCCTTTGAAAGTCTAAGTCTGGATTCATCTTGACGGGCCAATGTAAGCCTTGCATCGATTCTTCATTAGGTCGATGCCAACTCTTCGGGTCGACGGCTCGTTCGAGTCGTTGCACTTGCCGTTTGAATCGGCGTTCCGCTAGGGCGGAGCGGGTCATTACATAATACACCACTCAAAACAAGTCTCGTCCTCGAGACTTCCTGAGTGCAGGTCATCCTACCATTCCTTAACTCGTGTCGTCGTGTTTCTTAGACAATACTATCGAACAGCTCTATCGTTCGATGGCATCGAACCATACTCGACACCTTTCCAAGTTCCGTGTCTGCATACGTTTGGTCAATTTTATTGAATAACTTTTCATTCATTTTAGAGTTGATGGTACTTATTCAATTCAAGCGTTCCTTCGACTTGGTTGCTATTTCGACGTGTCATGGGACTTGTAATGGTCGCACGTGGTGCATTGTAATTCATCAAATACGAGGGTCATAGTCTGAGGCAAACTCACTCATTCGTTCATGCGCATCGCAACACCCACTTGCAGCTGCATTCGAGTTTATCATATCGCTGAGTTTGGATCGTGCACGCATTCAAGGCGTCCTCCGAATACGTACATTTCAACCAAGCTTAGCGACTAGCAAAGTCGGACAAGCTACTCGTGATAGTTTCGATTTGCCAATCGTTTTGCTAACTTCGATTTAAAACCGAACTCATGTGTGTATCACATATCGTTTATCTCGGTCCTCGAGATGATTCGATTCGCTTCTCAAGTGTTCTTGTCCACGAAATCAGTATGATTTTTTTTAGCGGGGTCGACCAAGTCTAAGTAATTTTCGTCCGATTCAAGACCAAGTATTGCACCATCATTGAGTATTTCTTCCTATTAACGATTCAATTCGTTATTCCAACTTTTACTTGCGCGTCATCCATTCCTATCATTCCCTTCGTTTGGGGCCAATCTCATCGTCGTTCACGTACACTCCATGTTTCCCGTCCTACTGTAAGTCTTGCTGCCCCAAGTCAATCGCCCGTCCAGACGATACTGTAAGGTCAATCGCACAAGTTCAATCACTCGGCATAGGGTTGTCCGCCTATCCGCTAGGTCATCTCACAGGGTCATAGTTACAACTCAAGTCTGTGGCTTATCGTGCAAAGCCGCTGCACGAAGCTCGCCCCAAATCCTATGGTCAAACCATTGGTTCATTTGTACGGAAGTTTCTACCCAAGCTCGCATCGCTCAGACTTCTAAACATCGAGCACGATCTACTATTCGCATCAAGACTTACGTTGCACATATTCAATTCCGTTCAATCACCAGTTCTAACCAATTCATGTATTCGATCACGAGGTCATCCAGCTCGACAATACATTGCGCCCCAATCTCACGCGAGTCCGATTATCCACGGCGGTTCATGAATCACCATACAACGCTCCCGCGGAATAATCATTCTCATCGGGGCGTAACGCTTGTTTGAGTGTTAGACTAACCCATTCTCGATACGCGGATTGGACCTACTCAATCCTCAAGTTCAACTCTCCAAGCACACAAATTCATTCTCGAGTCCACCTTCGCGTCAAACCACAAGTCGAAGCAATCAGATTGCCACGCCATCCAAGTTCAATCACTCCCGCTGTATGAATCACCATATCAGCGCTCACGCGGAGTGATTGTCATAATCCGGCGCGACGCATGTACGAGACTGGAGTTGCGCTCGCATAAGACAAGAGTGTCAACGTTGTGGTTGTCAATAAAGCAAATCCAAGCAGTCACATTTTTATCCAAGCCAAATCAATTCGATAGTTTGACCGTCATGCGTTCAATTAGAAAATCCTCGAGCCAAATCTATCTTTCCCTCGACACATCTTTAACATCCCAAGTATAGCATCCAACGGAACAATGACATTTGCACGATCGTCATTCGCCGAGTCAGAGTACCCCCGAGTTATCGCATATCGATCTTTGATACGCCTCAATACAATCGACGATATGCGTAACCTAACGATCTTCCTTTACAACCGATTTCGAGTCGTGCGTTGATGCTATTGTCCGAGTTGGATATTCCACAATTTCCTCGATATTCAAGATCAAGTTTGATCGCTATTCCTCAAGCTAGTTTCAAGATCGTTGTCCAAACTCAAGTCACAATTTATTTGAATCAATCCAAAATCGTGCGCGTGATCCTCTAAGTTTCCTCGATCAAGACCATTCATTTTTATTCATCGTTCCGAATCGTTTTCTAACTTGCGTTGCCCATTGACAAATTGTCTAGCGACATCTTGTTTGGGACTTTTGAAGTCACGGCCAACTAAGCGTGACACGTTCTAAGGCTTTGCACGATCGCATCGCTTGTCGACATACTCGTACGATCCGTAAATCCTTTAGTCTCGCTCGAACAATTACTATGACGTCCATACACCACTCAGGGTTCGAGCCACTCGACTAGTCGTCGACACTCATTCTTATTCTTCTCCGAACCTATCACATACACCACTCGGATTCAAGCCATACGATCTAGTCCTCAATCACGTTCGCGTCATGCGCTAAGACATCCTTCAGATTCGTTCGACGAATCTCTAGCGTAATCGTTCACGTCGCCTTGACGTACTAAGTTGTTCGTATTAATCCTCAAAATCCAAGACAATCTCTCGTGCACGCCTAAGCGTTAGTTTGATAGCGTTCCTATCGATATACACTCTAAGTGTAGCTTCGTTCCCGACCGAGCAGTACTTGATTGCAACTCGATTGCACCAAAAGTCGAGGTACGCGACACGCGGCACAACATAACCAAAAGGTCGTTTGCATAGCTATCCCGTGCGGACTATATTCGAGTTCGCATGCTCACTTATTCTCGTTCGAGCGATACTCGATCTCACTCGCAACTCGTTTGCACCAGAAGGTCTTGGTGCGCGATACTCTGCACAACTTAGCCAAAAGGCTGCGTGCATAACCATCCCGTTCGAACTATACTTTGGTCTCGTGTACTCGTTTGCTGTCAGCGTAAGCTCATTCAAGCACGTACTGCGTTTGCTAACTCTTAGCATCGATTCCTTCCAACTCAAGTCCGTTGTGGTGGCACAAAGGCCTTCACCTATCGATCCCGTTCAACCGAGCACTTGTACGAGCTGTTGAAAATATTAGACTTATTGTATGGAACATCCCAAGGCACAACGAGAGAGAGCGTAAATTTCCTTCGTTTCCAACCGAGCTTTCAAAACTGAAAAAATAGAAATAAAGTCCAAGGACGTAAAGCCGTGCTTTGATACCAATCTGTCACGCCCCGCTCCCGCAGGAGCGATCGTCCCCGCTAAGGCGTGATGCCGCACGGGCCTAGGTTGCGCCCGTGCAATGCTATGTCCAGAAACGGCCGATTTGAGCTAGGCCACAGAGTCGCACAGAGTGTCCCCATTTGCAGCGGAAAGTAAATGAACACAAATTTGAAGCGAATTCAATCTCTTTATTGATATTCAAGAAGTTTACAAGCGGCGCTAGGCTGATATTACAAATCGCTCAAGCTCTCTCTCTTTGAAACATAAAAGGCGTGTCAAGTGGCTTACAAAATGGAATGATTCATGGCGATGTTCCGATACATTATGTCCTGTATAGGGTGCTTCAGTTTCTTGCAACGTTCCAAGGCCCCAGAGTTGGCTTCGCGCCTTAGCACGTTCGATGGAAGCTCCGCACCCGCCGACGTCTCATGTATCCTGCATGCAGACTGTGGGGTTATCAGTACATTATTATGCACAGGTGGGGAGGCTAGCTCGCCCACAATGCTATCATTACCGAACACGTTCCATTTACTTTTGTGCATCTCTATCATTCATTGTCTTTCTAATCTTGCCTTAGGATCAATTTCATGGCATATTTCATAGCCTATCTCGTGTTGCCCATTTCAAGTGTCGCATGGAAATACATACTTGACTTATCCATACTTACCGTCCGGCCTTTCCTGTTCAATGTAAACCAAGTTAGTCAACAATTCATATATTTCAACTTAACATGATTCACGTAAACATTTTAGTGCCAAGGGCGTGTTCCTGCCTTAGATTTTAACGCATCGTAGGCATGTTTTCAAGTTCATTTGCACGAAGTACTCCTTATCATTTGGTGCATTACATTTCAAGCCTATACATAAGGCGCTTCATTCAATTAACTTTAGACTACTTTGATTTCAATGCAAGGACTTGCACGTGGATCGCCACCAGCAAAGCCCACTTAACTCTATATGCACCGGTCGCTGGCACCACAAGCCATTTTGGACATCCAAGCCGTTGTATTTCTCAACCAACGTAGGGTACGGGCTGGCACACACCCCGTTAGTCTCTTAAAAATACTGCTGCACTTACGTCCCCTGGATGGCCAAGTCCACACCCAGGCAGCCCGTAAGCCATTTTGATTTTCGTCCGGACCGGCCACGTCCTCCCTTTGACCATGCCGCTGGAAATCCCTTATATCTTCCACCTCCCGTATACGAGGGGATTGTCCACGACCATTTCGTATTATTTGTCATTTAACATAGCGGCTGTCTCCGAGCCGTAGGCTAACCCTTAGCCACAATGCGTTATCGACCAGGTTGGCGTCCGTACAGCGCGGGTAGCGAGCCCCGTTGCACGTGCCCGTCATACCTGTCGCTAACCATTTCTTTACTTTTTATCTATTATTCTTTCTTTTTTTCTTTCACTTGTTTGTTCGTTCATTGATTCATTCATGTATTCATTCTTTCATTCGTTGGTTCATTCATTCACTTATCCATTCATTCTTTCATTCACACATTATGCAACTCCCCGTGCGGGAGTCGCCTTGGCGACCCATCGGCCCCATAATCTTTCAATGTTGCTATACTCTACTTGGAACGACTATGTTGATAGTCTTCCCATTTCATTGTTGTAAACCATTCATTGTTTCATTGTTTGAACGCATAAGGGACTTGAACGTAAGCTTGTGCCTTAGCACGAGCATGGAGCGCAGTGCGAGAGTTCATATTTTTCCAAGTTCCTTTCCATATTCTATACAAGCATACAAGATGGGATTATTCCCTTAGCTAGGTGTGTTGAGTCATTTATTAGCATGCGCGGTGTTATCGCCTAGCGATTCTCGTGATAGTGTCCGTATTGTTATGTGTCTAGGCTAAGCAAAGACGGGTTCATCGGAGCCACCCGCCTTAGCGATGTTCGCATCGGCCGAGCGATACTCTGAGCGCATCTTTGAAAGTCTAAGTCTGGATTCATCTTGACGGGCCAATGTAAGCCTTGCATCGATTCTTCATTAGGTCGATACCAACTCTTCGGGTCGATGGCTCGTTCGAGTCGTTGTACTTGCCGTTTGAATCGGCGTTCCGTTAGGGCGGAGCGGGTCATTACACACACAGTCATTCCACCTCTTGTGTTATCATTTCTTTCAGGGCCAAGTTCAATACTTCTCACATCTGAGATCTTGCCTCGACGACCCGTAGTCGCGAGCATTCTTCTTTCTTGCCCTATCATTTTACTCAACTCAAGAACAAATATTCACAACACTTTCCAAACTCAATGAATCAACCGTGGCCCGTGCCTGAAAAATACTAAGTCCGTGACATCGTGCCTTAAACCAACTTGAACTCTACGCGACGCCACCGCCCAAGACATACTCTATATGACGGGATTGTAACCGTAAGACTAAGTTGTCATACCCAGCCGTAGAACTTATAGGACCGTGCTTGGAATGACTTAGGTCAACCACTATCACTTGCCTAACTTCACCAAGCCTACAACTTAACTCAAGGGACGAGCAAAGGCTATGCCAAGCCTTGCAACATGGAAGCGTGCATGCTTTATCGAGCATTTACGCGGGCGACACCTATGACTTAGGCTATGTTCATACTTCGCCTACTCAACCAACTTTCCTTCTCCCAAGCCACGGGACGAAGGATCGAGTGTCATTTTCAAAGCACGTCGTGCACCAACTCTAAGCCGACCGTTGAACCTTTCCATATTCTAACTTAATTCAACCCGTCGGGATTACTCCCTTTAGCTATGTGGATTCATCTCTTTTATTATTAATCCTACTTGTGCAAGTTAAAAACATGCGATTTATTAAGTGAAGGCAAAGATGAGGCGAGTTCACCGAAACTACCCCATCTGAGCGAGCGGTTGTCTCGACCGAGCGATGTCTCTGAGCAGCCGTTGCAAGGCTAAGTTCGAACACCGTCGGCGTTCCTATTCCTCCGATTGACTGAGCGGGACGGGACACTACACATGGGGTGGTGACCCTAACTCGGTCTCGGACTAGCGACTCAGACTCGGACTCGAACTCGGACACGAACACGGACACGGACTCGAGCTCATGAGGCGTAATGTGGCATTTTGTTGACGCACTTTGCACTTAGCTCGTCGTGTGCGCAGTACGCGGTATGCGTAGTATGCGCTGAAGGCGCGCGCGCGCAGCTCGTAAAATTGGCACAACTCGCGCAGTTCGTGGCCTTCCACGTTCTGACTGATTCGTAACTGATCATGGATTTGTGGATCTGACATTATGTTGTGGCACACATTTCGGGTCTGGACAGTTACATCAATAGCTATATATTCAGAGCCTCTCTTCTCTCAACATACTTCTAAGACTTTAGAAATTCAGGAAGAGAGAAGAGAGAGCTACTGCGCACCGTGTCCTTTCTCCCGTACCGAAGTCCGTCATCGTTCCGAGCAGTCCATCTTAGAGCAATTTTTCAGAGCGTTCTAGAGTTCATTCGAACTTGCTGGTTCCTGGAAGCTGACCGTGTGGGTGGATCTAGCTTTGAGCACTGGTATTTTTGACACCCCAGCAGGCCTTCATCTTCCATCTTTCGCCTGTCACCTTCACTGCTGCCTTTAGCAATTCGGCCAGCATCTTCTTCTTAGAAGCACTGCTATCGTTTGCTACGTTTACGAAATCTTTTTAGATTTTTGTATTCCAGAATCCTTCAAGGATCTCTATTACGCTCCTTCCTGTTGAAGCGTTGCGTTGGAACGTTGTTCTTACAACTGTTTCATTCAGTTTTCCATTAAAAAATTGTGCCCCGGTTCTAACAATCTCAAAGCTAGACCAGCACAATGGAAAACAATCGTGCCTCTCTCCTCGATACCAGCTTTAACAAACTGGAAAAGTTCGACGGAGAACACTTTCAAATATGGAAGAGAAAAATCACCCTAAATCTACAACTGGTGGACGTCGATCATGTGCTGATTGAGACTGAACCAACGATTCCAGAAGGACCGACAACTCTAGAAGGTGGTATAACAGATGACATTGCTGCTGCACAAGTCAAATTGACCAAATGGAGAAGGGACAATAGTCTTTGTAGGCTATTGATTCTGAATGCAATGGAGGACTCCCTGGCAGAGTCATACTCCAAGAATCCTTCTGCCAGGAATATCTGGGAGTCCTTGGGAAAGCTGTATGAATATGACGACAATAGATCGAAAATCTTCATCGTCGAGAAGTACCATAAGTGGCTCTTCGAAGACGAGAAGGCAATGCTACCTCAGGTAAAAGAATTCTTGAAGTTGCGCCAGAAGCTAGAAGACGAGAAAATGCCCCTCGTCGACAAGTTTTTCATTGGAGGGATTGTCTCTAAACTTCCTGCAGGATGGAGCACTTTTTATGCAAGAATGCATCGGAATAAGCTGGATATCAGCTTGGAAGATCTCCTTCAAGAGATCCATGTTGAGGACGAGATGCGTTCTCAACAGAAGATGGACACTCTGTCCAAACAGTTGGCTAAGGCCAATCTGGTACAAACGAGAGAGCCCAAGGGGAAGCAGGTGGCTTCTCATCACAAAAAGAAGGATTCCACTAATCTAAAAGTGAAGGGTCCTTCATTCAAGCAACAGAAGTCCAAGTCCCACGTGACTTATTTCAATTGTGGCAAGAAAGGCCACTACAAGAGTGAATGCAGATCCAAGTCCAAACAATCAGAGAAAGGTGAGCCTAGTAAGGTTTTTTTGGTCTCTAACCTCGTTGCTATGATCGATCAGGTCACAACTGTGGAGGCTGACTCTGACTGGTGGATAGACATCGGTGCGACTTGCCATATCTGTTCTGTGAGGAAATGGTTCATCACGTACCAGCCACTTCTGAGAAGGTTGTCGTGGCGAACCAGGTCCAAGCTGAAGTTCTGGAGATCGGGACTGTGGAGCTGAAACTCACTTCCGGAAACACTCTGACGCTCCAAGGAGTAAAGCATATTCCGGTGATTGCCAAGAACTTGATCTCTGGGAGTCTGCTTGGCAACGCAGGCTTGAGGATGGACATTAATGTTGGTCAGATGGTGATGTCCAAGAAAGGAACATACTTCGGGAAGGCTTATCAAACCGAAAGGATGTTTAAAATTTAGCTTGTAAACCAGTCTAATGAAATCAATGCAATCGCTCCTTCTGATTATTCTCTTGAGTTGTGGCATAATAGGCTAGGACATGTTCATTGTAAAAGAATAAACAAAATATCTAGTCTAGGACTTATCTCCAAATGTGGGGGTAAGGTAGAGAAGTGTGAAGTATGTGCTCAGACAAAGATCACTAAAAAACCCTTTCATCGGGTCAATCGAAGCACAGATCTTCTGGAGTTGGTACACTCTGATATCTGTGACTTCAAACAATTCTCTACAAAAGCCGGGATGAAGTATTTCATAACCTTCATCGATGACTTCTCTAAGTACGCGTTCGTCTACTTGCTCAAGTCCAAAGACGAAGCGCTCGAGAAGTTCAAGGAGTTCAGGGCCGAAGCTGAACGACAAACTGGACAACAACTCAAGAGGTTGAGAAGTGATCGAGGCGGAGAATATCGGTCTTATGAATTCGTATCGTTCTGCAAAGAACATAGAATCATCTGCGAGACTACTGCTCCGTATTCTTCTCAATCTAACGGAGTAGTAGAGAGGAAGAACCGAACGTTGACAGAAATGATGAACTCAATGCTGCTAACTGTAGGACTTCCAAAATGCTACTGGGAAGAAGCTGCATTAACGGCCACTTTCATTCTGAATAGAGTGCCTTATGCAACTTCTGACATAACTCCTCATGAACTCTGGTTCAAAGTCAGACCTAACTTGAATGTCATTCGAGTGTGGGGGGTCTGGCTTATGTGAAGCTCCCAGATCTGAAGATTCAGAAGCTGGGGACAAGGACTATGAAGGCGATCTTCTTGGGTTATGCCGATAAGAGTGATGCTCGGAGATTTCTTGATATTGAGTCAAATCACATCATCAAATCTCGCGATGCTGAATACTTTGAAGACAAGTTTGCAAGACATAAAAACATTACTCTTCCAGATATTCCGGAGAATGATGTAGGTGCAAATGAGACTGAGATCTCATATGAGCCAGTAGTCCAAGATGAAGTTGTTGGTAGAAAAACAACAATTGAACCAGAACTCGCTGAGCCGTCGACGAAGCGAGCAAGGAGGCCGAAGAGCTTCGGAGATGACTTTGTCACCTATCATGTGGAAGCAGATCCGCTTACCTATGATAAGGCGATGAAGACCAGAGATGCTGTCTTCTGGAAGGAGGCAATAGACAATGAAATTGACTCAATTACCTCCAATAACACATGGATGTTAGTTGATTTACCCAAAGGAGCAAAACCCATCGGATGTAAGTGGATCTTCAAGAAGAAGATGAAAGCTAATGGAACCATTGATAAGTTCAAGGCCAGGCTAGTGGCCAAGGGGTTTTCTCAAAAGCAGGGGATCGACTACTTTGACACATATGCTCCAGTAACACGTATGACAACCATCATATTGTTAATTGCCCTTGCAGCAATACACAAACTGGTGATACACCAGATGGATGTAAAAACAGCATTCCTGAATGGCGAACGGACCGCGGAGATTTATATGCAACAGCCAGAAGGATTTGTCGTCAGAGGCCTAGAAGACAAAGTCTGCAAGTTGGTAAAATCTCTATACGGCTTAAAGCAAGCTCCCAAAATGTGGCATGAGAAGTTTGACAAAGTTCTAAGGTCAGACGGCTACAGGGTCAGCGAAACAGACAAGTGTGTCTATACATTTGCTGACGGAAGAGGAGTCATCGTTTGTCTGTACGTGGACGACATGCTAATCCTAGGTACGGATATAAGTTGTGTCACTGAGACAAAGAAGTTCCTCTCAACAAAGTTCAGTATGATGGACTTAGGGGATGCTGACGTTATCTTGGGACTCAAGATCATCCGGACAGACACTGGATTAGCACTGTCATAATCTCATTACATTGAGAAGATGTTCACTCGATACGGGTATCATGATCTTCCTATTATTGATACGCCGTACCGAAGTGATTAGAAGCTGGAGCCAAACTCGAAGGAAAGCGTCAGAAAATTGGAGTATGCTAGCATCATTGGGAGTTTGATGTACGCCACTACTGCAACTAGGCCTGACATAGCTTTCGCTGTGGGAATGCTGAGTCGATTCATAAGCAATCTAGGTGCTGAACACTAGAAAGCTGTGAAGCATGTTATGAGATATCTCAAGAAGACTCAGACATATGCACTGCACTTCAGCGGAGAGCCGCCAGTAGTAGAAGGCTTCCGTGATGCCAGCTGGTATAGTGACCCGCTCCGCCCTAGCGGAACGCCGATTCCAAACGGCGTGTACAACGACTCAAAACGAGCCGTCGACCCGAAGAGTTGCCTCGACCCGATGAAGTATCGATGCAAATCGATGCCAGACTTGCCTTGGCCCGTCAAGATGAATCCAGACTTAGACTTCCAAAGGCGCGCTCGGAGTATCGCTCGGCCAATGCAAACATCGCTAAGGTGGGTGGCTCCGATGAACCCGTCTGTGCTTAGCCTAGACACATAACAATACGGACACTATCACGAGAATCGCTAGGCGATAACCTCTTGCATGCAAATAAATGACTCAACGCACCTAGCTAAGGGAATAATCCCAACTTGTTTGCTTGTATAGAATATGGAAAGGAACATGGAAAAGTACGAGAACTCTCGCCCGCGCTCCATGCTCGTGCTACGGCACAAGCCTACGTTTATGCTCCTTATGCGTTCAAACAATGAAACAATGAATGGTTTATAACAATGAAACGGAAAGACTATCAACATAGTCGCTCCGAGTAGAGTTTAGCAACATTGAAAGGCTATGGGACCGATGGGTCGCCAAGGCGACTCCCACACTGGGAGTTGCGTAATGCGTGAATGAATGGATCAACAAATGAACGAACGAATGAATGAATGAATACATGAATGAATCGATGAATCAAATGAACAAGTGAAAGAAAGAAAGAAAAGAAAGAATACGTGAAAGATAAGACATGGAAGACGCTATCGACAGGTATGACGGGCACGTGCAACGGGGCTCGCTACCCGCGCTGTACGGACGCCAACCTGGTCGATAACGCATTATGGCTAAGGGTTAGCCTACGGCTCGGAGATAGCCGCTAAGTTAAAATAACAAGACAATACGAAATGGTCGTGGACAAACGGCACGGGCGATGGGGGGGAATACCGTGGCCGTCGTGTGGAAGGATTCTGCGGCACGGGCGTTGGGGGGGTAAACCGTGGCCGGCCTAGGCGGAATCAACGGCGCTTACGGGCTGCTTGGGTGCGGGCTTGGGCACCAAGAGACGTAAGTAGGAGGGTATATTCAAGAGACTTAACGGGGTGTACCAGCCATCACCCTACGCTAAGTTGAGAATTGCCACAGGAGAATGTCCTAAATGGCTTGTAAAGCCAGCGACCCGTGCATGTAGATTAAGTGGACTATGCTGGTGGCAATCCACGTGCAAGTTCTTGCATTGAAATCAAAGTAGTCTAAGTTAACTAAATGAAGTGTTTCCTGAACATGCTCGAAATATAACACTCAGAACATGCTTGAAATGTAACATGCTGAACATGCTCGATATGTAACACTCCTGAACATGCTTGAATGTAATATCCGGAACATGCTTGAATTGTAATACTTTAAAACGTGCCTACGACGTGCTAGAACATGCCCACGACATACTAGAACCCGAGACATGGACATACACTCGATATTGAATGCGTACATGAATCGTGTTATGTTATTATACATGAATTGTTGTTTAACTTGGTTTACCTTGAACAGGGAAGGCCGGACGGTAAGTATGGGTAAGTCGTACATGTATTTTTATGCGACACTTGAGTTCGGTAACACGAGATAGGCTATGCAATATGCTATGAAACTGATCCTAAGGCAAGATTAGAAAGACAATGAATGATAGAGATGCACAAAAGTAAATGGAACGTGTTTGGTAATGATGGCTTTGTGGGCGAGCTAGCCTCCCCACCAGTGCATAACAATGTACTGATAACCCCACAGTATGCTTGCAGGATAGCAGGAGACGCCGGCGGGTGCGGAGCTTCCATCGAACGTGTCAAGGCGCGGAGCCAACTCTGGGGCCTTGGAACGTTGCAAGAAGCTGAAGCACCCTATACAGGACATAATGTATCGGAACATCACCATGTATCATTCCATGTTGTAAGCCACTTGGCACGCCTTTTATGTTTCAGAGAGAGAGCTTGAGCGATTTGTAATATCGGCCTAGCGCCGCTTGTAAACTTCTTGAAATTCAATAAAGAGATTTGGATTCGCTTCTACTTGTGTTCATTTTTACTTCCGCTGTAAATGGGGACACTCTGTGCGACTCTGTGGCCTAGACTCAAATCGGCCGTTTCTGGACTTGGTCTTGCACGGGTGCAACCTAGGCCCGTGCGGCATCATGCCTTAGCGAGGACGATCGCTCCTACGGGAGTGGGGCGTGACAGATTGGTATCAGAGCACGGCTTTACGTCCTTGGACTTCATTTCGATTATCTCAGTTTTGAAAGCTCGGTTGGAAGAAAAAGAAGTGTACGCTCTCTCTCCTTGTGCCTTGGGATGTTCCATACAATAAGTCTAATATTTTCAAAAGCTCGTACAAGTACTCGGTTGAACGGGATCAATAGGCGAAGGCCTTTGTGCCACTACGACGGACTTGATAGGCGAAGGCCTTTGTGCCGAACCACGACGGACTTGAGTTGGAAGGAATCGATGCTAAAAAGTTAGCAAACGCAAGGCGTGCTTGAATAAGCTTATGTTGACGATAGCAAACGAGTACACGAGACCGAAGTATAGTTCGAACGGGATGGTCATGCACGCAGCCTTTTGGCTAAGTAGTGCGGAGTATCGCGCACCTCGACCCTTTGGTGCAAACGAGTTGCGAACGAGAATGAGTGAGCGTGCAAACTCAAATATAGTCTGCACGAGATGGTTATGTGGCACAACTTAGCCCGCGTGTCGCGCACCTCGATTTTTGGGTACAATCGGGTTGCGAGCGATATCGAGTATCGCTCGATCGAGAGCGAAAATACGCTTTGAGTGTCTATCGATAGGAACGCTATCGAGTTAACGCTTAGGCGTGCACGAAAGATTAGCTTGGATTTTGAGGATTAGCCTGAACGACTTAGTACGTCGAGGCGACGCGAGCGATTACGCTAGAGATTCGTCGAACGAATCTGAAGGACATCTTAGCGCATGACGCGAACGTGATTGAGGATTAGACCGTATGGCTTGAACCCGAGTGGTGTATGTGATAGGTTCGAATAAGAATAAGAATGAGTGTCGACGACTAGTCGAGTGGCTCGAATCCGAGTGGTGTATGGATGTTCTTGGAAAAATCATTCGAGCGAAACTTGAGGATTACGAAACACAACGAGTACGTCGACGAGGCGATGCGATCACGCAAAGCCTTAGAACGTGTCACGCTTAGTTGGCCGTGACTTTAAAAGTCCCGAACGAGATGTCGATGGACAACTTGTGAATGGGTAACGCATGTTAGAAAACGACTCGGAACGACGAATGGAAATAAATGGTCTTGATCGAGGAAACTTAGAGCATCGCACGTACGACTTCGGATTGATACAAATGAAATGTGACTTGAATCTTGAACAACGATCTTGAAACGAGCTCGAGGAATAGCAGATGAACTTGATCTTGAATATTAAATGAAATGGTGGAATATCCAACTCGGACAACGGCATCGTCGCATGACTCGAAATTGGTTGCAAAGGAAGATCGTCAGGTTACGTATATCGTCGATGGTATTGAGACGTATCAAAGATCGATATGCGATAACTCGGAGGTACTCTGACTCGGCGAAGGACGATCGTGCAAATGTCATTGTTTCGTTGGATGCTATACTCGGGATATTAAAATGCGTCGAGGAAAATATAGACGTGGCTCGAGGATTTTCTGGTTGAATGAAGGACGGTCGGACTGTCGAATATAGATCGCAGCTTGGATGAAAATGAAGTGTTTGGATTTCTTCGACAAAAACCCCAACGTCGACATTCTTGTCTTATGCGAGTGCAACTCCAGCCTCGCACATGCGTCACGCCGATTAGGGCGATCACTCCGCGTGAGCGCTGGTATGGTGATTCATACAATGGGGGTGATCGAACTTGCACGGCGTGACAATTTGATTGTTTCGACTTGTGGTTTGACGCGAAGGTGACTTGAGAACGATTTGGTGTGCTTGTCGGTTGAATTTGAGGATTGAGTAGGTCCAATCCGCGTATCGAGAATAAGTTAGTCTAAACTCAAACAAGAGTTCGCCCCGATGAGAATGATTATTCCGCGGGAGCGTTGCATGGTGATTCATGAACCACCGTGGATAATCGGACTCGCGTGAGATTGGGGCGCAACGTATTGTCGAGCTAGACGACCTCGTGATCGAATACACGTATTGGTTAGAATTGGTAAACTGAATGGATTCGAATTCGTTGCGCTGCGCAACGAATGTCTTGATGCGAAATAGGCGATCATGCTCGATGTTTAGAAATCAGAGTGACGCGAGCTTGGGTAGAAAATCCCGTACTATCGACTTGGGTTTGACCCTAGGATTGGGGTCAGTGTTGGCATTATTGTTGGGGAACTATGATTCCAATCCTGACATTGACTTAGCCTCGCAAAGATTGGCCTAGCGGTTAGGCGAAACGCCCCTGTTGTAAGAGTTATCAATCGAAGAGTTGATCTTGAGGATTGGTATGAATGGATAGTATGAATCGCGAATGTAGGAAACCCTGCTCACGAGACTCGGCTGACATGCATATATTTCAGGGACGCCTGAGTATGTGCACGATGCGACTCGAGTGAGAATGACAAATTCTCAATCATGCGGCTTGGCTAAATGCATGTATTTTGGGGACGCTTGGAATACGTGCACGATCCAGCCCAGTGATACGTTGAGTTCGAGCACGACTTGGGGAGTGAACGAGTGTCGTGAACATGAAATCGTGCTAGTAAAAGTTGGTACAACGAATTGAACCATTGATAGGAAGTTATGCTCGACGATAGTGCAATACGTAGTCTTGAATTGGACGAGAATTTCTTAGACTTGGTCGACCCCGCTAAGAAAAAATCATACTGATTTCATGGACGAGAACGCTTGAGAAGCGAATTGAGTCATCTCGATGACCGAGATGAACGAAAGTGAATTTGCCTTAGCCTACGACCCTCGCATTTGACGAATTACAACGTGCCTCATACGGCCATTCCAGTCTCATGACACGACGAAATAGAAACCGATACGAAGAATGCTTGAATTGAATAAGTAACAACAAGTCTAAAATGAACGAGAAGTAATTCGATAAAATCGACCAAACGTATGCGACATGGAACTTAGAAAGAAACCGAGTACGGTTCGATGCCATCGAACGATAAAGCCATTCGATAGGAAATTGCCTAAGATGTATACACGATCCGAGTTAAGGAACGGTAGGATGACCTGCACTTAAGAAGTCTCGAGGACGAGACTTGTTTTGAGTGGTGTATTATGTAGTGACCCGCTCCGCCCTAGCGGAACGCCGATTCCAAACGGCGTGTGCAACGACTCAAAACGAGCCGTCGACCCGAAGAGTTGCCTCGACCCGATGAAGTATCGATGCAAATCGATGCCAGACTTGCCTTGGCCCGTCAAGATGAATCCAGACTTAGACTTCCAAAGGCGCGCTCGGAGTATCGCTCGGCCAATGCAAACATCGCTAAGGTGGGTGGCTCCGATGAACCCGTCTGTGCTTAGCCTAGACACATAACAATACGGACACTATCACGAGAATCGCTAGGCGATAACCTCTTGCATGCAAATAAATGACTCAACGCACCTAGCTAAGGGAATAATCCCAACTTGTTTGCTTGTATAGAATATGGAAAGGAACATGGAAAAGTACGAGAACTCTCGCCCGCGCTCCATGCTCGTGCTACGGCACAAGCCTACGTTTATGCTCCTTATGCGTTCAAACAATGAAACAATGAATGGTTTATAACAATGAAACGGAAAGACTATCAACATAGTCGCTTCGAGTAGAGTTTAGCAACATTGAAAGGCTATGGGACCGATGGGTCGCCAAGGCGACTCCCACACTAGGAGTTGCGTAATACGTGAATGAATGGATCAACAAATGAACGAACGAATGAATGAATGAATACATGAATGAATCGATGAATCAAATGAACAAGTGAAAGAAAGAAAGAAAAGAAAGAATACGTGAAAGATAAGACATGGAAGACGCTATCGACAGGTATGACGGGCACGTGCAACGGGGCTCGCTACCCGCGCTGTACGGACGCCAACCTGGTCGATAACGCATTATGGCTAAGGGTTAGCCTACGGCTCGGAGATAGCCGCTAAGTTAAAATGACAAGACAATACGAAATGGTCGTGGACAAACGGCACGGGCGATGGGGGGGAATACCGTGGCCGTCGTGTGGAAGGATTTTGCGGCACGGGCGTTGGGGGGGTAAACCGTGGCCGGCCTAGGCGGAATCAACGGCGCTTACGGGCTGCTTGGGTGCGGGCTTGGGCACCAAGAGACGTAAGTAGGAGGGTATATTCAAGAGACTTAACGGGGTGTACCAGCCATCATCCTACGCTAAGTTGAGAATTGCCACAGGGGAATGTCCTAAATGGCTTGTAAAGCCAGCGACCCGTGCATGTAGATTAAGTGGACTATGCTGGTGGCAATCCACGTGCAAGTTCTTGCATTGAAATCAAAGTAGTCTAAGTTAACTAAATGAAGTGTTTCCTGAACATGCTCGAAATATAACACTCAGAACATGCTTGAAATGTAACATGCTGAACATGCTCGATATGTAACACTCCTGAACATGCTTGAATGTAATATCCGGAACATGCTTGAATTGTAATACTTTAAAACGTGCCTACGACGTGCTAGAACATGCCCACGACGCACTAGAACCCGAGACATGGACATACACTCGATATTGAATGCGTACATGAATCGTGTTATGTTATTATACATGAATTGTTGTTTAACTTGGTTTACCTTGAACAGGGAAGGCCGGACGGTAAGTATGGGTAAGTCGTACATATATTTTTATGCGATACTTGAGTTCGGTAACACGAGATAGGCTATGCAATATGCTATGAAACTGATCCTAAGGCAAGATTAGAAAGACAATGAATGATAGAGATGCACAAAAGTAAATGGAACGTGTTTGGTAATAATGGCATTGTGGGCGAGCTAGCCTCCCCACCAGTGCATAACAATGTACTGATAACCCCACAGTATGCTTGCAGGATAGCAGGAGACGCCGGCGGGTGCGGAGCTTCCATCGAACGTGTCAAGGCGCGAAGCCAACTCTGGGGCCTTGGAACGTTGCAAGAAGCTGAAGCACCCTATACAGGACATAATGTATCGGAACATCGCCATGTATCATTCCATGTTGTAAGCCACTTGGCACGCCTTTTATGTTTCAGAGAGAGAGCTTGAGCGATTTGTAATATCGGCCTAGCGCCGCTTGTAAACTTCTTGAAATTCAATAAAGAGATTTGGATTCGTTTCTACTTGTGTTCATTTTTACTTCCGCTGCAAATGGGGACACTCTGTGCGACTCTGTGGCCTAGACTCAAATCGGCCGTTTCTGGACTTGGCCTTGCACGGGCGCAACCTAGGCCCGTGCGACATCACGCCTTAGCGAGGACGATCGCTCCTACGGGAGCGGGGCGTGACAGCTGGTGCTCAGAGTTGGAGAGCGAGAGGTCCACTGGTGGATTCATTTTCACAATTGGTGGAGCTGCTATATCGTGGAAGTCGAAGAAGCAGACTATGCTCTCGCGGTCTTCTATGGAATATGAGTTCTTTGCACTTGATACCGCAGCAGATGAAGCAGAATGGCTTCAGGAACTCATGTATGATCTTCCAGTGGTTGGAGGGCAGATACCGGCAATTTCGATATACTGCGACAACCAGGCGACTGCGGCGGTGGCATCAAATGATCTCTTCAACGAAAAGAAGAGAACTGTGCGGTTAAAGCACAGGGCAGTGAACGATCTCATCAAGAGAGGTGTCATTGCAGTAATCGATGTTCGGAGTCAGGAGAACCTGGCGGATCCGTTCACGAAGGGCCTCAAGAGTCAGCTGGTTGAAGACACAGTAGGGAAGATGGGCTTGAAGACATTCTGATAATATATTTTTGTAATCCTACCATAAAGTTTTACGTTATTAGTTCAAAGAGAAATCTACTAGACATCTAACTTTTGGTTCAAGGGAGGACCACTGACTGGAAAACTATCAGGTAACAGTGGGTACTTGTTCTTGGGAACATGGAAGGGTTATGAACCAATAACCATTGTTGTCTACTATGTGTTTTCTGCGGAAAACGGATCCTGTGTTGAGGGTGGCTTAAATGCCTTAATAAGTTCTCAGGCAGAGTGAATGCCTGGTGTGCTTTACAGGAAGCACGGTAGCGCAGCACTACAAGGAGTAAAACTCCATGCTATAGTGGGATGACTCCACTATGAGGTTCCCAGGTTGGGGTAATGCCTCGGCTTTGCAAGCCAAGTCATAGCGGCGTAGCATCGCAAATAAGCAGGTAGCCTAATGCTGTATAATGAAATTAAAGAGTTGTAGACAGCACTACAAAGGGGATGATGACCCCATATGTTACAGTGGCACGACACCACGATGAGGTACCCGGGTAGGGGTAAGGCCTCGGCCTTGCAAGCTATGTCATTGCGACGTAACACTGCAAGGAAGCCTAAGACTTCGTGCTGGATAGAATGGTACTACAAAGAGGCTGTGACCTCATGCTACAGTAGTATGACACTACGATGAGGTTCCCAGATAGGGGTAATGCCTCTGCTTTAGGCCATGTCATAGCGACGTAGCACCGCAAGGAAGCTCAAGGCTTCATGCCATGTCTCTTTAATAAAGAACTTACCTATAGTGTAAGGAAAGAGATATCAGGCCGTCTCTTGAGGGTAAACTTGTAGATGTCCAAAATTATACACTGAAACCAGGCTGGCACAAGGCTTTTAATGTGCATCCAGAAGCACATGTAACTACACTTTGTGAGTGGAAAGAATTACAATTGTGGTGCAGAATTCAAGGCATAGTCCATTCTTGTATCACACTGTTATTTAACCCATGCGGGAAGATTCAAGTCGTCAGCGACATCTATCCTAATACAAAATGGACAGTTACTGTGGTGAACGCTCAGCCCTAGACACATATATATGTTGAGATATGTGGGAGATTGTTGGTGCTCTTGCTCCTTGACATGAAGAGAGTTTGCTCTCAACATGCCTAGCAAAGTTTAGTCCCACATTGGAAAAGCACCATGAGTTATCTCAACATATATACTTGTATGTGTTGTTGAGATATGCACATGGGGTGGTGACCCTAAGGAGGGAATCATGTGGGTGATTTTACTAGGAGGTAAGGATAAGACTCCAAGGAAAGCATTCATGCTTTTTGCTCTTGGAAAATTAATTTCCAATGGGGCTAAGTCCCGTAGGGGCTTAGCGACTCGGACTCGGACTCGGATACGGACACGGACTCGGGCTCATGGGCTCATGAGGCGTAATGTGACGTTTTGTTGGCGCACAGTAGCTATATATTCAGAGCCTCTCTTCTCTCTCAACATACTTCTAAGACTTTAGAAATTCAGGAAGAGAGAAGAGAGAGCTACTGCGCACCGTGTCCTTCCTCCCGTACCGAAGTCCGTCATCGTTCCGAGCAGTCCATCTTAGAGCAATTTTTCAAAGCGTTCCAAAGTTCATTCGAACTTGCTGGTTCCTGGAAGCTGACCGTGTGGACGGATCTAGCTTTGAGCACTGGTGTTTTTGACACCCCAGCAGGCCACCACCTTCCATCTTTCGTCTGTCACCTTCACTGCTGCCTTTAATTAGCAATTCGGCCAACATCTTCTTCTTAGAAGCACTGCTATCGTTTGCTACGTTTACGAAATCTTCTTATATTTTCGTATTCAAGAATCCTTCAAGGATCTCTGTTACGCACCTTCCTGTTGAAGCGTTGCGTTGGAACGTTGTTCTTACAACTGTTTCATTCAGTTTTTCATTAAAAAATTGTGCCCCGGTTCTAACAGTACATGTGCACTTAGCACAAATCATAGAAGACACAAACACACAAAATTACATTAGAACGGCGAAGACGGTGGCATATCACTAAACCTACTAAGTTCAAAAGTTATCTTCTTCTTTTTCTTTGTTTAAGTTTAGGGTTTAAGATTAGATGAGGCGGCCTCAAACTTTAAGGTTGCTGAATGAAGTTTTTCCTGGGTTCATATTCCATTTACTGTAGGCAAGTAACCGACACGAGCATTTAAAACAGTCAGTTTTATATTGCCTACAATCCATTTAAAGGACGATCCTAGTCCAGGACAGACTGAGCGACGGTCGAGATCCAAAGAATAAAGGAACACCAACATTTGCGTATCAAATCAGAATTACTATTGGTTTATATTTACTTTTATTTTAGTTATTTTTTTTTTCCAATCATGTTCAGAGAGCCCATTTGGGGATTTTTTTATTTCGAGAATTTGCACCTCGAACCCCCATGAACTCAGGGCCGGCACCGCTCCATTTCAGTAGTTCTTTATCGCCTTATCTCTTCTCTGTTTGGGTCAATGCTATAAGTTCATCGTGTTCTGTACATTCACTACATTAGTCTTCCTACTCTTATCTTGATCAATAGTTCCTGTCCTGTTTAGGTCATCTTCTAAATTTATCAGCCATCCTTTTTATGGAAAGTATACCACTTTAAGGTCTCACCATGTCAAACTTTATTTTCTTGATTCTCAATTTAGACATATTAATACTACTACTGTTATCTTTTGCTTTTTTTTTTGCATGGAATTAATTCGCATAGCCTAGTTTGAGCTCTCTTAGAAAATCAGAAAAAAGGATTTTTATTTTCGAGAAGTCCCTAAAATCTGGTTGAAGCATTCTGCACTGTTAGGGATATTTTGGTTACTGTCCTAGTGTTTTTCCCCCTAAAACTTCAGCTATGTTATGAAAACAGAAATAGACAGAGAAAAGGGTTTTAAAATTTTTGAAAGTGGTCCGAGCTCTCTAGCCTAATGGTATTAGAGTGGACATCCGGAGGGGCCGACAAGGTTCGAGCCCCCCAATTGTGTGTGTGCGTGTGATTTCAATAAAAAAAAAATTTTTGAAAGTGGCAATACATTTCGTCACTCTAACTGACTGAATCCATGCATGCACAAATTACGTCAATCGGTCTGGCAAAATTTAAACAAGTTCATATTTCGTTTCTCGCTGAAATTAAGGAGTTCCTAACCCCTGTGACCCAAAATTAAATGCCGCTTTAATTCAATCAGAACGCTTGGCGCCACCAAAATCCAACTGGCGGAATCTATTGGGACTTAAATTTTTAGAGACTTTTTTTTTCCACTCCGTCTATTTTTCTGAACTTTCTTTTGGCCAGTAAAATTTTCTGTTCTGATGAAATAAGTGTCCTTTAGATGAATTGAAAGGCCAACAGCCTTGGCCGTTGCTTTTGATGCTTTAGATAATAATATCTACAAAAAGGAGGGGAGCTGGAGAAGGGGTTGATGAGAAAAAGTTTTGTGTCTCTGCGTCGAGTAGTTGCATTAGGCCTCTTTAATTTAGACACAATGCATGTCCTCATGCATTGGGGACCTCTAGCAAGCACTACCTAAAGGGATCCTTTTACATACAAGTTATGAGTAATAGGAGCAGTGCTACTGATTTCATGAATGTCACAATATGTCGACAGGGTTGGCCCAGGGGTAAATCAGACATAATTTCGGGTTTGGACAACCCCCTCTGCTTAGGGGCAACCCCCAGGTTCAGTGTGATCCCAACGGAGGTTGGGATCGCGGGTGATCCTCCAAGATCGGCCTATGATAAGGGGCAACGGGCAACCAAAACTACCCAAAACTAGCGGATAGGAATCCCTAACCCCTAGGCCGGCCCTGCTCAGGATCGAACTAGATCGGAAATTACTGAACCTCCTGCGAAAGGCAAGATAATTTACTATCATGTGGTCATCATGTTCCAGGTATAATATCATGTGGTCATCATGTTCTTTCCTGGGCCATTGTAGGCACCATAAAAGGGTTGAAAACGTAAAGTTCCTCTATATAGTGGCTTGTCATGCTGCATGAATTTATTCCTTAACTGCTTAATAGAATTGATGTTTATGGAGTCCAATGAAGAACCCTTGTGGTTGGTCTGCCGAATATAGTAGCTTTCTGATTCTGGTTCTTCAAAGTCCAAGAGGTTTGAGAATCTTCAAATTTTACTGATGTATGTAAGTCTGCAATATGTCTTTCTCACCAAGCACTTGGCATTGCTATATGCCATAGGTAATATCAATTGCATGTTATTCTGTAATTACAAAGTAGTGAGGATCATTTCAAAGACTTTATGTCGTGTTTGGATAGTCATCGGATTTTTTTAATTTTTTTTTGGCATGCATAATCTGCTTTTTCTGTTTCGTGAGGGGGTTTTATAGTGGGAGTTCGGGGCAGTGGGCCCAAAAAACATGCGATGCAGCATGCACAAAATTTTCGTACGTAACGTCGGACATCTAAAAAAAAAAAAAAAGGAGAGGGGATCAACAGTTAAGGAAAAGAGTTGCGGAATTATCAGGAGATAAAAAGATATCATGTTGGAATAAGCATTTCACTAAAGCTGCATTCTTTTGCACGGATGGAAACCAATTGATATATATAGGTTAAGTTTGCACGCATCCAGTCTGAGTTATAGTTTCCACGTCAAAGTAAGTTCTGGATAATTGGAGTTAATTTATATATAGGTCGCTTGACATAAGCATATATGAGTTCCTTTTGAGTTTTGGCACATTTGTACTTAGGTGTTGCAGCTAAAACTGACTATATATTGAGCTTTCGGTAGTTGGAAGCATAAATTCCAGTGAGTTCATTTCTCACATCATTCACAAATGTGGTTTCAAGTGTAATCAAAATGGAAGAAAACAATGTGTGGCAATATATGCTACAACCAAGCAACGATCGAGTGGTGAGGGGGCAAATAACGTAAACACACATTCTCTTAAATCCTCTTATTTTTTTGGGGTGTGTGGAATATGACACAAAGAGGGTATTTGATTTTATTGGCTGAATATTCAACTTCTTCGAATTGCACAAAATACTTGAATACATAGCTACTTATATGACCCAAGATAAAGTCAGAACAATGAACATGTGTGTGTGTGTGTGTGTGTGTGTGTGTGGGGGGGGGGAGGGGAGGGGGGGGGGGGGGGGGGGTGCGTTGGTGGGAGGAATATGACACAAAGAGGGTATTTGATTTTATTGGCTGAATATTCAACTTCTTCGAATTGCACAAAACACTTGAATACATAGCTACTTATATGACCCAAGATAAAGTAAGAACAATGAACATGACTCTTAGTATTCTTAAATACATAAATGCAATGAATTTAACTCTTTGGAAGATGTGAATTTGATTTACTTTTCCAACTGGAGGATGTGATGGTTCTTTGTCCCTGAAGGTCGTGTTATACAAACACGGATACGGACATGACATATGAATATAGGATACAAGCATTTCCAAATAGGTATATTCATGGGATTAGCTACTTCAATCGTATCTTTCACTTAATTTTCAAATAGGTACTGTATATTCATGGGATTAGCTACTTCAAATGTTGGTGTTTATTGAATTTTTTTTTTTTGCTATGATTTATTGAAATTGATTTCTAAAAATAGTCTCACATCCATATGACAACCCCAAGTGCGTATTTCAATATAAGATTATTCTTTTATTGAATTGTAAAAATTGAGATTGACAGCCCATGTGGTTAGTATGGTAGGGTATTTTCCTAGAGGGTAAGGTTCAAGACCTCAAATAAATATTTCTTGCAAGAAATATTTATGTTCGCATTTCATGGAAATTTTCCTTAGGAGCTAGCGACTGACGAGGGCCTGCTGGGTGACTCTATTTCTGACCATAACTGACCATTTAGTGTTCTCATTTTATGTTCTCATTTCATGGAATTTTTCTTGCACTTCGCACGGAAGCGTGCCTGCTGGGTGCCTCTACTTTTGACCATAAATGACCATTTAGTGGGAGTTACTGCTATAACTGCCAACTTAATGGAGAATTATTCTTCGATTTTAGTGTCCATAAAGGGTAGTACCTTGCTAGGGGGTTGGCTCCCCTATATACTCACAAGTTCTTCGCTTTTGTATGGGATACTTAGTTAATATATGCTAGGAGATGAGAGCTGTTAGAAATTGATTGTACTTCACTGACCAGTTCTGCGAAATTGAATATGTCGTCGAGGCTTGAATCGTGCATTTAGCAGCACTTTCCTTAAGTGTTTCGGGCACTCCGGTAACGTCTTGGAGTCAGCATGCCAGAATACCGAGGATAAGACAGCCTTTCTACCGGAGGTCCACTAGACGCTGTAAGACACCGGCGTAGGGAAGAACACCTTTCTGAAAACTTTGGAAGAGAAAAGAAAGAGGAATGAATACTCAGATTTTGTGTATTTTGGACTCAGAAATCTGTAGTATTTATAGATGAATTAGTGTTGTTTCGTGAAGGCGCGACCCTTCCGAAATAACATTCATTCACCTGTTCGCAGATTCATTCACCCTTTCGTTTGTTTGGGCTGCTGTAAAAAATAGGAATTCTCGGGACGAGAATCGCCGCGAGGAGCCCGAGGCCCAAGGGCCGAGCCTGCGCCGCTCGCCCGATGCCACGTTGCCTAAGTGCACAAGTGCGTCTACAATGCGCCACTATCGCCTCTACGACCGAGCCCGTGCCCGATCCCGAGCCCGATCCCGAGCCGGAACCGGTGTTGCCGGTGGCAACACTGGCTACATTTTCATGAAGAGAATAAAACAACAACCAATGGTCACCCACTAGCAACCCTTTGGTTGTTGCACACTCCTCATGAGTGCACATTCCTATTTAAGCACTCTCAAAACCTTTCTCTTTTTCCGATGTGGGACTAAAGTCCCTTTTCTACCTTTTCATCTTTTAAGAACAATAAAGGGAATTAATTAATTCCAGTAATCCCCCATTTGTTCCATAAATGATGGAAAGGAATTCCAGAATACATCACTTAAAGAATGTTAAGACAGTTAGATATCTTTCGATTTGAACCTAACCTTAGTAGATGCAACACAAGATTTTATCAGAATCTCTGGTAGCTGGGCTTTGAACCAGTTATTCCTTGTGATAAAATCGGTGTTACTTTACACACATTCTTTTGTAGTTCTTCGCCTACATCTCTTGCTTAGCACTATTAATGGCCATGTGCTGATCCTGTCTCGTGAATTTTTATAAGATAAACTCCAGATCTTATTGAGACGGCACCATCACATAGGTGAAGTTCTTTCAGTATCTCTGCTGCTTTACAGATACATGTCAATCATTACTGAACTTCATTAAGAGTTTTATAAACTCAACCCTCAAATTGCAACAGTCGACATAATCATGTCGTATACATCCAAATCAACAGTTTGTTGTTACCCATTGAATCTAAGGTTAAGGTTTTCTTAACATTAGATTGGGTTGCCACTGTTGTTGGAACTCTTACTCAAGGAGTTTCAATCCCATACCTCTCAAGGTAGACTTTACTAAATCCCTAGCTAGTGGTTTAGTAAAGGGATCAGCTAAGTTATAGCTGGTACGCACATACGTAAGAGAAATGATTCCATCTTTGATCAATTTCCTTACGTAGTTATGTCTTAGACTTATATGTCTAGACTTTCCATTATACACTTCGTTGTAGGCTCTTGCTATAGTAGCTTGACTATCGCAATGTATTGACACTTTTGATACATTATCTTTAGCCAGCGGAACTTCTAATAGAAGATCCCTCAACCACTCAGCTTCTTGTCCTGCAGAAGCTAGAGCCACAAACTCTGACTCCATGGTCGAATAGGTAATACACGTTTATTTCTTGCTCTTCCAAGAAATTGCCCCTCCGGCAAGCGTAAATACCCAACCTGTCGTAGATTTGTTATCCCCGACACTTGATATCCAACTAGCATCGGTATATCCTTCTAATACGACAGGAAATCTACCATATTGTAATCCAAGATTCTTGGTTTTCAAAAGATAACCAAAAATTCTTTCGATAGCCTTCCAATGCTCATTATTAGGGTTTCTAGTAAATCTACCACTACCAGAATAAGTCGTTTTAGCGACGCATAAAGAAGTCGCTAAAACGATAAATTTCGTCGCTAAAGATATTTAGTGACGGAATTACCGACGTTTCGTGATAGTCGCAGAAATGTAAGTCGCTAATCTTATAAACGTCGCCAAACGTCGCAATTATCGACGTTTGCCGACGTATATATACGTCGGTATATTGTCGACGTCTACCGTCGTAACGTCGGTGAATTAGCGACGTATTACTGCGTATCGCTACGCGTCGGTAATTTATCGACGTATTACCGACGAATCGTCGGTGGTTAGTGACATGTTCAACGTCGCTAAACGTCGGTACATCCTGGGAATTCCTGGGAATATTACCGACGTGCACCGACGTTTACCGACGTTTTCCGACATATTATAACGTCGCTAAAACGTCGGTAAACTGGATAATATCGCATATTTACCGACGTTTACCGACGTAAAAGTACGACAGTGTACGTCGGTAAACGTCGCTAATTCTGAAAAAAATAAAAAAATAAAATACAGAATGTCCATTTCTCCCTGCAGTTTAAAACAATCACAGAATGTCCATTTCTCACTGTATAATAGGATCCAAACAATCACAGAATGTCCATTTCTCGTTGTACACAACTAACCAAGTTTGTATACTTGACGTCGATAATTGTAAATAACCAAATATCCAAATAACCAAGTTTACAACAATCACACAACAACTAACCAAATAACCAAATATCCAAATAACCAAATATCCAAATATCCAAATAACCAAATATCCAAATAACCAAGTATCCAAACAACCAAGTATCCAAATCTACACAACCAACGAATGAAAAAAGTCACAAACAAAGAATGAAACAAACACAGAAACAGTCCCAACTAGGACTACTAAGAATCTGGTGCAGAAGGGGCACCGCCGCAACGAAGGGATAAGAACAACTCATACTCCTCACGTGAAATTGATACCGATGTAGGCAGTGACGTCGGTGTCGAAGAAGATGAAGGCGCACCCGGAAGACCAGCACGCTCCAACGCTGTAAGTCGCTGGTGGTATGAATCCATGATAGATAACATTCTATCACTGCTCTCGACCATCGACTCCTGTGCCAATCTCATCCTCTCGGCCATGGTCACCTGTCCTGTCTGCAGCTCCGTGACCGTGCGCTCTAACACTCCAACTGTGCGCCCTGTCCTCTCAGTCGTCTCCCTGAGGTCCATAATGCCGCGGTCGAGCGCATCCAATCGTGCTAGCAGCGCAGGATCGTCGTGCTGAGACTGCTCCTCGATCCGTCGTAGCAGGTCATCACGGAGAGACTCCATCATCTGGTGGACTCGGGCAGACTCCTGGGACGGCTGTGGACCATGCACACTAGCAGGAGATGTCCTAAAGGACTGGGTCGCAACTAGGGCGCCATAGGATCCCGTATCGTAGTACGTACCCCTACGGAGTCCGCCAGCGGCGGCAATCCACAGCTCGTCCTCCGACGGAGCCTGAGTGGGCTGCGAGGAAGTACCGGCCTCGCCTGCATCAGGTGCACTAGCAGCCGCCCGTTCCCGCAGCCTCTGATACTCGGCCTAGAAAGTACTTATTATTACTAACTTCTAATTTCTAATTAATGTACTTATTATTACTAATTTCTAATTAATGTACTTATTATTTATAATTTCTAATTAATGTACTTATTATTACTAACTATATGAATATTTATTTGCATCATATTTACTAAGTTATATTAAAATTGACACGAAGTATTAAATTAAGATAACGTATTGTAATACTTACATAAGTCTTCTCGGCCCTCGCGTCAATAAGATCAGCGCCGCGACGATGGGTGGCCAGGAAGACGGTCACCATGTCGACGTTACCGACCTTCCTTACCTGTAATTAAATATATTATCTTAGTAATAATTTATCGATTTTGTATTAAAATAATATTTCTAAAAGAGGAAGACATACCAGACGACGGAAATATTCTGTCATCGGAATCGACCCACCGCACCACTTCGAGGCATGTTGCCTAGCCGCCTTGGTCTTCTCCGACTTCTCCTTGTACTTTGGCTCCTCGAATCGAGCCTTCATCGCATTCCATTGATCAGGGGTGATCCAACCTTGGATCGGCTTTCCGGCACGATCACGATCCTTCTGATCATTGATAGAGTCGCGGATCAGCTTGGCAGCGACGGCAGAAAACATCCCCTCGATAAGTTCGGCCCGGTGCGGTGGATAGAAAAACATATCCTAGAAGAGCGCAAACCAAATATTTATCAGTTATATATAATATACAAAAATTATATGATTCATGTTAAAAGTAAATATATTTTAACCTTGAAGCGCGCAAACCAGAAGGCCTTCCTCTCGTCCGGAGCCTCAGAGTAATTAATCCAAGCACCACCATAATTATGCCTCAGCATGTGGCCTAGACATCTCTGTACCTCTGGGGGACGATATCTATACAAACATAAAGAATTCATAAAAAAAGTTAAATTATGATAAAAACAGAAAGAAAAAAATTATAAACCAAAACACCTACTTTGTACCGTCAGCCCAGATCTCCGTCCTCCTCTCCTCCGGAGGTGCGCACGCATCATCTGCATGATGCTGGTCGGCCGTCGCCGCAGCCTCCGCCATCTGCTCATCCGTCTCCATCATCGTATGAGCAGTAGGAATGCTAGACGGGCGATCACTCTCAACAGGCCTGGAACTACTCGTCCCAGGAGATATACCACGTGACGTCGTCCCACCAGGCCCACCTACTGTCCGATATGGAGGAGTAATCGGCGACGAGGATCCAGAGCCGGTACCAGAATGAGGTACCGAAGGAAAACTCCGTCCTCTAGCAGTACCTGTAGGAAGTACCGGAGGAGAGTGACCTCGTTGTCCCCTTCGGTACGCTCCACGATGACCTGCCATACCTGATAACAGCATATGATAATACAACAAATAATAGAGACCAGAAATATGAAAGTACAACAAATAATAGAGACTAGAAATATGAAAGTACAACAAATAATAGAGACTAGAAATATGAAAGTACAACAAAGACAAGATAATAACCAAGAAAACATATGATGATACATTCTACAATAAACATCTAAGTCCAGATAATGTATTCTAGAAGAAACATCTAAGTTCAGATAAGTATATCTCTCTCAATCATCTTCAGAATAATCATCTTGTTCGTCTTCCTCGACCTCATCTTCCTCTTCCTCCTCATCTTCACTTTCATCTTCGCCTTCGTCGGCTTCGTCTTCCTCTTTGGATAATTCTATATCTTCTACATTATATGTCGTGTAATGCTTAACTTTCGTGGAGTCCACATCGACAATATTGGTTACAAGAGGTAGCTCATCCTCCTGGTAAGCTTTTTCGTCAACATCAAAAGTATCTCTGGCTTTAGTCTTGCATACTGCCCACCAGTCAGACTTCGTTGCTCCCCGTCTCGGATAAGCTGTGAAGTACACGAGCTGAGCCTGAGTTGCTAGGACAAACGGTTCGTAACCTTGATATCTACGCTTGTAGTTTATATCCAGAAGACCATGCTTGTCCTTTTTCCAACCTTAATTTTCAATCGGATCGAACCATTCACACTTGAACAACACGATCTTTGAAGGTTCTCTGCCATTATTATATGACAACTCCACAATCTCTCGCAAGATGCCAAAGAAATTTTTTCCTGGATCGACGTCTTTGTAGTTCGAAGACTTGATACACAAACAACTGTTTTTCGTGGAATCAAGATCCAGGAAGCTGTCTCTGATCGGAGCATTTGTCGACTTGAACCGAAAGCCATTGACACAGTAACTTGGCCATATTTTAACAAAAGTAATTTGTCCCTTGGCAAGAGTTCTAATTAATTCAATCTCGGGTGAAATTAGACGATCGACCTGAATATCAAAGAAGCGATAATAAGTTATTTATTGTACAGTTGCATTAGAAGAGGCCAGTAATACCGAGCTATTCGCTCAACCAAGAAGGAAAATGACGTCTCATTTCTTGTTCTAATGCTTCGTCTTTTAGTAGGGTCTAACCAGTCTCAACTCATCATTATATGTGCTGGAAAACAACGAAGCAACCGCCGATTAGTACAATAATATTAGCTTATACTATTACATTGAGATGACGTAAACTCATCATCCTGAGTTACTTACCCCTCTAGCTTCTCCACTTCATCCTCGTCGCAATTGAGTAATACATACAACTGAGCAGCCCTTAGCTCTTCGTCATTCAAATATCTCTTCTTCATTTTCCCCGAAGGCTTTCCGAACGCATTGAATACTTTCAGTATTTTATCATTAAATTCTTGATATTCGTCGTCATTTTTCGGAGCCCTCGTTCTATTCGTAGCAACATGAGGTTTGAAATAGGAGGAGCAGAAATTTGTAATCTCCTCGAGAATATAGGCTTCACAAGTAGAACCCTCGACCCGAGCCTTATTTTTTACCTTTCTTTTTAGGTGATTCAAATGTCACTCGAACGGGTACATCCATCGATATTCGACGGGTCCACCAACACGTGCCTCGTAGGAAAGATGAATCGGCAAATGCTCCATAGAGTCAAAGAATCCAGGAGGGAACACCCTCTCTAGCTTGCACAGTGTAACCGCAATGTCCTTCTCTTGCTTTTCTAGACGTTCAACGAGCAATTTCTTAGAACAAAGGTCCCTGAAGAATATGCTAAGCTCCGTCAATGGATCCCAAACTGCCTGCGATAAGAATTCCCGAAATGCAATCGGAATTAACCGCTCCATGAATACGTGACAATCATGGCTCTTCATACCTGTCAGTTTGTTCTCCTTGAGGTCGACGCATCTTCTCAAGTTCGAAACATACCCATCTGGAAATTTTAGACCTTGAATCCACCTACAAAGCCTCACTTTATCCTCCTTCTCCAGTGAAAAAATTGCCTTAGGCTGCTTTAACTTCCCATTCCCGTCCTCTATCAAATGCAATGCAGGACGTCTACATATTTCTTCCAAGTCCAATCTAGCCTTTGGATTGTCTTTCGTCTTCCCCTTTACGTCCATTACAGTATTAATTATGTTGTCAAATACATTCTTCTCGATATGCATGACATCAAGGTTATGTCTAATCAGATTGGTGCTCCAATATGGAAGATCCCAAAATATACTCCTCTTCGTCCAGTTATGAGTGCGACCAAATCCGTCACACTTGTAGCCCGTAGCAGGCTGCTCAATAGCTCTTGGTAAATCTTTTACCTCTTTCCATATCGTGTATTCGGTCCACCTTGGCGGGGGGATTAGCCTTCTCCACAACGCCAGCACGAAAAGCATTCATGTTCCTCCGGTACGGATGATCCTTCGGCAGGAATTGTCGAAGACAATCGAAGAAGCACGGTTTGCCTCCGTGTTTCAAACGAAAAGCTTTAGTACTGTCCATACAATACGGACATGAAAGACGACCATGCGTGCTCCATCCAGATAACATTCCATAGGCCGGAAAGTCGTTGATGGTCCACATAAGTGCTGCCCGCATCCGGAAATTTTGTTTTCTAGATATATCGTACGTGTTGGAACCTACTTCCCACAGCTGATTCAACTCATCAATCAACGGCTGTAAATACACGTCGATGTTCCTTTTCGGATTGTTCAGACCTGGGATAATAACGGTGAGAAACATATACGGAATCTTCATGCACATCCAAGGCGGTAGATTGTACGGGGTGACGATCACAGGCCAACACGAATATTGGAATTCCGAAAGTCCGAATGGGGTAAAACCGTCGGAGCAGAGACCCAATGTGACATTACGCGGATCAGAAAAAAAAATTTGGATACTCTCGATCAAAGTGCTTCCATGCTTCTCCATCAGATGGGTGATCCAACACTCCTTCGGTATGTTCCCGCTTATGCCAACTCATGTTTTCTGCAGTTTCCTTCACCATAAACAACCGCTGCAACCGTGGCATCAACGGTAAGTAGTGCATCGAAGAGGTAGGCTTCCTAGCACCGACAGACTTTCCTCTACCACATGCCTTGTAGCGATCGACACCAGAAAATCTGCAGGCGTCTTCATCCTTGTCGTCTTTGTAGTACAACATGCATCCGTTGTGACAGGCATCGATTTTTTCGTATCCCATCCAGAGCGATCTAACCATCCTCTTAGACCGGTAGAAGTCTTTAGGCAACTTCGCACCCTCAGGCAATATTTCTATAAGCAACTCCATAAGACGGTTGTAGCAATCTTGTGACATGTTAAAATCGGACTTGATGCTCAACAATCTTGTAACCACCTCCAACGGTGAATGATCCTCACAACCAGGATATAATAGAGTCCTTGTATTCTCCAGCAACTCCATGAACTATGCAGCATCGGGGTTCGGTGCCTCCTCAGGTGCATCATGATCATCCGGATCGAAACTAGGCCCGGCCGCGTCGAAAACCATGTTCACCAACCCATCGTCGTAAGGAGCGTTGTTGTGGACATCCACATAAGGCTCGTACTCCGATGCTAAAGATACAAGTTCTCCGTGCTCGCTCCACTGATAGTAATTCGGCGTGAAACCCTTCGAGTATAAATGATACGTGACATCCACTTCTGGATGATATTTCAAGTTGCGACATCTCACACACGGACACTTAATTTTGGTACCGTCAATGTACTGAGGGAACGCCTTGACAAACTGCAGGAACTGGTGTACACCCTCTATGAATTCATCCCGCACACCGTACATGTCATCAGGATGACGGTTGTACATCCAAGTACGATACCGCAGATAGTAATTCAGCTCCATAATTCTGTAAGATAGATACATCAAGGTAGTGAATGATATGCAATTGTCAGTTCATGCGGTCTACACTTTCCGCAGTATATGTACACATGACATTTTACGTTAAATGGTCAGAGATTATCTGTCATCTTCTTTTCGCATTGCTAACTTTTCTTTCGCGTGTTTGTGCGTACGGTGGTCAGATATTATCGCGGTGGTATATCACCCGTGTCTACAATATTTCATATAGGCTGAGTTGTAGAAGTAAAGTTTTAGGATATTAGTCTATATATTATGTATAGTCCAACCGAGCCAACTCTAAGCTAATCTAGTCCAACTTGGTCAAACTAGCCATTTCTAAGTTGTATGTCAAGTTTTAGGATATTAGTCTATATATACTAGTATAAACTCTCCCTCCTCTCCAAATACATGGTACTAGTTAACCCTCCCCCTTTCTCCCACTAGACACACACACATACATATACATAATATATACAACCACACCATAGTTCCCAGGTTCTTTTAACCTAACTTGCCAGTTGGTACTAACCTCAATAGAACAAACACTCTCACAGCTCAAAATACTAACACATGCTCACGCCTTACTCTTGTGACACTCCCTTTCAAACACAAACACACACCTATATGTTCCCTTACACATGTTGCCATGTTACCTATAAAAATAGGAAACCCTTGTTGTCTAAAATAAGACACAATTGTACAAAGAGAACCATACTGTAGAACTCACACTTTAAGACAATAGATGAAGGAAGACTTGTATGGAGGATCGATAGGGTTGAGCAATGTTATTTTATTCTACAAATAGAACCATACTGTAGAACTCACACTTTAACACAATTCTACAAAGAGTTGTCATAGGGTGTTGAACGATGTCATTTTATTCTTTTCTTCTTCTTCTTCTTGGGATTTTCGAGTATTGGATCTTGAGACATATATAGCTAGAACTTACGAAGAATGGAGTACCATACTTCAACAAATAGATGTTGACTAATTGGTTCATATACTTGTTATCTAAAATAAGTATAGAAATGTTGCAAGGTGAAACAATGTATCAAACACTATATCGAAACCCAAACCCAATATGCAAATCCAAATTAATACGAAAATACACAAGTGTATGTAGGGGATTAAGTGTACAGAGGTGAAATACATATATATGCATGCTTGGGGGTGTCTACGTGTCCAACAAATGGACACAAAGTGTCCAAAACCTCACGAACACACTGTATCAGTGAACACATGGTCGTAACGTGTCTCCGTGTCCATTTTGGACACAAAAAAACCTCAATTAGGGTTAGGGTTTACCTTCAGTCTCCTCAAGGTGGTGGAAGAGGAGGATGAGGACAAGTTCGGTAGTGGAGGAGGAGGGGATTAAGTGTACAGAGATGAAATACATATATATGCATGCTTGCGGGTGTCCACGTGTCCAACAAATGGACACAAAGTGTCCAAAACCTCACGAACACACTGTATCAGTGAACACATAGTCGTAATGTGTCTCCATGTCCATTTTGGAAACGAAAAACACCTCAATTAGGATTAGGGTTTACCTTCAGTCTCCTCGCGGTGGTGGAGGAGGAGGATCTCGCGGTGGAGGAAGAGAAGGGGCTCGCGGTGGAGGAGGAGGAGGAGAAGGGGCTCGCCGGAGGGAGGAGAAGGAGCTCGCGGTGGAGGAGGAGGATGAGCGGCGCCGGAGGGACGGGGGTCGGGCTGTCGTCGAGGTCGGGAGAAGAGGAGCGGGAACAAAAAATTTGGGGAGAGGGAGAAATGAAAAGTGGAATCGAGGAAACCCTATTTAGCAGAAATTAGCGACGCCCGAAATATGTCGCAAAGCGTCGGTGTTGGTTTAATATTCGGCGACGTTATAACCTTTGCGATGCTAAACGTCGCTGAAATGATAAAACTAGCGACGTCTTCCGACAAATCAACGACGTTGGTTTTTATTAGACTATAGGTAGTCGTAATATGTCGCTGTATGTCGCTATCAGCGACGTATTATGACGCTTAAATTTGGCGTCGCTAAAACCAAAAATATTGGCGACGTTTTAAGTTGGCGTCGCTGATATGACTTATTTTGGTAGTGTACTTATTTTACTGACTGCAAATGCTATATCCGGTCTTGTGTATTGCATCAAATACATAAGACATCGAATAACACTTGCGTATTCTAATTGGGCGACTGCTCTTCCAGAATTCTTTTCTAGTTTAATACTTGGATCAAATGGAGTGTTCACTTCTTTGAACTTTAGGTGTTTGAACTTGTCTAGCACTTTCTCAACATAGTGCAGCTGCGTAAGTTCAAAATCCCCACTGTTTTGTATTACTTTGATCCCCAAAATAGTGTCAACTATTCCAAGATCTTTCATCTTGAATGTGGAAGTTAGAAACCTCTTCGTTTCTGTAATTCCACTCATCTCGTTGCTAATGATCAACATATCATCAACGTAGAGACAAAGAAATATCACGATATTTCCATATACTTTAGTGTATAAACACTTATCACAAACATTGTGAACAAAGCCATTAGAAATTATGACTGAGTCAAATTTCTGATGCCACTGCTTTGGTGCTTGTTTTAATCCGTACAAGGATTTAACAAGTTTGCATACCTTTTGTTCATTTCTCGGGAGCACGAACCCTTTCGGTTGCTCCATGTAAATCTCCTCATCGAGATCTCCATTTAAGAATGTCGTTTGACATCCATCTGATGAACATTAAGATGATGCAATAAAGCTAACGCAAACAATATTCTAATTGTAGTCGTTCTTGCTACCGGTGCATATGTGTCAAAATAATCAATTCCTTCTCTTTGTCGAAATCATTTGGCTACTAGTCTAGCCTTGTAGGTGTTTAAAGTACCATTTGTCATGCCCCGAGTCAGCAACGTTCGTCCCCGATGTTAATTTTGCCGATTCGATCGTCCTCGCTAAGGCGTAATGTCGTACGAGTCTGGAATTGCACTCGTACAAGGCAGAACGTTACGTTGCTTTTTATATTAATACAGCAAGTTGAAACTTCACAAATCATATCAGAATTTAAGACGCAGTATAGGAAGATAGAAATGCTTTTCATTCATAGCTTGCAACGAAGTGTAATTCGTAATTACATTGGATGCCGTTGCGGCTACATTGATTGAAAACAGAAAAAAATACATTTGACAAGTTGTCTGAACTACGCTTGCCATCCCATACATTCGCCCCTTTATACATAAGCCGTCGACTTGAATTGGCTTCAAAATACTTCAGCATAGGAAGAGCTTCAAAATGTCTCTCCGTATTTCAGCTTCATTTTAGGTTGGAGCGCCCGTCGCACCTGGAAAAATTGGGGGAGGGGATTAGCACACTTGCTTAGTGGACGAGACGAACCAACTCGTCTAAACCGACTCTGATTGTTAGGGTAGGCATGTTTTAGAGTTGTCTTTCTATTAGAACTAAATGAATTCAGTTCATATTCGATAGCCGTCTTTGAGTATTAAAGTATACAACATAACATCGTAGTTTATCATATTTCTTACCACGGCCGTGCTCGTCCCTGCATGAAAACAGAGATAATATTTACACCTGCATAAGACAATAGGTGAGCATGCAACTATCTTATATGCGTCATTGATGCTATGCACCACTAGGGACTTAATCGAAGTTGGCATACGACGCTACCCTTTCAGCCTAGGTTGCAAGCCTTACTGAAGGTCTCGCATGCCTCGCGCCGAAGCAAGATAAATTATTCCCTCTAGGACGAATCGATTTCGATGCCGCGGATACCGTTTTGAGGAAAACGAACTTGTGCACAAGCTGTCCATGACCATGCCTATGTGCGAACAGTTTCATATATGCAAACATTTTTGTATAGCACGGATAGTATTGAACGACATTATCATTTCTCGTAACTCATGCAACGATTCATTTTTCCTAAAGCCGTACACCGATTTAGTGTCCCGTGGGCACCAAATTGTCCGAGGCATCATAACCCATAACCAACGTTTCACATTATTTTGCAGCACGTAAAATAGTCTATCTTTTTACTAGAACCTTAAACTTTTTCGGTTATGTGAGAAACTTGTATTTTTCCGAGTAGATTACTCAAAATCGATAAGTTTTTCCCGAGTTCTTGACCTTAGTGGATTGGCATGCAATTAACTTGGTATCGTTCGATTTGAATGAATTCGAAGCAAGGAATAAGTTTGCAGGATAGAGTAGAAAAGAAGGGTCGAATCATCCATCGATTACTTTGCTTCATACCGATCGTCCAAGCGCTACGCAACGTCAATCCTTAGTTACGCGAGCTCCTGCAAATGGCACCAACGCTTTGTTAGAATTCCTTCTGTTTCCCTTGCATCGGAATTGTAATTGCATCCATGAAAACGATGCGAAAGAACTTCATCAAGCCCAGCGGCAAAGCTCCAAGAAAACCATACAGCGGTCCGGTCCCGTCGAAGGGACTCTTATAGAGAGCTCATTCGTCGAGACGCAGCCCGCTGCATCTAGGACTTATTCCAACAGAAGTCGTTACATTAGTTTGATCGATTCTCGTAACTTTCATCCAAATTGATTTGAATCGATGCCGTAAGGCGTTATTCGTTACCAAGCTTAGCGATCGAGTCAGATGGCCATCTAAGTTCCCGGTCGATCTGACTCGGCACAAGTATATTATGAAGTTTCGTCGCCTTTCGAAAGCGGGGCGCTACATAATATACCACTAAGAAAAAGTTTCGTCCTGAAATTTAAGAACAAGGGTCTGGCCTTAATTTAGAGAAACAACGCAGGGTACTTCTTCTTTATCTCCGCCTCCATCTCCCACGTTGACTAATCGACTGAATGGTTCCGCCAAAGCACGCAGACCAAGGACATCGACCGATTTTGCAGCACCTTCTTCCTGCGGTCCAAAATTTGAATATGCTCCTCCGAGTAAGACAAGTCAGTACCTAGCTCCAACTGATCGAAGCTAACCACATGACTTGGATCTTGCACGCATTTTCGAAGTTATGAAACGTAGAAAATATCGTGCACATCAGCTAAGGCAGGAGGTAGTGCTATCCGATAAGCATCCGTCGCAACTCGCTCAATGATCTCGAAGGAGCCTACAAATCTCGGGCTCAACTTGCCTTTAACGTCGAACCGCATCACATCGCGCATGGGCGATACTTTCAAAAACACATGGTCCCCGACCAAGAACTCTAGTAACAAAGATCTGCGTAGCACTTTTGTCGACTTTGCGCAATGTGGAGTCTATCTCGAATCAAGCAGACCTTTTCGACGACCTGCTCCACCAGTTTCGGTCTAAGCACTTATCGCTCTCCGACTTCATCCCAGCATATCGGTGAACGACACTTCCGCCTGTAGAGCGCTTCGTATGGAGCTATCTGAATGCTCGACTGATAACTGTTGTTATACGCAAACTCCGTAAGCGGCAAATGCGTATCCCAACTAGTCTTTAGGTCGATCGCACACAGACGCAACATGTCTTCTAAGATCTGATTGACTCTCTCCGTCTAACCGTTTGTTTGGGGATGGTACGCCGAACTAAAGTTCAATTTGGTCCCCATCGTCGCTTGGAGGCTCGTCCAGAAATGCGATAGGAATCGCCCGTCTTTGTCCGAAATTATTGAGGCCGGTACCCCATACAGTCGAACAATCTCATCGATGTAGATTTGCGCTAACCGATCGATGCTCTATCCTACTTTAATTGCGATGAAGTGAGCCGACTTGGTCAATCTATCAACAATGACCCAAATCGCGTCATTCCCTCACGGCGTCTTCGAAAATCCCACAATAAAATCCATCGAGATATTGTCCCACTTTCACTCGGAAATGGCGATATTCTGCAGCTCTCCGCCTGGCCTCTGGTGTTCCGCCTTCACCTGCTGACACGCCATGCATTACGATACGAATGTAGCCACGTCTTTCTTCATGCTGTGCCACCAAAAGTTTGTGCGCAAGTCCTTGTACATCTTGGTGCTTACAGGATGTAACGAGTACTTCGCATAATGTGCCTCCATCAGAATTTCTTTTCTGAGTTCGGCAGTTTCAGGAATGCAGAGCCTTCCCTTTAGTCGCATCGTCCCGTCTCCGTCTTCCGCAAAGTCAATCGCCTATCCCGTTGAAATCAGCTCGCGCATTTTCTTCAGGAATGAGTCGTCCTCCTGTGCGGTCTTTATCTTGCTAAGCAGGCTCGATCCTAACTTCAGCTGAGCTAGGTGCAGGTGTCGATACTCAATTCCGAGTTTGATACCCATCGCTTCAAGGTCTTGCCGTATTTTATTGTTTATGGCCAGTGTTCCCATAAACATTCTTCTGAGTGCGTCGGCCACCACGTTTCCCTTGCCCGGCGTATAGTCGATCGTTAGCTCGTAATCTTTTATGAGTTCGAGCCAACGTCGCTGTCGTAGGTTGAGTTATCGTTGCATAAATAATTATTTCAGGCTTTTGTGATATGTGTATATTCTGTATGCCATACCATAAAGGTAGTGCCGCCATAACTTCAATGCAAAGACGATCGCCGCCAATTCTATGTCGTGCATCGGATAGTTTTTCTTGTGCTGCTTCAACTGCTGTGAAGCATAGGAGATGACTTTGTCTCTCTGCATGAGTACGCACCCGAGGCCAGTTTTTGACGCGTCGCTGAATATCTGAAAGCCTTCTGGACCGTCTGGAAGTGCAAGGATTGGAGCTGAGACGAGCCGTTGCTTCAACTCTTGAAAGCTGGATTCACAGTCGTCGCTCCATTCAAATACTACTCCCTTCTGGGTGAGGCGAGTCAGAGGCGACGCTAGTTTTGAAAAATTTAGCACGAACCTACGGTAGTAGCCCGCTAAGCCAAGGAAACTCCGAATGTCGCTAGCCGAGGCAGGTCGTTTCCAATCCACCACCGCATCAATATTCTTTGGGTCCACCGCGACACCTTCGGCAGAGATTACGTACCCGAGGAATGTCACGCTACTCAACCAGAACTCGCACTTACTCTGCTTGGCGTATAATTTGTTTTCACGCAGAATCTGCAGTACCGTCTTCAAGTGTTCTGCGTGCTCTTCTCGGTCCCTTGAGTAGATGAGGATATCGTCGATGAATACGACTACAAACTTATCGATTTGAGGTCGGAAGACTCGGTTCATCAGATCCATGAAAGCGGCTGGGACATTCGTCAAACCGAACGGCATTACGAGGAATTCGTAATGACCATATCGAGTGCAGAAGGCAGACTTCGATACGTCGTCGGACTTGATCTTCAATTGATGATAGCCTGAACGAAGATCAATTTTTGAAAATACTGACGCACCTTGCAGTTGGTCAAACAAGTCGTCGATTCGTGGCAAAGGATACTTGTTTCGTACGGTCGCCTTATTGAGTTCCCGATAGTCGATGCATAGCCGTAACGACCCATCCTTCTTCTTCACGAACAGCACGGGAGCTCCCCACGGAGAGATGCTAGGGCGAATAAATCCGTGATCTAGCAGCTCTTGTAATTGCACCTTCAGCTCCTTCAGTTCTGCTGGAGCCATTCGGTAAGACGCCTTTAATATCGGCCGTGTATCCGGGAAGGTGTCAATGCTGAATTCAATTTCTCGATCCGGCGACATCCCGGGCATCTCGTCAGAAAAAAACGTCGAGAAAATCTGCCACAACATCTGTCTGCATTGTGTTTGTATTATCCGTCCGCGTGTCTCGAACTGATGCCAAGTATCCTGTGCAGCCGGAACGCGGCATACGCCTCGCCGAGATTGCCGATACCATCAACGCCATCTTTGAGGCCGTACCGCACGAATATGAGAACTCTGTCTCGCCAGAAAGACGAAACACCACTCTCTTCTCCGTGCACTCGATTGTTGCACGACAAGCGTCCAACCAATCCATGCCCAGGATTATGTCGTAATCTTTGATGTCTAACATGACGGCATCCAAGGATAGATATCTTCTCCCGACACAAATATGGCCATCCCTACAAATAAAGTTCGCAGGCATATCGACTCCCGACGGAGTGCTAACGCTAATATTTATATCTAGTGATTGCATGATTATTTTATTTTCTTTCGCATAATCAGCAGATATAAAGCTATGCGTCGCACCCGAATCGAATAAGACTCGAGCAGGTATATCTTTGTAGAGTAATATACCTGTTACAACCGTATCGGACGCAAGTGCCTCGTCCCGAGTTAAGGTATAAACTCGGCCTTGAGCTCCGTGGCGTTGATTCTGCTGGTTCACAGGTACCGCATTTGTGCCTTGTAGTGTAGGCGCTTTATATGGATTCGGAGTGTTCCTTGGTGGGCTGTGTTGATTCGGCTTCCCCGTCTGACAATATTGACTGAAGTGGCCTAACTCGACACACTTGAAGCATGTTCTCAATCTACAATCGGGTGCTCGGTGCCCACGCTTGTCGCATCTATTGTAATTTACTGCGACAAAGTGACCACGATTCTTAGACGTATTTGGGCGCTTTTGTAATCCCGATCCTCCAGCGTCATTAGGACGCTTGTTGAAGTTATTGCGAACGACATGCACGGCCCTTTGCGACATACGGCCAAAGATTCGTTCACTATCAAGTGCGGCTTCGTAGGATTCACGATAAGTTTGGCATCGTTGGTTCATGACGTCCCTACGCAGTTCGTCGTTGAGGCCTTGCTGAAAATGCTCGCACCATTTTTCTTTGTTGGGCAGGAAGGCACCGACAAATTTTACAAGTTTCGAGAAGCTTGCATCATAATCTTCAATACTCATATTCCCATGCCTCAACATCATGAACTCATCCCCCTTCTGTCGACGGATGGCGCGAGGAACGTACTGCTCAAGGAAGGTTGTCTTGAACATTTCCCAAGAAATCTTTTTGTTGGAATCGGTTTCACAGATCTCTTATTTTTTCGCCGTCCACCAGTCATGTGCTCTTAGTTGTAACTGCAGCACCGCACAAGCCACCCTCTGGGACCCTTCAATGCAGAGGATATCGAACAAGTCCTCCATCTCTGCGAGCCATCCTACTATCACGTCGGGCTCTGCTCGACAGTTGAACTTCGACGTGTTCATTTTACGAAACTCCTTCACTTTGAGCATGGAAGGAGAGTTTATCATTTGCGGGGAGACGTCTTCCTCCTTGTCTTCTTCTTGATCACCGTGCTTTCCCTCGAGTACCGCGTCCGTCGCCTTGGTATCGCCCGCCATCCTGCTCACTATCTGAGTCAGGTCGGTCATCTGCTTCTGCTGCGCATCAAATTGGGCTTTGAATTGCATCTGAAGCTGTTGCTGCTGCAGTTCCATCAACTATAGCATCTTTTCCATAGTCGTCTCACTAGGGCCAATGCTTTTTGTGATTGACGTACTATCCACGGTTTGGGTTATTGCGCCGACGATTTTCTTATCTCGCTTAGTCATTCCTACAAACAGTATAAACCCGTTAGTATTTTTCAAAAATATCTACGGGCTTACCTGTATGGAACTTGTATTTCACGCAGCATGCCGACAAGCATTCAATCGAGCCATCGTAACGGACATTCCAACAATGAAACATATTTTGAAAATCCGAGAAAACATAACTGTGCTCTGATACCAATTTGTCATGCCCCGAGTCGACAACGTTCATCCCCGATGTTAATTTTGCCGATTCGATCGTCCTCGCTAAGGCGTGATGCCGTACGAGTCTGGAATTGCACTCGTACAAGGCAGAACGCTACGTTATTTTTGATATTAATACGCCAAGTTGAAACTTCACAAATCACATCAGAATTTAAGACGCAGTATAGGAAGATAGAAATGCTTTTCATTCATAGCTTGCAACGAAGTGCAAGTCATAATTACATTGGATGCCGTTGCGGCTACATTGATTGAAAACAGAAAGAAAATACATTCGACAAGTTGCCTGAACTACGCTTGCCGTCCCATACATTCGCCCCTTTATACATAAGCCGTCAACTTGAATTGGCTTCAAAATACTTCAGCATAGGAAGAGCTTCAAAATGCCTCTCCGCACTTCAGCTTCGTTTTAGGTTGGAGCGTCCGCCGTACCTGGGAAAATTGGGGGAGGGGATTAGCACACTTGCTAAGTGGATGATACGAACCAACTTGTCTAAAACGACTCTGATTGTTAGGGTAGGCATGCTTTAGAGTTGTCTTTCTGTTAGAACTAAATGAATTCAGTTCATATTCGATAGCCGTCTTTGAGTATTAAAGCATACAATATAACATCGCAGTTTATCATATTTCTTACCATGGCCGTGCTCGTCCCTGCATGAAAACAGAGATAATATTTACACCTGCATACGACAATAGGTGAGCATGCAACTATCTTATATGCGGTCATTGGTGCTACGCACCACTAGGGACTTAATCGAAGTTGGCATGCGACGCTACCCTTTCAGCCTAGGTTGAAAGCCTTACTGAAGGTCCCGTATGCCTCGCGTCGAAGTACGATAAATTATTTCCCCTAGGACGAATCGGTTTCGATGCCCCGGATACCGTTTCGAGGAAAATAAACTTGTGCACAAGCTGTCCATGACCATGCCTATGTACGAACAATTTCATATATGCAAACAGTTTTGTATAGCGCGGATAGTATCGAACGACATTATCATTTCTCGCAACTTATGTAACGATTCATTTTCCACAAAGCCGTACACCAATTTAGCGTCCCGTGGGCACCAAATTGTCCGAGGCATCATAACCCATAACCAACGTTTTACATTATTTTGCAGCACGTGAAATAGTCTATCTTTTTACTAGAACCTTAAACTTTTTCGGTTATGTGAGAAACTTGTATTTTTTCGAGTAGATTACTCAAAATCGATACGTTTTTCCCGAGTTCTTAACCTTAGTGGATTGTCATACAATTAACTTGGCATCTTTCGATTTGAATGAATTCGAAGCAAGGAATAAGTTTGTGGGACAAAGTAGAAAAGAAGGGTCGAATCACCCACCGATTACTTTGCTTCGTGCCGATCATCCAAGCGCTACGCAACGTCAATCCTTAGTTACGCGAGCTCCTGCAATGGCACCAACGCTTTGTTAGAATTCCTTCTTTTCCCCTTGCATCGAAATTGTAATTGCATCCATGAAAACGACGCGAAAGCACTTCATCAAGCCCAGCGGCAAAGCTCCAAGAAACCATACAGCGGTCCGGTCCCGTCGAAGGGACTCTTATAGAGTGCTCACTCGCCGAGACGCAGCCCGCTGCATCTAGGACTTATTCCAACAGAAGTCGTTCTATTAGTTGGATCGATTCTCGTAACTTCCGTCCAAATCGATTTGAATCGATGCCGCAAGGCGTTATTCGTTACCAAGCTTAGCGATCGAGTCAGATGGCCATCTAAGTTTTCGGCCGATCTGACTCGGCGCAAACATATTATGAAGTTCCGTCGCCTATCGAAAGCGGGGCGCTACACCATAACTATGATACTTTCTCCTGAACACCCACTTACATCCAATACGTCTTTACCCTTTGGGCAGACCGACAATTTCCCAAGTGTGGTTAGATATTATCGAATCCATCTCATCTTGGATAGCATCTTTCCAAAAAGATGAGTCCCGCGAAGCTATTACTTCATTAAAGGTTTTAGGATCATCTTCCACCTGAAGAATGATAGGAATCTTTCGAATAAATTTTTCTGTATTTTCTTCTACTAAGTAAAAGAAAATAAGTTGAGAATCTATTTCGTCAGGTCCTAGATCCTTAGCCTTTCGAACTCTCTTGCTGATCCGAAGCTCGGGTTGTTTTTTAACTAACCGTGAAGAGCTCTCCTCACGAGACTCTTCATTAGCAGGAATCTCAGGATCCTTATTCTTAGTAATAAGGTTCTCAAAAAATTTCACATCTCTGGATTCGACAATAATGTTAGACTCTAAGTTTAAAAGTCTATATGCCTTACTATTGGCAGCATAACCTACAAAAACACTTTTGATTCCACGAGGACCTAATTTGGTCCTTTGAGGATCCATATTTTTGTAATAAGCTATGCACCCCTACACTCTAAAATAACTGATATTAGGCTTACGACCTTTCCATATCTTATATGGTGAAATACCAGTTTTCTTCAAAGGAATTTGGTTCATTATATGACATGCAGTAAGTAAAGCTTTTTCCCACAATCTAAATGATAATTCAGAATGCATTAGTATTGCATTTATCATTTCTTGATATGTTCTATTTTTTCTTTCGGCTAGTCTGTTCTGTTGAGGTGTCCGTGGTGCAGAACATTCATGAATAATACCGTTTTCTTCACATAAGGTATTAAATTCAAAAGAAAAATATTCACCACCTCTATAACTTCTAAGTATTTTAATATTTCTACCAAGTTAATTTTCAACCTCTGATTTGTATATTTTAAATGCATTAAAGGCTTCATCTTTATGTTTTAATAAATATACATATGTAAACCTAGAGCAATCATCAATGAAGGTAATAAAGTATTTATTACCTCCTCGAGATAATGTGCCTTTAAATTCACATAAATCAGAGTGAACTAAATCTAGTAGATTGGTATTACGCTCTACACTGTGAAAAGATTTTTTAATTATTTTGGATTTTGCACAAATTTCACACTTATCTAAATCTTCAGAATTGCATGAAATTAATCCAGATTTAATTAACCTTTTCATAGTGCTAATACCTATATGCGCTAATCTACTATGCCATAAAGTAGATGGCTCAATCATGTAAGCAGAAGTAGAAACTTTATTGATATTATTTTCAATGATACAAAGTTTTATCATACCCTCATCGGTATATGCCTTTCCAACAAATACACCATTACGGGTCAATATTAATTTGCCCGACTCAAAGACAGACTTTATTCCTGGTTTATCTAACAAGACTCCACTGACGAGGTTCCTACTCATATTCGGGACGTGAAGTACTTTAGTCAGAGTTACTTTCTTTCCGAAAGTGAATTGGATTTCCACATCGCCCGTTCCTATGACCATTGAATGTCCTTCATTTCCCATTTGAACTTCTTGTCCATCATTGACTTCAGAATAGGTCTTGAAAGTTGCTTTGTCGTATGAAACATGAACGGTAGCACAAGTATCGTACCACCATCCTGGAGCATTTCCTTTGACCGTCATGAGTTTGCTCACCGTAGCAATTATGTCATCTGTCTCAGTGAGATTTACCTCGCTGTTTTGGGTCTTTCGAACCCGACAGTCTCTGGCATAATGTCCTACTTTGCCACATTCAAAACAGCCGATCTTGGGTCCTTTAGCGGTGCTGGAATTCTTGAACTTTTGTTGGTCCTTCTTAGGACCGAGAAAGTTCTTCTTTCCTGCAGGTCTCTTGCCTTTCGCGCTCATCGCGTTGGCTTTAGAAACTCCATTGTTATCGGATTTCTGTCTTTCCTTCGATTCCTTTTCGATTCGAAGGTGTTTTTGAATCTGTTCCAGTGAGAAATCCTCAGAGCTGTGAAGTAGTTTCTTCCGATAACTATTCCAAGATGCTGGCAATTTAGTAATTATAGCACCAACTTGGAATGGTTCCGAAAGTTCTATCTTCACTGCCCTGAGTTTGTTGACTAAAACTTGTAGTTCGTGTACTTGGGATAGTATAGGCTTTGTATCAACCATTTTGTAATCAAAATACTTTGATATAAGAAATTTCTTTGTACCTTCTTCTTCTGCTCTGGATTTGAATTTTAGAGCCTTCCAGATGTCAATTGCCGAAGGATTTTCTGTGTAGAGGTCGTACAGTCTGTCCGACAGGGTGTTCAGAATGTGACCACGGCACAGCAGTTCGTCCTCTTTGCGCTTTTTGCGTTATTCCTTGACCGCATCAAAATCTGCTGGAGTGGGTTCTGGAATGGGTGGCAGATCTGGATCGAAGACGTAGTAGATCTTCAGTGCTGTCAGGAGGAAGATCATCTTGTCCTGCCAGCGTGTGAAGTTTGTCCCGTCGAAGCGATCTAGTTTGACTAGATCCTGATTCATGACCTTGATGCTCGAAATTGCAGCCTCGGACGCCATTATTTGCAACACTTTAAGATTGTTAGAAATTGATTGTACTTCACTGACCAGTTCTGCGAAGTTGAATATGTCGTCGAGGCTTGAATCGTGCATTTAGCAGCACTTTTCCTAAAGTGTTTCGGGCACTCCGGTAACGTCTTGGAGTCACCACGCCAGAACATCCAGGATAAGACAGCCTTTCTGCCGGAGGTACACTAGACGCTGTGAGACACCGGCGTAGGGAAGAACACCTTTCTGGAAACTTTGGAAGAGAAAAGAAAGAGAAATGAATACTCAGATTCTGTGTATTTTGGACTCAGAAATCTGTAGTATTTATAGATGCCTACGCCGCCCGATGCCACGTTACCTAAGTGCACAAGTGCGTCTACAATGCGCCACTATCGCCACTATCGTCTCTACGCCCGTGCCCGTGCCCGAGCCCGAGCCGGTGTTGCTGGTGGCAACACCGGCTACATTTTCATGAAGAGGATAAAACAACAACCAATGGTCACCCATTAGCAACCCTTTGGTTGTTGCACACTCCTCATGAGTGCACATTCCTATTTAAGCACTCTCAAAACCTTTCTCTTTTTCCGATGTGGGACTAAAGTCTCTTTTCTACCTTTTCATCTTTTAAGAACAATAAAGAAAATTAATTAATTCCAATAAGGGCTAGCAGCAACTTTCGAAACAACGAAGTTCTGTGCACGAATTTCTGTAAAGTTCAAGTTCTGTCATTTCAAGTGTGACAAAGGAGTGTTGCAGAAGTTCTATCTTCGAACTTGCTGGTTCCTTGAATCAAATCGATTGAAAAGAGTCAAATCTTGCATTGAACAATAGTGATCATCATTACCCAACGAGCTTTCTTCTCTAGTGTTATTTCTCATATTATGTTTCTTGTTGTAACAAGTGTGTAGCAAATGAGTTGCAAATTGCTCATTTGTTCACATTTTCAGAAGGTTGCAATCTTCATTTTCGTACAAAATTATTGTAAGTCGTCATTGTACTAGTTGTATTTTTCAATTTTCTACGTACTTTGTACGATCTTTGTAAACCCGGTACTAACATAACATTTCCTCACGCCTGGTGCCAATGAGTATTTATTTGAAAAGGAAGAAGGAGCCTATCGCCATATTGAATATGAATAATAAGTAATAATAGCATGACATTTCGAGTTCGATATGAACAATTCATAATTGTTTCTTTCTTAATGAGATTTTGTAGATGCATCTATATTGAAGCAATACAAACACGGTTACGAATACGATACGTATCTGGTTTATACTGACCCTATTTGGTAACAATTGTGATAAAATTATGTAATTTTGTCGCAACATTGACCATGACAACAATATTTATGAAATTAAATTGTTAGCATGCATGAAGACCTAGTATCCAAAATGTGACAGTTCAACAAGAGCGAATAAATGTTTTATCTATGCATGCTGAAAAATAATCTAGTGTAGAATGTTTTTAAGTCTTCCGTAGTGTGAACACACATATTCCGTGAACGAAATATGTGGAGAGTCACAAAGCAGCACCAATGGGGGGGATTCCATTGCAGATGTTCTATTCTTTGATCATAGTCCAAAGTATCATTATGATAATTAATAGTCTCATTATGATAATCAATAGCCTCGAAGAAAACTGTCGTGTCATGACGGTCCTGTCACTATATGAAACTATTGCTGACCAATCGATATTTTGTCGTCATAATTTGACCGCGTGTTAACTCCTAAGCATAGTATAATATGCACAATGATGCCAACATAATCCGGATTACTGTCCTTGATTGGTTGCCAAAATGACAAGCAGAGCGTGCATTAGTATAAGCTTTCATTGATAGGGAGAGGAGGCACAAAAATTGGATGAGCTATAGACCAATCCTATCTGCACTTGCAGAAATATTGTAAGATTCTTGAGCTTGCAAAACCTTTTCACAGTACGATACGATTTCAAGTTGACATTTCGTGTTTTGGCCAAGATTGGTCACCACGATTTTTTTTAATATGTTTCTTTATTACTTTTATTTGTTACTTAAATTAGTATCTATTTCTTTAAATTTTTAGCTTTTTTTGTAATTGTTAACAACAATCTAGGCCAAATTACAACTTAATATCCTCAAATATTCGAGTTTTTCAACTTGATACCCTCAATTTTGATAGTTATCAACTTGATACCCTAAATTTCAAACATGACGAAATTACCTATTCACTTTCCCCCTCCTCCTCCCCCTCTTTGGCTATCACCACTCCTGCGCCCCCTCTCTACCCCCCCCCCCCCCCTCTCGCCGTCGCACGCGGGCCTCAACCGTGGTGGAGAGAGAGGAGCAGGGGCACGACGGGACGTAGGGGTTGGTCCAGGGTTTGTTAGTCCCGGGGCTTGATCAAAGATGGTAAAACAGATGCAACAAAGATCTACGATGATACAAAAACCAAATAATCCGATTACAATATGGAGGAGGAAAATAGAGAAGAGAAGATCTCTCATTCTTCCTTGCAAACGTGTTGCAATTGGGACATAACGAGTTACAATAATCTAGAGAGAGATGAGAAGAAGAACAATGCTGGGGTGTCAAAACACCGTTGCTCAAAGCAAGATTCGCCCCGCACAAACTGCTTCCAGGAACCAGCAAGTTTGAAGAACTTGTGGAACGCTCGAAGTCACCTCTGTTCTGACTCCTCGGATGGACTTACAATGACGGCAGCAACTCTCTCTCTTTCTCCTTTTCTGACTTATATTTTTTTAGTAACCACAAAGGAGGCCAGAAGAGAGTATTTATAGAGAGAGAGTGGAAACCCTAGCCGCCTCTTCAGTTATGGAAAGATTGAATCAAATTCCAAAAAGATAACAACGAGATTAATTCAAATCCCACAAAGATAGCAACGAAATTAATTCAAATCCCACAAAGATAGGATCTGAATTAATCGCATTTGAATCAGACTTTCCATTACTGACTTGTAGTCTGCACAGTCAGCGGAACCCTCCATGCGGCAGCAGCAGCCTAGCCGCATGAGCCGCATGGCCTTATGGCCGCATGAGCCGCATGGACCGCATGAGCCGCATGGACCACATGAGCCGCATGGACCGCATGAGCCGTATGGCCTCATGGACCGCATGGACCGCATGAGCCGCATGGACCGCATGAGCCGCATGGACCGCATGGGCGACTCTGCTGGCCACATGAGCCGCATGGCCTTATGGCCGCATGAGCCGCATGGACCGCATGGACCGCATGAGCCGCATGGACCGCATGGACCGCATGAGTCGCATGGACCGCATGAGCCGCATGGACCGCATGGGCCGCATGGGCCGCATATGAGCCGCATGCCGCATAAGACCGCATGGCCGCATATGAGCCGCATGCCGCATAAGACCGCATGGCCGCATATGAGCCGCATGACTGTTGACGTGCTAAGTGCAAAGTGTGCCAACAAAATGCCACATTACGGCCCATAAGCCCATGAGCCCGAGTCCGAGTCCGAGTCGCTAAGCCCCTTTGGGGCTTAGCTCCAAATGGAATTAATCCAAGAGAATGACAAAAGCATTAATGCTTAATCCTTGGAGCCTTATTCTTACCTCCTAGTAAAATCACCCACATGGTTCCCTCCTTAGGGTCACCACCCCATGTGCATCTCTCAACAACACAACCAAGTATATATATTGAGATAACTCATGGTGCATTTCCGATGTGGGACTAAAATTTTACAAGGCATGTTGAGAGCAAGCTCTCTCAATGTAAAAAAAGCACCAACAATCTCCCACATATCACAACATATATATGTGTCCAGGGTTGAGCGTTCCCCATAGTAACTGTCCATTTTGCATTAGGATAGATGTCGCTGACGATTTGAATCTTTCCGCATGGGTTAAATAACAATGTGATACAAGAATGAACTACGCCTTGAATTCTGCACCACAATTGTAATTCTTTCCACTCACAAAGTGTAGTTACGTGTGCTTCTGGCTGCACATTAAAGGCCCTTTGCCAGTCTGGTTTCAGTGTATAATTTTGGGTGTCTACAAGTTTACCCTCAAGAGACGGCCTGATATCTCTTTCCATACACTATAGGTGAGTTCTTTATTAAAGAGATATGGCATGAAGCCTTGCGCTTCCTTGCGGTGCTACGCCGCTATGACATGGCCTGAAGCCGAGGCATTACCCCTACCTGGGAACCTCATCATAGTGTCATACTACTGTAGCATGAGGTCTCAGCCTCTTTGTAGTGCCAATCTACTCAACATGAAGCCTAAGGCTTCATTGCGGTGTTACGTCGTAACGACATGGCTTGCAATGCCGAGGCTTTATCCCTACCTGGGTACCTCATCGTGGTGTCGTGCCACTGTAACATGGGACTATCCTACCCTTTATAGTACTTTCTACAACTCTTTAATTACGTCATACAACATTAGGCTACCTGCCTATTTGCGGTGCTACGCCGCTATGACTTGGCTTGCAAAGCCGAGGCATTACCCCTACCTAGGAACCTCATCGTGGAGTCACCCCACTGTAGCATGGAGTTTTACTCCTTGTAGTGCTGTTCTACCGTGCTTCCTGTAAAGCACACCAGGCATTCACTCAGCCTGAGAACTCATTAAGGCGTTTAAGCCAACCTTCCACAGGAACTGTTTTTTCTGCAGAAAATACATAGTAGACAACAGTGGTTATGGGTCCGTATCCCTTCCATGTTCCAGAGAACAAGTACCCACTGTTATCTGATAGTTTTTCAGTCAGTGATCCTCCTTTGAACCAAAAGTTAGATGCCTAGTAGATTTCTCTTTGAACTAATAGCATAAAACTTTATGGTAGGATTACAAAGACACACTATCAGAATGCCTTCAAGCCCATTTTACAAGCTGTGTCATCGACCAACTGGCGCTTGAGGCCCTTTGTGAACGGATCTGCCAGGTTCTCCTGACTCCGAACATCAACCACTGTAATTACACCTCTTTTGATAAGATCATGTACTGTCCTGTGCTTCAATCGCACAGTCCTCTTCTTCCCGTTGAAGAGGTCATTTGATGCCACTGCCGCAGTCGCCTGGTTGTCACAGTATATCGGTATCCCCGGTATCTGAGTCCCAACCACTGGAAGATCATACATGAGCTCCCGAAGCCATTCTGCTTCATCTGCTGCAGTTTCGAGTACATAGAATTCAGATTCCATGGAGGAACGAGAGAGTATAGTCTGCTTCTTCGACTTCCACGATATAGCAGCTCCATCCAAGGAAAAGACATATCCACCTGTGGATCTCTCGCTTTCCACCTCTGAACACCAGCTAGCATTACTGAAGCCTTCCACTACTGTCGGATACCCGTTGTAGTCCAGTGCATATGTCTGAGTCTTCTTGAGATATCTCATCACCCGCTTCACAGCTTTCCAGTACTCAACCCCTGGGTTGCTTGTGAACCGACTCAACATTTCCACGGCGAAAGCTATGTCAGACCCTGTGGCAGTGGTTGCGTACATCAAACTTCTGATAATGCTAGAATACTCCAGCTGCCTGACGCTTTTTCTCGAGTTTGGCTTCAGCTTCTGATCACACATGTATGGCGTATCGATCCTTAGAAGATCCTTGTACCAATAGCGTGTGAGCATCTTCTCAATGTAGTGAGATTGTGACAGCGCTACTCTGTTGGCACATTTTATTTTGATTATTAACAGCATCTTCGTAGTTTAGTCTTTTGTTCTTCAGATTCAAATATTCTCAGAAGATCTACTACATGGAGTTCTTCCGTTCAAGCGCTATCTCTTTCACTTTGAAGACTGAAGCAGTTACCGGCGTTTTCGGCATAAGACGGCGTATTCCTGCTTCGAGTCTCTGTATCTGTACAAGTCTAGGTATATTTGTAAACACCTAAGGACGGATGACAAGTCAAAAGAACAAGTCAAAAGAACAAGTCAAAAATCAAATACCTACAGAGCGGCATACCGGCGGCATGCTCCGGCAATACCGACGGTATACCGTTTTTAGAGCTCAGAAAGTTGCTGTGACGAATTGTCGGCATACCGGCGGCATGCTCCGGCATACCGACGGTATACCGATTTTTGTGTCCAGAAAGTTGTTGTGACAAATTATCAGCATACCGACGGCATGTTCCGGCATACCGGCGATATACCGCTTTTAGCGACCCAAAAGTTGCTGTGACAAATTGTCGGCATACCGACGGCATGCTCCGACATACCGGCGGTATACCGTTTTTAGCAACCCAAAACTTACTGTGACAAATTGTCGGCATACCGGTGGCATGCTCCGGCATACCGGCGGTATACCAAGTTTCAAATATTTGGTTTTTGAATTGCCCTGACTAGCATTAATGACAGCATTTAATGCTCTCAAATGGTCATTAATATGACCGTTACTATTTGACCGGTATACCGACGGTATGTCGCTGCATACCGACGGCATGCCGGTCTGTCTGTATTCAGAGCATTAAATGCCACAAACTCTTGGTTCTCCTATAAAAGAAAGCTCTCTCTCTCTTGAGCTTCTTTACCAACTCTTACCATAAATTTTTCAACAACCAAGAGCTCCACCATTAATACTCTTCCAAGCTTTTCATTGTCATCCTCTCCCAAAGTGCTAGAGTATTAAAGAGTTGTATATTTCGATCTTCACATGTTAGAAGATCAACAAGTTCTCTTCTCTTTTGTTTGAAGTTGACGAGCCTTCGTAAGAAAACTCGTGTGTAGAAGTTGGCGAGTCTTCGGATCCAAACTCGTGTTGAAGTTGGCGAGTTCTTCGGATCCAAACTCGTGTGTACTATTTGGTTAAATAGTGGATTAAAGCCGGAGAGAGTTCCGGGACTGGATTGCCTCAAAAGAGGATACCAGGATACATCCTTACGTTTGATCTTTCTACTCTTTACTTTCAATTGTCTTTATTGCTTCAATTATTGTAGTTAATTTTTAATTACCCTATTCACCCCCCTCTAGGGTTCTACAATTGATATCAGAGCTTCGTTCTCTTGATTTGGATTTACACCCTTGAGTGATCCATGGCCTCTAACCCTAGTATCAACACGTTTCACAATGAGGAGCACTCCACAAATAGGCCTCCCCTATTTGATGGTACCAACTATAACTACTGGAAGATTAGGATGAGCATTTATCTAAAGTCCATAGATTTTGACTTATGGGATTGCGTGAAAAATGGTCTTCCTACTCCTTCCAGAGCTATTGAGGATATTGCTTCTGACACCCTTCGGGACACTCTCTCTGAAAACATCAAGAAGCTTGCAAGTTGAGATGCCAAGACAATGAATGCTCTTTATTGTGCTCTGACAGTAGTGAATTCAACCGAATCTCTACTTGCAAGACTTCCAATGAGATTTGGAAATTACTTGAAGTCACACAAGAGGGAACTTCACAAGTAAAGGAGTCTAAGATTAGTAGACCCACGCAAGAATATGAGTCTTTTAAAATGAAGCATGATGAATCTATTACTTGCATGTTTACTCGATTTGGTGATATTATTAATCCTCTCTCCTCTCTTGGTAAGGAATATCCGGCTCATGAAAAGATCAGAAAAATCCTTAGAGGATTGGCGAAAGTTTGGAGTCCTAAAGCTACCGCAATCATTGAGGAGAATGACTTGACTGTCATGAACCTTGAGACTCTCATGGGCAAGCTAATGACTCATGAACTCGATATGAAGGATCAAGAGGAATCCTCCATACAAGAGAAGGAGAAGGAGAAGACCAAAGAAAAGGAGAAATCTCTTGCTCTCAAAGCTACAAAGTCTTACTCCAAGGAGAGCTCCGACGACAATGAGTCGGATGATGATGAAGAAATAGCTCTCACAGCTAAGCACTTCCGAAAATTCTTCAAATTCAACAAAGCCAATCGCTCCAGACGGAAAAATGAGGAAGATACGACGTGCTATCAATGTAGAAGACCCGGACTTATCAAGAGGGACTGTCCAATGATAAGAAGAGATTCAAGCAAGTACGAGAAGCCAAGCAAAGAAAGCTCGTCCTCTAGAAAATTTGCCAACACTAGCATTTGGTGTGAGAGTGATGCTAGTGACTCCGACAATGACAAGGAGTGCAAACACAATACAAATGTTTGCCTCATGGCAACTGATGAGGTACTTGATGATCTTTCCTTAAACACTCTTACTTATGATGACTTGGAAAAAGCTATCCTTGAATTACACGAAGAACACAAAGGTGTTAGGAATAAATACAAGAAGTCTCTAAAAGATATTGATGCCCTTCAACTTGAAGTAGAGAGACTCTCTAATATCATTATTGATATAAAAGGGAAATCTCCCGCATCTGATACGGATGAGATAGAGTCCTTAAGACTCAAATATCTAGAATCTCTTGACACCATCAAGAAAAGGGATGATAAGATTCTATCCATGAGAAGTTCTTATGAATTTGCTATGCGCAAATGTCAAGATGCTAATAGAAGAGAATATGACACTTCTATTAAGTATAATGATCTTCTTACACGGAGTAAAAATTTAGGTAATAAGAATACCACTCACATGCATGCTCCAAGACATCCCCACACTCATCACAATGCTAGGCATACCCCTTACATGAACACTACACACAACTCCTTTTCTAACACAAGCTTTTGTTAATAAGAACATCTCACATCATGCATTTTACTATCATCCTCACAACACTCATGGTAGAACTTCTCACACTAGAAACTCACATATGCACAACACTTACACTTCTTCTTCTAAATCTTCTTTGAGGTGCAATTATTGTGGTTTGCTCGGACATACTTCTAATTTTTGTTATACAAGGAAACAAGTTGACATGAAAGTTCTTAAATGGGTTCCTAGAACTAACAATCAAGGACCCAAACAATCATGGGTACCAAATCGTTCATCTTCAACTTATGTTGTAGGTGACGAATCCTTCTCATGCTAGAGGCAAGTGGATTCTCGATAGCGGTTGTTCACGGCACATGACCGGTGATGCTTCACTTTTTACAACGCTATCGATGGAGAAGGAAGGATACGTCTCCTTCGGTAATAATCTTAAAGGTTATATTATTGGAAATGGTAATATCGGTTCTCCTCCTTATTCTTGTATTAATAATGTTTGTCTTGTTACCAATCTCAAGCATAACCTCCTTAGTATTAGCCATCTTACCGATAATGGCTATGATATCAAGTTTGTTAAACTCAAATGCTACATTACCGATAGTTCTAATGGAACTATTGTTTATGAAGGCATTAGAGAAAATAACATTTATGTTCTTTATCTTGTTGAAGGTACTAACAATGACAGATGCCTAGTTGCTAAGAACGATGAGAGTTGGCTTTGGCACATGAGGCTTGGACACGCCAACTTGGATACCATCTCTCCCCTCGCCTCCAAGAAGCTTGTATGGGGACTCCCAAGTATCCCATTCAAAAAGGATATGGTATGTGAAGAATGCGAGAAAAGTAAATTGACCAAGTCATCCTTCAAATCCATCAACTCTGTGAGTACCACTAGACCTCTTCAACTTATTCATATGGATCTCTTCGGCCCTAGTAGAGTAGCTAGCCTTGGTGGCAAACTTTATGCTTTTGTTTTAGTTGATGATTTTTCGAGATTTACTTGGGTTATTTTTCTTGCTTGCAAAAGTGATACTTTTCGTGAATTTGTTGCTTTTTGTAAACGTGTTCAAAATAAGAAAGATTTTTCTATCAACAAAATTAGGAGTGATCATGGAGGGGAATTTGATAATGCCGATTTCAAAAGATTTTGTGAAAAGAATAGTTTTGGACATGATTTTGCTTGCCCACGTACTCCTCAACAAAATGGTGTTGTGGAGAGAAAGAATAGAACCCTTGGCGATATGGCCTGGGTTATGTTAAACCAATATAAGCTCCCCCAATATTTTTGGGCGGCATGTCATGTTATAAATAGAGTCTTAATTAGACCTATTTCTAAGAAGACTCCTTATGAGCTTTGGTTTGACAAAATTCCCTCTATTGAATATTTTAAAGTTTTTGGTTGCAATTGTTTTATTTTGAATACCAAGGATAACCTAGGCAAGTTTGAAGAAAAAGCCTATGAAGGAATATTCTTTGGATACTCTACTCATAGTAAAGGTTTTCGTGTTTTTAACAAAAGAAGTCTTGTTGTCGAAGAGTCAATCAATGTCTCTTTTAATGAACTCAACTCTCCTACATTCTCCTCTTCCGAGGATATTGATGACATCTCATTTGGGTTGGAGAACTCCTCTATTGAGGATCGTCATTCTTCATATAACAATGAAGTTGTGACCCCATCAAAAGAGTCTTCTCCTCTCGAGCCTCCTCAAAAGGATCTCCCAAAAGAATGGAGATTTGTCACCAATCATCCCAAGGAGCTTATTATTGGGGATCCTTCCTCCAGTGTTAGCACAAGATCCGCCACTCGTGATCTTTATGCAAATGTGGCTTTTATCTCTCAAATAGAGCCTAAAAATGTTAATAATGCTTACCTTGATGAGTTTTGGATGATAGCTATGCAAGAGGAGCTAAATCAATTTGAGCGAAGTAAGGTTTGAGAACTTGTCCCAAAACCTAGCAATCATCCCATTATTGGAACGAAATGGGTGTTTCGTAACAAACTTAATGAAGATGGGTTAGTGACTCGTAACAAAGTCCGATTGGTTGCTCAAGGCTATAACCAAGAGGAAGGCATTGACTACGACGAAACCTATGCTCCGGTTGCACGTCTTGAATCCATTCGTATGCTTTGTGCTTTTGCTTGTTTTAATGACTTTAAGCTATTTCAAATGGATGTTAAGAGTGCTTTTCTAAATGGTATTATTAAAGAGGAAGTTTATGTTAAATAACCTCCCGGCTTTGAAGATTTTCAATTTCCTAATCACGTGTTCAAACTCCATAAAGCCCTTTATGGCCTCAAACAAGCTCCCCGTGCTTGGTATGAGCGTCTTAGCTCTTTTCTTGTTTCTCACAATTTTTCAAAGGGGAAAGTTGACACAACACTTTTTATTAAATCCCATGATGGGACTCTCTTGTTGGTTCAAATTTATGTCGATGATATTATTTTTGGTTCCACTAACAACACACTTTGTGTAGAATTTGCTAAAGTTATGCAGAAAGAGTTTGAAATGAGTATGATGGGTGAACTTTCCTTCTTCTTGGGGTTACAAATCAAACAAGGACCCAAAGGAACCTTTATCAATCAAGCGAAATATACAAAGGACCTCCTCAAGCGTTTCGACCTCGACTCATCCAAATCAATGAGGACTCCTATGGCCACAACGACAAAGCTTGACACTGATGAAGATGGCACATCGGTCGACATTCGTAAGTATAGAGGTATGATCGGTAGCTTACTTTATTTAACTGCTAGCTGTCCTGATATCATGTTTAGTGTTTGCTTGTGTGCTCGATATCAAGCCAATCCAAAGGAATCACATTTGAGTGCCGTTAAGCGTATTTTTCGTTATCTCAAAGGCACCATTAACATGGGTCTTTGGTATCCGAAATCCTCATCCTTTGAGCTTCACGGCTTTTCGGATGCGGATTTTGCCGGATGCAACATTGACCGAAAAAGCACTAGTGGCACATGTCAATTCCTCGGGAAGTCTTTGGTATCGTGGTTTAGTAAGAAACAAAATTCTGTTGCTCTTTCAACCACTGAGGCAGAATATATTGCGGCTGGTTGTTGTTGTGCACAAATTCTTTGGATGTCACAAACACTTTTAGATTATGACATTTCTCATTCTTGTACCCCTATTAAATGTGATAACACTAGCTCTATCAATCTCACAAAAAACCCGATTTGTCACTCACGCACGAAGCACATTGAAATTAGACACCATTTTGTTCGTGACCATCAACAAAAGGGAGACATCCGTCTTGAGTTTATTGAGACCAATTCTCAATTAGCCGATATCTTCACCAAACCACTCCCGGAAGATCGCTTCTCCTTTCTTTGCCAAGAATTAGGCATTTTATCCATTGACCCTTAAAACTGTTCTTTGATCGGCACACCGACGGTATACGGCGGTATACCGACGACATGCCGTTTTTCGTTTCAGAATTTGGTTCTGTCTTGAAACTCGGCATTCCGTCGGTATACGCCGGCATACCGACGGTATGCCGGTTCGTGGCGGACAGGACATCAAATCAGGGTCCGGGCCCACCTTTCTTCTCTACTTTCTTTATTCCTTTTTAAACTACTTTTATTCTCTCTCATCCATCCAATCTATCATAACTACCCATCTCTTCACCTCCCATCTCATTTATTACTCTCCCCTCACATCCCCCCTTTTACTCCTCTTTTTACTCTACCCTCATAAATTCCAACCCATCTCCTTTTCAACTCCCCTCTTTAAACCTCCTCTACAACCGTTCCCACCCTCCTCCCCTTTCAAAATCCATCTCTTCTCTTCCTCCTCCTCTTTAAAATCCTCCTTCCTCCATTACTTCCCCTACTCCTCCTTCATCCACTCCAAAAACCTAGTCTCTCTTCATGGCAAACCCTAAGCGTCCCCGCTCCTCCTCCTCCTCCTTGTTCAACCCCTTCATCCTGGTGGCCCAACCTCACAGGTACGACCAACGGATCTTTTCCAACTCTTTGGCGGCCGAGCTATGGTTCCAGCACTTCGTTCATCACAATGTCTTCAAGGATGGGCGATAAATTGGAACCTCTTTCCCGGTCACATCTCCTTGTTTGACGAGGCCGGACTCTCCTCTCTACTTCGGCGCCAAATACCCTTCTACCCCGCTGCTGTCCGACTATTCTATTGCAACTTGGTCGGGGATGACGATCACCCCGCCATTCAGTCTATGGTCAATGACCGTCACTTCCGTCTCACATCTCGGGACATCGGGCACATCCTCGACATCCCGGATAAAGGGGAAGCCTTGCCATCCTTGGCTGCTCTTCATTCCTCGGCGGCGTCATCCTTCGACGAGTTCTGCCGTATCATCTGCAAGGGCCCCAACCCTCCTGCCATCCCGGCCCTCTCTGCACAGCTGGACTACGAGCTCCATAGGATAATGTGCCATACACTATTTCCTAAGGGCGGGAACTACGACGTTATTATCGGCGATGCCCTCGTCTGCATGTATTATCTCTATGCCCAGAAGCCCTTCTCCTTCCCGAAGACTCTCCTTCTGCTCTTCCGGCGTGTCATGCCCGCGGGAAAGCAGAACCTCTACTACGGCTCCTTTATCACTCTGCATCTGAAAGCCCAGCAAGTTGACCTATCTCTTTGCTCCTCGGATGGCGTCCCATCCTATCTTGCTGTCTCCCGTTCCCTTAGTGGCGCATCTACTTCACGTGCCTCGTCTTCCCAAGAGCAACCGGCATCCTCTCCTGCTGCTCCCACACCTACTCCCGCTTCGGGCCGTTATATGCCGCTGACTCAGCAGCACTTTGATATGCGTATGGCCCAGGCGGAGGAGCAGATGCGGGCCCACACTCGTGGCCTTGGCGCCCTGATCCAGTCCCGTTTCCACGATCAGGGGTACTTTATTCAGCGCACTCTTCAGGACCGGGATGCTTTTCTGGATCTTAATCTTCAGGATCCTATGTACCAGGCCCCGCGCTTCTCTGATCCCAATGCCTATGGATTTATGTACCCTGACGGCATTGATCCTTTTGGCGCCTTCCAGCAGGCTCAGGGTGATGGCGACGATCCGGCTGATGAGTAGGGACGGATTCGCTTTTGGATGATGGTCTCGTTTTATGCGTGTTTTAGTTTTATGTGTTTGTTTTTATGTTGTCTTTTGTGGTCCTTCGGGGACCGGTGTGTCATTGGTACCAGTTATTTGCAGTCCTTCGGGGACTTTATCTGTAGTTATCTTTAGTTTCCGGCTCTCGTTGAGGAGAGTCTTTATATTTACCTTATGCTATGTGTGTGTCGGGCATGTATTCACTTTTCACTTCAAACCTATTAATACATGCTTTTCTTTATATGCTCTTGTCATTATCATTATGCACGTTTTCTATTGTTATCCCCATCTTTGACTAAGTGACAAAGGGGAAGAAATTGTATTGAGGGGGAGCTGTCTACCTACGGGGGAGCTACTCCCTGAAGATGCTAGCTCTCTATTTTGTCAATTATCAAAATGGGGGAGTTTGTTGGCACATTTTATTTTGATTATTAACAGCATCTTCGTAGTTTAGTCTTCTGCTCTTCAGATTCAAATATTCTCAGAAGATCTACTACATGGAGTTCTTCCGTTCAAGCCCAATCTCTTTCACTTTGAAGACTGAAGCAGTTATTGGCATTCCCGGCATAAGACGGCATCTTCCTGCTTAGAGTCTCTGTGTCTGTACAAGTCTAGGTATATTTGTAAACACCTAAGGACAGATGACAAGTAAAAAGAACAAGTCAAAAATCAAATACCTACAGAGCGGCATACCGGCGGCATGCTCCGGCATACCGGCGGCATGTTCCGGCATACCGGCGGTATACCATTTTTAGAGCTCAGCAAGTTGCTGTGACGAATTGTCGGCATACCGACGGCATGCTCCGGCATACCGGCGGTATACCGATTTTTGTGTCCAGAAAGTTGCTGTGATAAATTGTCGGCATACCGGCGGCATGCTCCGACATACCGGTGGTATACCGCTTTTAGCGACCCAAAAGTTGCTGTGATAAATTGTCGGCATACCGACGGCATGCTCCGGCATACCGACGGTATACCGTTTTTAGCAACCCAAAACTTGCTGTGACAAATTGTCGGCATACCGGCGGCATGCTCCGGCATACCGACGGTATACCGAGTTTCAAATATTTGATTTTTGAATTGCCCTGACTAGCATTAATGGCAGTATTTAATGCTCTCAAACGGTCATTAATATGACCGTTACCATTTGACCGGTATACCGACGGTATGCCGCTGCATACCGACGGCATGCCGGTCTGTCTGTATTCAGAGCATTAAATGCCACCAACTTTTGGTTCTCCTATAAAAGAAAGCTCTCTCTCTATTGAGCTTCTTTACCAACTCTTACCATAAATTTTCCAACAACCAAGAGCTCCACCATTAATACTCTTCCAAGCTTTTCATTGTCATCCTCTCCCAAAGTGCTAGAGTATTAAAGAGTTGTACATTTTGATCTTCACGTGTTAGAAGATCAACAAGTTCTCTTCTCTTTTGTTTGTAGTTGGCGATCCTTCGTAAGAAAACTCGTGTGTAGAAGTTGGCGAGACTTCGGATCCAAACTCGTGTTGAAGTTGGCGAGTTCTTCGGATCCAAACTCGTGTGTACTATTTGGTTAAATAGTGAATTAAAGCCGGAGAGAGTTCCGGGACTGGATTGCCTCAAAAGAGGATACCAGGATACATCCTTGCGTTTGATCTTTCTACTCTTTACTTTCAATTGTCTTTATTGCTTCAATTATTGTAGTTAATTTTTAATTACCCTATTCACCCCCCCTCTAGGGTTCTACATACTCCAGTGTCTGTCCGAATGATCTTTATGCCCAAGATGACATCTGCATCCCCCAAGTCCTTCATACTGAACTTGGTTGAGAGGAACTTCTTTGTCTCTGTGACACAGCTTATATCCATACCTAGGATTAGCATGTCGTCCACGTACAGACAAACGATGACTCCTCTTCCATCAGTGAACTTTTTGTAAACACATTTGTCCGTCTCGCTGACTCTGTAGCCGTTTGGCCTAATAACTTTGTCAAACTTCTCATGCCATATCTTGGGAGCTTGCTTCAAACCATACAATAATTTTACCAACTTGCAGACTTTGTCTTTAAGACCTTTGACGATAAATCCATCTGGTTGTTGCATGTAAATCTCTTCGGTCAGCTCCCCATTCAGGAATGTTGTCTTTAAATCCATCTGATGTATCACCAACTTATGTATAGCTGCTAGAGCGATCAACATCCTGATGGTGGTCATCCGAGCTACTGGAGCATACATGTCAAAGTAGTCTATTTCCTGTTTCTGAGAAAATCCCTTGGCTACCAGCCTGGCCTTGAACTTGTCAATAGTTCCATCTGCCTTCATCTTCTTATTGAAGATCCGTTTACATCCGATGGGCTTTTCTCCTTCAGGTAGATCTACCAACACCCATGTGTTATTGGAGGTGATAGAGTCAAATTTGTCATTCACTGCCTCCTTCCAGAAGATAGCATCTCTGTTCTTCATCGCCTCATCATAGGTAAGCGGATCTGCTTCCACATGATAGGTGACAAAGTCATCTCCGAAATCTTTCGGTCTCCTCGCTCGCTTAGCTGACGGCTCTGCGAGTTCTGGTACAAGAGTTGTTTCATTAACAACAGCTTCTTCTTGGACTATTGGCCCATATGAGATTTCAGTCTCATTTGCACCTACATCATTTTCCGGAATGTCCGAAAGAACAATATTTTTGTCTTTTGCAAACTTGTCTTCAAAGTATTCAGCATCGCGAGATTCGATGATATGATTTGACTCAATATCAAAAAATCTCCTAGCATCACTCTTCTTGGCATACCCCATGAAGATCGCCTTCGTAGTCCTGGTCCCTAGCTTCTGAATCTTCAGATCTGGGAGCTGCACATACGCCAGACACCCCCACACTCGAATGACATTCAAGTTAGGTCTGACTTTGAACCAGAGTTCATGAGAAGTTACGTCCGAAGTTGCATATGGCACTCTATTTAGAATAAAAGTGGCCGTCAATGCAGCTTCTCCCCAGTAGCATTTAGGAAGACCCGCGGTTAGCAGCATTGCGTTCATCATTTCTGTCAACGTTCTGTTCTTCCTCTCCGCTACTCCGTTGGATTGAGGAGAATATGGAGCAGTAGTCTCGCATATGATTCCATGTTCTTTGCAGAACGATGTGAATTCATGAGACCTGTACTCCCCACCTCGATCACTTCTTAACCTCTTGAGTTGTTCTCCAGTCTGCCGTTCAGCTTCGGCCCTGAACTCTCTGAACTTCTCGAAGGCTTCGTCTTTAGATTTGAGGAAGTAGACGAATGCGTATTTTGAGAAGTCGTCGATGAAGGTTATGAAATACTTCATCCCGGCCTTTGTGGAGAAATGTTTGAAGTCACATATATCGGAGTGCACCAACTCCAGAAGATCTGTGCTTCAATTGACCCGATGAAAGGGTTTCCTTGTGATCTTCGTCTGAGCACACACTTCACACTTCTCCACCTTACCCCCACATTTGGAGATAAGTCCTAGACTAGACATTTTGTTAATTCTTTTACAATGAACATGTCCTAGTCTATTATACCACAACTCAAGAGAATAATCAAAAAATGCAACTGCATTAATGTCATCAAACTGGTTGACAAGCTGAATTTTAAACATTCCTTCGGTTTGATAAGCCTTTCCGAAGTATGTTCCCTTCTTGGACATCACCATCTGACCAGCATTGATGTCCATCCTCAAGCCTGCGTTGCAGAGCAGGCTCCCAGAGATCAGGTTCTTGGCAATCGTCGTAACATGCTTCACACCTTGAAGCGTCAGAGTGTTCCCAGAAGTGAGTTTCAGTTCCACGGTCCCGATTCCCAGAACTTCAGCTTGGACTTGGTTCGCCATGACAACCTTCTCATATATCGGCTGGTACGCGACGAACCATTCCTTGCCAGAACAGACATGGCAAGTCGCACCAGTATCTATCCACCAGTCAGAGTCAACCACCACAGTTGTGACCTGTGTGATCATAGCAACAAAATTAGAAACCAATGAAACCTTATTAGGCTCACCTTTCTCTGATTATTTAGGCTTAGATCTGCATTCACTCTTGTACTGGCCTTTCTTGCCACAATTGTAACAAGTCACGTGGGACTTAGTCTTCTGTTGTTTAAATGAAGGACCCTTCACTTTTAGATTAGTGAAGTCCTTCTTCTTGGGATGAGAAGCCGCCTGCTTCCCCTTGGGATCCCTCGTCTGCACTAGATTGACCTTAGCCAACTGTTTGGACAGAGTGTCCACCTTCTGTTGGGAACGCATCTCGTCCTCAACATGGATCTCTTGAAGTAGATCTTCCAAGCTAATGTCTAGCTTCTTTCTGTGTATCCTTGCATAGAAGGTACTCCATCCAGCAGGAAGTTTTGAGACGATCCCTCCAACGACAAACTTGTCGGAAAGGGGCATCTCTTCGTCTTCCAGTTTCTGACGTAGCTTCAGAAATTCCTTCACCTGTGGCAACATGGACTTCTCGTCCTCAAAGAGCAATTTGTGATATTTTTCAACCACAAACATTTTGCTTATGTTCCTGTCTTCTTCATACAGTTTTTCCACAGACTCCCATATGTCTCTGGCAAGTTCCTTCTTCGAGTAGGATTCTGCCAGGGAGTCCTCCATAGCATTCAGGATGAGAAGCCTGCAAATGCTATTTTTTCTTCTCCATTTGGCCTGGAGTTTGGTAGCCGCATTGATTGCGGCAGTAGATCCAGTGTCTGGAACATAGGGTTCTTCCTCCAACAGAACATGATCAACGTCTTTTAGTTGAAGAGTTAGATAAACCTTTCTCTTCCAGACTTGATAATGCTATCCATCGAACTTTTCTAACTTGTAGTAGTCCGATTGGACGAGCGAAACATTAATGTTTTTCATCTATAAGGATCTTGCTTTGAGATTGTTAGTCCCGGGACTTGATCAAAGATGGTAAAACAGATGCAACAAAGATCTACGATGATACAAAAACCAAATAACCCGATTACAATATGGAGGAGGGAAATAGAGAAGAGAAGATCTCCCGTTCTTTCTTGCAAACGTGTTGCAATTGGGACAGAACGAGTTACAATAATCTAGAGAGAGATGAGAAGAAGAACAATGCTGGGGTGTCAAAACACCGTTGCTCAAAGCAAGATTCGCCCCACACGAACTGCTTCCAGGAACCAGCAAGTTTGAAGAACTTGTGGAACGCTCGAAGTCACCTATGTTCTGACTCCTCGGATGGACTTGCAATGGCGGCAGCAGCTCTCTCTCTCTCTTTCTCCTTTTCTGACTTATATTTTTTTAGTAACCACAAAGGAGGCCAGAAGAGAGTATTTATAGAGAGAGAGTGAAAACCATAGCCGCCTCTTCAGTTATGGAAAGATTGAATCAAATCCCAAAAAGATAGCAACGAGATTAATTCAAATCCCACAAAGATAGGATCTGAATTAATCGCCTTTGAATTAGTCTTTTCATAACTGACTTGTAGTCTGCACAGTCAGCGGAACCCTCCATGCGGCAGCAGCAGCCTGGTCGCATGAGCCGCATGGCCATATGGCCGTATGGACCGCATGAGCCGCATGGACCGTAGATGGACTTGCAATGGCGGCAGCAGCTCTCTCTCTTTCTCCTTTTCTGACTTATATTTTTTTAGTAACCACAAAGGAGACCAGAAGAGAGTATTTATAGAGAGAGAGTGGAAACCCTAGCCGTCTCTTCAGTTATGGAAAGATTGAATCAAATCCCAAAAAGATAGCAATGAGATTAATTCAAATCCCACAAAGATAGGATCTGAATTAATCGCATTTGAATCAGTCTTTCCATAACTGACTTGTAGTCTGCACAGTCAGCGGAACCCTCCATGCTGCAGCAGCAGCCTGGCCGCATGAGCCGCATGGCCTTATGGCCGCATGGACCGCATGGACCGCATGAGCTGCATGTGCCGCATGAGCCGCATGGACCGCATGAGCTGCATGTGCCGCATGAGCCGCATGGACCGCATGAGCCGTATGAGCCGCATGGCCTCATGGACCGCAGAGCCGCATGGACCGCATGGGCCGCATGGCCGCATATGAGCCGCATGCCGCATAAGACCGCATGGCCGCATATGAGCCGCATGACTGCTGATGTGCTAAGTGCGCCAACAAAATGTCACATTGCGTCCCATGAGCCCATGAGCCCGAGTCCGAGTTCGAGTCGCTAAGCCCTTTTGGGACTTAGCTCCAAATGGAATTAATCCAAGAGAATGACAAAAGCATTAATGCTTAATCCTTGGAGCCTTATTCTTACCTCCTAGTAAAATCACCCACATGGTTCCCTCCTTGGGGTCACCACCCCATGTGCATCTGTCAACAACACAACCAAGTATATATGTTGAGATAACTCATGGTGCATTTCCGATGTGGGACTAAAATTTTACAAGGCATGTTGAGAGCAAGCTCTCTCTATGTAAAGAAAGCACCAACAGGGTACACCCTTAACTTAGAGTTGAAGTTTTGGAAAAACATGTTTACATAGGACAAGACCCTTAACATTAGCTAATTAGTAGTTAATATTTTGATAACATTAATTATATGTATCATGGTACACCCTTATGTGTATGTTAAAAACACTTTTGTGGAAAAATTCTATAGGAACTTATGAGTTTCTAATTTTAAAATTTTGGCCAATAATGGTTGTTGGATTACATAGTATTTTATTTTTTAAATTTTTTCAAAAAATTAAACAGAAAAAGTCAATGATCTAAATGTAAAAATAATATTATGTATCATGGCCATATTACATGTTGCTATTTGAGTTCTTGTTGTTGAACTCATGCTATTATCAATTTAGTTGATACTATGATATAAAAAAGATACCTAACTGTATATAATGTCGTCTACATATTACACAAATTCACTGTTATGACTTCGTTTGGGAGATCTGGAGTCAACAACTCATGAGTTTTGGGATGCCTACCATGCACAATAGGGATCTTACGTCTGGCATGAATGTAGTCAAAGCACATAAAGGAAAAGGGACGGAAGCCTACATGCGGATACGACTGTTGGTCGGTTCGGTAGCGTGGCATGTCCGGAGAGAACGAAATCAACGCATCTTTGAGGGTTTGGCCACTAGAAAATATGCTATACTAAGAAATCACTACAAGGATAGAGGCTTTAGGCCACAAAATCTAGAACGACCAAAAAAAATTAGTCGCCCAAACTAATCTTTCGCGACTAAAAAATTACTTTTGTCGTCTAAAGTCCTCCGAATTTTTAAAAATAACTGTGAACTCTTTAACGACTATTAATTAGTTAGGACGACCAAAAATTTCTTTGCAAGAGAAAACTAAGACGACTAGAAAAAATATTCTCGCCTAAAGTCGAAAAAAATACTAAATTTAAGACGACTAAACAAAATATTCTCGCCTAAAGTAGCAGTTTCTCGCATAAAGTAGGACGAATACTAAATTTAAGACGACTAAAAGATATTCTCGTCTAAAGTAGAGAAAAAATTAAGACCACTAAAAAAATATCCTTGCCAAAAGTAGGGATTCTCCTCTAAAGTAAGAAAATACTAAATTTAAGACGACTAAAAATATATTCTCGCCTAAAGTAGGAATTTCTCCTCTAAAGTAGAAAAGTACTAAATTTAAGAAGGCTAAAAATATTTTTTCGACTAAAATAGGGAGGAATAGTAAATTTCCCACCAAAATTTCTCGCATATAGGGTTTTGTGAAAATTAGTCAACTTTCAACCTAAAAATATGTTCCTTTTAAACTAAAAGTTAAAAAAAAAAAGAGTACATAATATATGATATTTTTTTTCCAATATTGGCGGATCCATCTTGTTCCCAAATTTAAAACCTAAAGTAGGTATATATCTCCCTAAAATAATATTGGCAGCACTTGGGTGAAAGATCTGCGGGAAATATTTTTTAGAGCAAGCGCTCCCCAGAAATTGAGAAAAAGCCGCGGGAAAAAAAAATTAGGGCAAGTGCACTCCTCGGATCTAAATCCATATCTACGGCAGTTGAGAAGAAGAGGCGCTGAAGAAAAAAAAACTAGGGCAAGTGCGCACTCCTCAAAAAGCCGTACGTTGTTCTTCTCAATCCAAGAGTCTTCTATTCCTCTTTTTTGCACAGGTGAGATTCTTTTTCACAAAGTTCAGATTCAGAACAAAAACTGCATATGTTCTTTCACCATGATTTAATGATTCTCAACAATGTAGTTGTTCTTTCATCTTGATTTTGATTTATTTTGAGAAAATAAATGGTTGAATCTTATAGATTATTGAGTTTTTATACAAACTCATAAACTTTTTGTTGTTTTATGTGCAAAATTGCATATTTTACTTCTTTTTCTTTATGAAAAAAATCTATGTTTTGAGACTTAGACTTAGGAGATGAAGCCTTAAGGATGAGGTTTGGCGACATCCATCAGCATAACCGCGTTCCAAAAATTTGAAAAAAATTATGATTCTAGACGAAGAATCCAAGCAAAACTTTTGCTATTTTGGAAGTATAAAAACGATACCATGAGATCAGAACATAACTATTCTAATGTCTCTTTGGTTAAAGGCATATTTGGGATATTCCAGAAAATGAAATCAGTGAGGGTGACGAAATCGAAAATGATATAACATACCAAGAAAACTCCTCTTCTGATATTCCTTGGGTGGCAGAAGATAATGATCCAAATGTACTTATATTGCATATAAATGATGTTCCTCCTATAGCTATTGATGTAATAGTTATTGATTTGGTAATTAATGATGAAGATAATGATGTTCATGATGAGATAGAGGATGAAATATCTTCCGATATTGATGATGAAATTACTGCACACATTAATAATGAAGATAGTGATTTAGATTAGTAAGTTTTCTATAGCTATTGGTGACTTTTTGAATGTAAGTTCCAACTTGTTATCTTAGCTATACTTTTGTATTTCACGATTAATTAGTGAACTTACTTTACTTTGTATTTTATGATACACACAGATCATGGTTCAGTCTGTACAATGTGGTGGTAAGAGGACTCCGCTTACTCGGAAAGATGTTGCAAATGGCTCTGTACCAAGTGTTAGGCTCCCTGTGGTGGATCGAGTGGTGCCTCCTCATAAGAAGCGGCTGACATCAATGGGTATGACTAACCCTTCCCCTCATTTTATTAGCTATTTTGCACTTAGTATTTACAAATATGCCATACAGACAAAATAACTCTCTACAGCCTACCAGTGAGTTGTTTCTAGAATAAAGATTATATAAGATACTGTGTTGGTAAGTTTCTTCTTCTGACACTTAATAAGTTTCTGATACTTGTTTGATGTATACGACAGATGTTTTAGGTTATGTAATTTTTGAAACAAGGATTTTGAACTGTGTTTTTCATTTAGTCAGCCTTTCACTATTCTTCCCATCAAAATCCTCTAGCATGTGTGCCATATACAACCGTATTTATCGAAAATAAGGCAACAAAGAACATTCATCCAAACAGTGTTGGATCTCCCTGCCAATTAATTTCTTACACCCAGTCCCTATTTGATGTAGTTGACAAACCTTGTGCTTTATCCATTGTAGCCAATGAAGCCCCTGGCTCTTACTCTAGATACAGATGCCCAATGAACCCCCACCCAAAATTCACAAGATAACAACGGAACCCATCCCTATTCTTCGTAGCCAGACCAAGTATACTAGCAGCAATACTAAACAATAAAGATTGGAAGGATTATGTGGTTGATGACAATGGCACAACATGTGGGATTTACTAACAATTAGCCTATCTGAATTTTTTTTGCATGTACTTTATATTATTTCTTGATGATATGTCACACCAACTTATCATATTATGTCCATTTTGGCTCCTGATGTTTGTGATGGATACAGTTATTTTTCTTAACTTGAATAAGATAGGTATCTAGATTTAGACCTGCACACTCGTACATGTTTCTTGTCATTATTATATCCTTATGTTATATAATCTAATGTATTTGTGTGATCAAGTCATGTACCCTATGTTCATGCATTGTGGAAAAGATCACTATGAAAGACCACATGGTGATGAAAAGGGCAAATTCATGACCCTGACAATTTGTACAAGAGAACCTTCTTGTGTAACTTACCTCTTGATGCATAATATCATTGGAGGAGACTAAATATTAACAGTAAATTAAGCTTGCTGCATGTTGTAGTTAATTTCCAAAACCAGACATCAATATCTTTATATGAATTATATTATGTTTGTCAGAAATGTCGGAAGCGATTATACTGACAAAAATTTGGAATGTACATGCATCGTAGATAGGTAAAATACAGGTTAATTAGATTTATTTGAAGATCATACAAGTGATAGGCGTGAAAAAACATACTAGAAAAAGTAAAAAAGGTAAATCGAAGAATTTGGAGATAATTTCAAGTAAAAGTATCCAAAATACATAAAGCAGAAAAGAGGATAAGGCTGCAGAGAGCTACCAAGAAATTCTTGGTCCCTTTGACGTTTGTAGACCTGATTGTTTAAAGCATTGTATGCATCTGCTATGAGGACAGCAGGTCACACAAAAGATGCAAGGGCGGTTCCATTCAAATGCCTGATACAGCATTCAAGTGAGTTTGATTCCTATAATCATAATAAATAACAAAATTGAATACTCATCAGCACAGCCATTTTCTATTAGATACACATTACTGCTCCTTACGGTGGTTGAAGTCGACAGCATATACAACATCCTCTCCATCTTTTGTTATCTTCCAGACAGTACCTCCCAGAAGATGTTCTGCTACATGAGGAGCTATGACAATTCCTTCTCCTTTATCTATTCCATAAAAAACATAAAACTTAGAGATATTGTTGGTGTTCACCACATTGATCTACAATAAAATATATCATTATACTAACCAGAAAGATGATGATTCTGGGAGTATGTTAGCCTTGTAACATTCTGAAAAGCAGAATCTATATTGTCCAGAGTGAACAAATCAAAATCTGAAACTTGCTGCAAAGTAAAATATAAATGGTAAAACAGCAAGTGTTCGAGTTGGCATCCTAAAAACCCATCAGACTGTATCTTGGTGATTCCTTGTCTATCCATGGTTAAACTAGTTAGTTTATTATTAGAGAGATTCCTTGTCTATCTTCCAATTTGAGGGTTTTCTATAACCTTTAGTTCTACCCAGGAGCAATCATTTCATACTAAAGTCTCCACTCCCATTATTAGTAGGATATTGATGTCTGAAGAAAGTTGGGTTAAATAAAGAGTAACAATCTTTCTTACTGCAGAGTTGGAAGAAAAACACTGGTTTCGAGTGTCATGGCTCCAAAGCTATCACATCCACACCTTCATTTCCACTACCCTTGCTGATAGTTTCAAAATGTTGGGAATATCTTGTTTCTCATTCTTATAGGACCCAGAAAGCTAGATAAGTTACTCATAGAAATCAACATACCACCGATATTCATTATCATTTGAATTCCCTCTAAAGGTACTAATTTCCACCCACTTTGATTGTCTTGTTGCACTTCGGTGAAGCTTTTGACACCTTCATCCACATTTCAGCCAAGTGAAATTCCGGCCAACCACCAAATTTCCACAAGTTTGGTCCTAGTCAATCTGATGTTGCCTTTATCAATTCACACAGTAGTACCTAGTAACGTTGTTACTTCACTTCATCAAGCCTATAAACATCCTTCTTTTCAAGTCTATGGAGATCTTTTTGAAGGGCAAGCATCCATGATATTTGTTTACTGTGAAGCAGACAACATGTCAAAGACTAAGAAGCTTTCAAAATCAAGGAACAACTAGGATCACATAAAGGTTTCCATTGAGTGGAAGCTAGTGAAGTTTTAGTAGGTTAAAATCTGAGGATATGAATACTAACTTAATTAACAGTCTGGTTTCAAGCATAACATCTTTGTATCTAAGTAACGAGCATAGGCTTTGAACTACATGCCAAATTATTTTCTAATCAAGCATCAAAGTATCGACCGATACATAAAAGAATCGGACGATTCAGATAAGTGTCCTCATATCGAATCCAATTTCAGGTTTTCGATCAGAATCAGCCAAAACACAAATAGCTTGATATGGAATAGCACTCAATATATTAGTTCAATTTGTTGATAACTTGGTATTGTTCATAAAATGGAGAACATTGTTTAGTAACAATACGGGTTCTTGCAACCAAGCACAAGCAGGCCCTTTTATGAGATTTATGGAGTCCTCCAATATAATCATTAGCAAATCTATTTTTCCATGTGCTCATAGTATATCAATATTCAGTTTGTACATACACATATACTAATTAAATCTATATTCTTTTTCAGGTGGTGGAGCAATTCAATTAACCGTTCAAATATTGAGGCCCTTGTTATTGTGCTCTTGCATGTAATTATTCCAAATAAGTCTTCATTTTTTTGCGGAAAAGATCTGAAGTCAATTCAATTAACTGTTCAAAGAATCCATGGAATCATTGTGGTGGTTCAAGACCATTCTCATTATATTACCATGATCAGGTTGAGGTAATTATATAGTTATTTTCATTTATAAAGTTCGTGAACATCAATATTAGCATTTGGATCATTATATGTGTATGATGTTATTATTAGGGCGGTTCACAATTTCCTGATATAGATGCATGGGGTACAACTCATATGTCGAAAAAGAAGAAGGATTGGGTCAATGATGCAGCAAAGGATGCACATGTAAGTATATATTTTACTTGGTTAAAAAAATTGTTTCTATTGCATACTAGAATAATATTGATTTGTTTTTAACTAATCAAATATTATTTTTGCCGGATGAGATGATGAAAAAAAAGAATGATTATCTTGAGAATACAGCTAATTTGTATCCTGAGGGAACCCCGATGGACGAGATTATTGTGGCTCCAAATGTAGGCACTGAGATTATGGAAGATTTGATTGGGCGTGGGTGTGGTAGAGCGATTCATGGAGCTGGAAAGGGGCGAGTTCGAGAAACTAGTTCCTCATCTTCATCTAATACATCTTCACTATCTTAAATAAAGAAGTGCAAGAGTTGCAGGCCCAACTTCAGATGGAGAAGAAAGCTAGGATGCGAGTTGTTGCTGAACACGAGGAACAAAAGGCTCAATGGGCTTTTGTGATGCAACAATTACAAGTACTTGTTCTGGGATTCTCAATTCCTGAACCCACTCCTCTATCTCATGAAGACAATGAAGATGAAGATGAAGATGAAGATGATGAAGACGGTGAATGAGAGCGACCAGAACCCACCTCTTACTTAGATTAGATCTTTTGTGGTTGTAATTTACTAAATACTTTTGTTGATAATTAATTATTTTTTTGACTAAATAATCGTTGATTTGAGTTATGACAAATATAATATAATAATATTCATATTTGATTTTTTTTATTTTACTTTCATTTATCGAGAATAAAATTGCATAGTACATGATATGACTAATTAAATGTGTAGTTCCCATAGAATATTTTGTAGGACTAATTCTTTGGTTGCCTCATATACGGCATGCACATTTTGCCACCAAGCAAAATCTTTTGCCGCAATATACTAGTAGCCAAAGATTACCTAAGGTGACAAGAATTAGTGTCTTATACGATCAGTAATAGTCGCCACAGACTAACTTTGGTGATCAATAATAGTCTCTGCATGCTACCTTCTACTACCAATCATAGTCGTCACAGAGTGTCTTTGGCGACCAATAATAGTTGCCACAGACTATCTTTTACGGTTAATAATAGTATCCACACACTACCTATTGTAACCAATCATAGTCTTTACATAGTGTCTTAGGCAACCAATGATAGTAACCACATACAACCTTTGGCGGTCAATAATAGTCTCCACACACTACCTATTACGAACATTCATAGTCGCCAGAAAGTGTCTTAGGCAAACAATGATAGTCGTCACAGACTATCTTTGGCGGTCAATAATAATCTCCATATACTACCTATTGCGACAAAGAATAGTCGCCATAAAGTGTCTTAGGCGATAATGATACTCGCCACACACGACATATTACGACCAATCATAGTTACCACAAACAACCTTGGGGTACCAACGATAGTCGCCATATACTACCTATTTCAACGAAATATAGTTGCCATAGACTACCTATACCAACTATTTTAGTCAGCAAAGGTCCCTCCCTCCCATAAATCCTGCAACCTAAGGCGACACTACCTTCTTGGAGAAAAGTTTGGAGCGACAAAGATATTTTCTTGCAACAGTGTAGTAGCCAAAGATCTTTTACTACTAAAATGCTTAATTAGTCGTCCCTGACTTTGGGCCAGGAGCCTGAGGCGGCGATGCTTGCGACCAAGGAATTTAGTAGTGCTAAACCTTAGGTGACTAATTTTGCATTTAGGCGACAAAAAATCACTGGTCACCTAAAGCCCTTATCCTAGTAGTGAATATAGAAGCTGATATAGAAATTCTTTTAAAATTTGTGGTCAGGGACGCGACACGGGGAGGGCCCAGGGGCACAGGGTTGGTGCAGCTGCAGGAGGGTGGTGCGGCGGGGGTGGTGACAACCGATGGAGGAGGAGAGAAAGATAAAGTTTGATGTTATCAAGTTAAAAAATTCGAATAGTTGAAGGTATCAAGTTGTAATTTAGCCAATATTCTATTCGTTCCTTTAATTTGTCCACACGGCGAAAAGAAAAAAGAAAAAAAAAGGCTAGATCAAGTTTTTGACTAACTCCGCCTATGTTCTATATCTCAAGAATCCTGAATATACACTGAGAGAAGGGGAGAACAGACATTGTCAGAATATATACATCTTCGTGGCCATAAATATATCTTTCCTGTTGAGAGCAGACGAATTAACCTATAGTGTGAAAGGAAAGGTAGGGGGAGATTCCAAAACCATTGACCTGAGCTTGAGTTTCTCATCTGTGGGGCCGGAACCCCAACCTTGGCAGTGTGAATGGGGAGGACATAGGGGAATCAACCTCTCTTTGGTGCTCATTCCTTTGCTACATGATACGTTTCCTTTGTACATGCTATACTTGTAATTCTCCTTTTCTGATATAGACATATTATTGAAGGGGTCCAACATAACTGCCTTGGTAGTTGGTTGGGATACCATCTTCCAGAGTCATGGTCAGTGGTTGATAGTTAGCTTATTAAAATTACAGCATCTATATATATGATATAACATTATCTATACAGTATGTATCATGGGTACACCCTTAACTTAGAGTTGAAAGTTCTAGAAAAACATGTTTACATAGGACAAGACCCTTAACATTAGCTAATTAGTAGTTAATATTTTGATAACATTAATTATATGTATCATGGGTACGCCCTTATGTGTATGTTAAACACACTTTTGTGGATTTGTGTTATCTTTTTCTTTTTCGAAGAAGGTAAATTATATTGATAAAACTAAACATTATAAAACTATAGTTCTGTCCAAGGCACAAATGTAATCACATATGGTCAAGAATATCGATATCAGCTTCTATATTTTTTTAGTATAGCATATTTACTAGTGGCCAAACCCTCAAAGATGCGTTGATTTCGTTCTCTCCAGACATGCCACGCTACCGTACCGAAAATCAGTCGTATCCGCATGTAGGCTTCCGTCCCTTTTCCTTTATGTGCTTTGACTTCATTCATGCCAGACGTAAGTACTTTCCTATTGTGCATGGTAGGCATCCCAAAACTCGTGCGTTGTTGACTCCAGATCTCCCAAACGAAATCACAACAGTGAACTTGTGTAATATGTAGACGACATTACATACAATTAGGTATCTTTTTTATATCATAGTATCAACTAAATTGATAATAGCACGAGTTCAACTACAGGAACTCAAATAGCAACATGTAATATGGTCATGAAACATAATATTATTTTTACATTTAGAACATTGACTTTTTCTGTTTAATTTTTTGAAAAAAATTTAAAAAATAAAATACTATGTAATCCAACAACTATTATTGGCCAAAATTTTAAAATTAAAAACTCATAAGTTCCTCTAGAATTTTTGTAATAGCATCACCAAAATCAGAAGACTCCTTCACTTGATGTTAACTCTTAGGCATATGTCAAATTTGTACATGAACATCTTGAGAAGTGGCCAAATCAAGGAAGCAAAGGCCACACTTTCCAACACTATATATACTTCACTCCCCATCCTCTCTCCCATCACTCAAGATAAGAAGAGAGTGTGCCTTGCCTAGCTCATCAAAACTTACACACAAGTGTAGAGCCTAAAGAAAGATTGTGTGCACTCCACACTCCTCCTCCTCCTCCACAACCACCAATGGCATCATCATCATCATCACCATCATCCGTGCAAGAGCAAGAGCAAGAGCTTGTGAAGACCATCACCTCCCTCCACCACTCCATCTCCCTCCTCCCCTCCCTCCACCCCTCCAAGGAGGTCAACCACCTCTTCACCCAGCTCGTCCTCGCCTGCATCCCCCCCTCCACCATCGCCATCCCCTCCCTCCCCGAAGACACGCAGGCCATGCGCAGCCACCTCATCCGCCTCTGCGGCCAGGCCGAAGGCCACCTGGAGTCGCACTACTCCGCCATCATCACGGCTCAGGACCGGCCGCTGGACCACCTGACGATGTTCCCTTACTACTCCAACTACGTCCAGCTGACCGAGCTCGAGTTCACCCTGCTCTCCCGCCACATCGGTGCCCCCCCGGGGCACGTCGCCTTCGTCGGGTCGGGCCCCCTCCCCCTGTCGTCCCTCCTGCTCGCGACGCGGTACCTGAAGGGCTCGGCGTTCCATAACTACGACCTGGACGAGAAGGCGAATGCGGAGGCCGCGAAGCTGGTGGAGGCGGACCCGGGCCTCGCGCGGCGGTTCGGGTTCCGGACGGAAAATATCATGGGGGTGAAACGTGCACTCGCAAGGTTGGTTAGTCGATGCTGATCGAATAATGCTACTTGCTGTACATAGCTACTTGTAATATTAACCCGTTTGGTACACCGGTAATGTAATCGTAATCGTAATCGCAATGTAATCAAATGAGGAAAAAAAATCTATTTGATTATATTACGATTACAATTACATTAAAGTGTACCAAACGAGGCTTGCAGTGCATCATGTCATGACATGTTTTGATTTTTTTTTTTCCATGCTTGCATGCATGTACAGGTATAATGTGGTGTTCCTGGCAGCGCTAGTAGGGATGGGGAGGGAGGAGAAGAGGGAGGTGATCGACCACTTGGCCAGGCACATGGCCCCCGGCGCGCTCCTGGTCGTCAGGAGCGCGCACGGGGCCCGCGCGTTCCTCTACCCGGTGGTGGACCTGGAGGACCTCAAGGGGTTCGAGGTGCTGTCGGTGTACCATCCCGGGGACGAGGTGATCAACTCGGTGATCGTCGCGAGGAAGAAGGGGGAGCAAGGGAACGGGCCGGGGATGGTCATGCAGACCTGCAAGTGCTGCGAGGCTTTCGCTAGCAGCCACCTGGGGGGCCATGGGAGCCTCGTGGAGGAGCTGCAGGCTATGGAGGGACAGCCTTCTTCTTACTAGCAATAACTAGCTAGTATAATAATATGTTTTAGTTTTTTTCTTGTTCCAACTATAACTATAACTATGTGTTTAATTTGGACTTTCATTAGGTCTGGCTCTATTCTAGTAGTTGCTTCTTGTGTTACAAAGAAAAATAAGTGGCATTTTCCAATGTATAACTATGTTCTACTGTTTGTGTTCTTGGAAGCCAAGAGCAAAGTATAGTGATTACATCAATGAAATATCTTGATTTCAACTACTTGGGATAAGCATTACCAATATCATATCATATAGTTATTTGGTTTTTTTTAGATGTCCGCAATACGTACGGAACTTTGTGAACACTCATTGTATGTCTGTTAGACTCACTGTCCTCAAACTCTCATGATATATGGAAGAAATAATACGTCCCCGTGATTCGATCCACAGATTTTCCGCCATCCAGCCAGGATCTTATACCTCTCCTCGATAACCACAAGAACCAGTTGAAATCGGTAAAAACATTTTGAAGTTAGGTTCTAACTTTTTTCCACAATCTTATCTATATAAAAAACCTTAAGAAGAAGTAAATATTGCATCATTAAGAACCCTGATCATTTTTTTTTTCGAAATATATAATGTAGTGAAATATTTGGAAGATAAAAAAAAAAAAGGGCACCTTGAATACTCTCAAGACTGTGAATAGCTTCAAGAAATAGTTCTCCAAGAAGAGAATGCATGTGGTTCTTCTCCACCAACAAACACAAGCTTTCTTTGTCAAGCACCAACCTTTAGAAAAAAAGGAGTGTGGCGGGCACACGCATTGTTGGAAGCAGTTGTGAAGCCCAACAGAAAATCTCACCAAGCTACGCAACAGCATGATCCAGAGCCACGTCTTTCAACCTTACATATCAATTTTGTGTTATCATATATGCCGTGTAGTATTGGTGCCTATGCAACATAATATATATAGCACACCAAAAGATGACATCACACGAAAATGTCGATCTCTGAAGTCAACAACCAATAGATATTAGATACGAAACTTGTACCACAATTATCGAACACAATAATTAAATAGATAAATTTTCCATATAACAAATCATTAGTCAAATTAAATCATCCTAGCATAACTATTCTCTTCTACAAATTTCTAACCTAATTTAATCACAAAAAGTAAATCTAAACAAAATAGTAATATTCTAAAAAAAGATAAATACAAGATCAATTAAAAGTTTAGTAAACTCTACCCAAAATCTACAAAAAAAATGTTTCCGTCCGAACCAAGCTAGACCGCAATGAACCGGTCTGGACCAGAAATTCGGTTCAACTAAATCAGAATTACCTGAGCACAATGGTGCAGGAAATCGAAATTTTAGTTAGGTTGGCCTGGAATTTCGGGTTTTGACTGGTTTGCTCGTTTCGAGCCCAAAATTGTCCGTATCAGATCACTTCTCTTGTAGAGAACATGATCTTATTGTCAGCTGGCCCTAGTGGTCATCCGCGATCCTGACCTTTGGTGGGATCATACTGAGCCTGGGAGGTTGTCCTAGTAAAGGAGGGTTACCCAAGTCCCAAGGTTTGTCCGGCTTATCCCAGAGCCGGTCCAGTAGCGGTTATGGGGTGTTTTTAGAGCACCGATTATGAACGGTTATGAGGGTCCGATTTTGGGTGGTTTTTAAGTAGCGGTTTTTAAACCAGTCCAATTCATGCTTGATAATTCATTAACCAGCAGTTCTGAAAATTTTTTACACGAATAAAATTAAACATGAAAGGGTACTAGTAGTTATAATTATAAATTTTTGGTAAAGATATAAATAGAATAAAATAATAAAATCCTTCAAACATCCACCGATGATTTGGGGTGTTTATAAAGCCATCCAAAATTAGATTACACCGATTTTTTAAAAAAAATTAGCGGACAAAAACTGGTGACTCAAAAAAGTTAAGAAGCAAAGATTTTCGGAAACCGATGTTACCAAGCAGCCCTCCTGACTCTCTTTAACAAATCCCAATTATTCCTCCAACTCCACTCCAGGTTCGCATTCATGACCTCCACCAGAACCCGACGTCGATCTCTAGTCCGCATTCATACGAACACTTTCTGGGCAAGTGGAGGAATCCCTCTCCTCGCATCGACATCTGCTAACCAGCTGTTGGAGTGGGTGGGGTTCCCACGTATGTGAAGAATACCCCGGAGAGCGACGAAAGTCATCTGTGTGTCGGAGAAGCTTGGAAAGTGCATAGATTTTATTTTGGTACATATATGGTAAGAAAATATATGATTGGATTTCCATATTTACTGATTATATATTTATGATTGGACCCTTCATATAGTAGCTTTCCATATTATTGGGTTTCCAATTATGGTAAGCTAATTATGATTGAATTTTCATTAAATATATGATTGATTTATATTGGAAGTTTCCATATATATTGAACTTCCATGTATGGGTTACCAAGGACTTATAAAAAGGTGATGCATGCTAGTTGTAAAATCATCTCAAAACAAAGAGTGCTTTACAATATTTGAGAGAGAGAGAATTAAGGACTATTGTGAAGAAGAGATTGCTTCGAATAATTTTTCGGCATCTCTTGTTCTTCGAAGTCCGCAATCAAAAATTTTCTTCTTTCAAGTAGTTGTGGTGATCCGTGTTGGATCGGGAGGAGCTTATAGAGGGTGTATTCTCTTTATTCCATTAGTGGAGGTTCTTTAGGGTTGGACTCCGATCATCCCGTGGTTTTTTCCGCAAGGATTTTCCACGTCAAAAATCTTTGTGTCTGCGATTGTGTTTGGCATTTTTGGTTTGTGTGCTTTTGCTCGGTTCTCTCGCAGGACTTTCTGGTTTGGGGGAACGGTTTTCGCGCTTCATTCCCAACAGAGTGGTATCAGAGCTTTGGGTTCAAAGAAATGTCTGGAGTTGACAGTCAAACCAGGAAACAGAGATGGACGCGAAGCCGGTGCGCATGGTGAACCTGAACGGTACCAACTACCATTATTGGCGGAGCAAGATGAAGGATTTGTTGTTCGTCAAGAAGCTGCATCTTCCAGTATTTGCATCCGAGAAGCCCAGTGACAAATCCGATGAGGACTGGAACTTCGAGCATATACAGGTGTGCGGGTACATGCGGCAGTTCGTTGACGAGAACGTGTACAACCACGTTGCCAATATTGAGCATGCGAAGACGTTGTGGGAAAAAGATCGGGATAAACAAATTGTTCCTGATCCGGACGATGATGGGTCTGCGGTACAAAGATGGTGCATCCATTACGGATCACTTGAGTGAGTTCCAGGGCGTGGTGGACCAGCTATCCTCGATGGGAGTCAAGTTCGACGACGAGGTTCAAGGATTTTGGTTGCTATGTACATTACCAGACTCGTGGGAGACCGTACGAGTATCTATGATCGCTTCTGCTCCGGAAGGCGTGGTCAGTCTGGAGTTTGCCAAGAGTGGGGTACTGAATGAAGAGATGCGGAGACGTTCTCAGGGCACTTCATCCACATCCCATCACTCAGAGGCACTAGTTTCGGAGAGCCGCGGAAGGTGCAAAAGTAGGGGTTGTCACGACCCACACCCGGATATACGGGTACGAATACGTGGACCACGCCCAGCCTACGCCGCAAGTATCGGCGGTAGAGCGCTGTCAAGTATACTAAACTAACTATAACATCTAATGATCAATAACTAGAAATGTACTCATGTCAAATCACGAAAACTAAGGAAGATAAGACCAGAGATAATAACAATATCACTAGAACAACTAGAATCTACAATGATCATAAGACAGGAAAAAAAATAAAGAAGGAACAACAAGACTAACTAAGGATAACTACCAGGCAACTCACATAGAAGAATAGTGAGATCCACCTCAGCTAGCAACATCATGAAGTCCAATACTGAGGGCACAACTACTCCTAAAATTTTGTCAACATATCCGATCAGGATGGAACGAGTACATATATCTCATAACAGATCTCAAGATAGAATAAAAGCCATAAGACTGTAAATAGAGCATATACAATGAAATCATGGAGTGTACATATATGTATCATGGCATGGTAAGCTGTAGAGGTAGAGCTAGAACAAAAAGTAGAACTGATCATGGTATGTACACAAATCAGGGTAAGTCATCTATCCAATGTGTGTGAGTAGTAGTTTCAGCTTGTGACCGGCTTGGGAACCTGTAAGAACTGGCCTGGCTAGTCATAAGTGCGGTATATGACTAACATTATTCAAGAATGCGGGATGGATTTGATCACAGGTATACGCTACTACTCCCCCTACCCCCAACTGGTAGAATGGATCCAAACAGGACACGTCACTGCACGGGATTCTAATGAGAAGGGAGCAAGTCTTCTCTAGAATCAGTGACCACATATTGTGCAAGAGCTACAAGGGAGCTTGCACAATACATCCCAACCTAAGAAGGAGAAACATCTCTCGTCGAGATCCAGGAATACCAATCCGTGAGAACCATGTGTCAAGAATAAGCATATCTACACTAAGTACATGAATCATAACAGTTATCATAAATTGGGAAAAAGTTATCAGAGAATGTACTCGCCTGAGATCTGGTGGAATATGTCAACTGAGTCCTAGAACAATGCCTCGAGGACCTATAGATAGAATACTGTATCAATATAAGGGTTTGGAAGTAAAATCAAGTCATACTAAGTCAAACTAGGTCAAGGCAAGTCAAACTATGTCAATCTAAGTCAAGGGTTGACTTACAGTTGACTTTGGGTCCACTGGTCAACTCCGGTTCAGTTCTAGTCAATTGTAGGCTACGGTTGACTTCCGGTTGACTTTGGTCAAAATAGTCAACTGTGGTCAACCAGGGTCAAAACTAGTCCAACCTAGGTCAAATGTTGACTCTACTTCGACGTTCAGTCAAAGTAGTCAATCACGGTCAAACTGGGTCAAAGCTAGTCTCTACAAACATCTACAGGGTCAACACATTCAATTTCAGTTGTTGTGAAATCACTGGAATCGATGGATCTCAATATACCACAAAAGGAGAAAGATTATAATAATATGGTGAAAACCTACAGATGTTGTCGGATGGTGAAACAACCATTACCAATGTGTCCAAAATGGTCAAATCAACTAGGATAGCCTGTCCATCAGTCCAATTTGGACACAGGGGCAAAAAGATAATTTCGGGTCAAAATGATGTCCGTGTCGGACCCACTTTGCACCGAAAAACGTGCAAGAATACTAGTCTACCAAACCTAACAAATTATATGTTCACGAATCCAGAATGACGCTACGAACCCAACGGTATATCCAGAATTGGATTCCGTTGACCCGATCTCAAATTGGTTCGTTGACCAGGACATTGAAATCCGATTTACACGGAAAAGCGTGTCGGAGCCAATGTCCTCAAAACTCAGCAAATTATATGTCAACGAGTCCAGAATGACGATACGAACTCAACGGTATATCCGGAATTGGATTCCGATGAGCCGACGTCAAAATGACCCGTTGACCCGGACTCTGGGCCCGCTTTGTACCGAAATGCGTGCCAGGGCCCACGTCCTCCAAATCTAACAAACTTTATATGAAAACGTGCCAGAACGATGCCATGAGTCTACTGGTGGTGTCAGAAATTGAATCCGGAGTCCCGGGTTCAAAAATGGAATTTAACAAGTGCAAATTAAAGAATTCGGACGACCAACTTTGGCGTCGAATTCGACCAACAAAACGGGCTTATAATGAAATGAAACTTAAAGGAGGCAGGAAGAGGGTTATACAGCTGCACACAGGAACTGGTAGTGCGCAAAACGGAGCTGCGACAACGATGATACGAACCCGCGAAGTTGGCGTCACGAAACTGTCCAAAAATAGTTCAATTTAAAACGTCAACTTGGTGGCCAGTTTTGATGTATCAAATGACGAAATTAACGGATAAAATTTCAGAAAAGTGAAGAGCTATATACCGAGATTGTAACGGAGTAAGGAGTTCGCCGATCCAATGGTCGAATTTCCCGAAAAATGCGTGCGAAGTCGCTGTCCCAAAACGAGATTCTGACTTCGTTTCCGAGCGCGCGCCGACGGGATCCCGTGCCAAACACACGAATAGCCCGTTTCACGCGCGGGGAAGAGGCAGCACGCCACGGGGAGGCCGCTGGGTGTTTGTCGGAGTGGGTGGTGGTCGGCCACGGCGGCCATGGCCGGCGGCGGTGGCGTTACACGCCGCGGCCAGGGCAGCGGCCACTGCTACTGCTGTGTTGCGCTGCTGTTACAGCGCTGCGCGACGGAGCACAGCCTGGCGCGACGGTCAGGCGCGACGGTCAGGCACAACGAGGGGGCGGTCAAGCGCGGCCATGGCGCACGGTGCACGGTTGTGGAGGTAGTGGCGGCCGGAATGGAGATGGAGTGGTGGTTGTTGGTTGAATGGTGGTGGTCGGTTTGGAAGAAGGAGGAGGAGAGGGCTGCGCCGTGCTCGGCCAGGGTGGTGGCCCGACGGCGCCTGCCAGGGAGGAGGGTGGTTGCTCGGGTGGAGTTCGGCATGGGGGACCTCTCGGCCATGGGGGATGCATGAAATAGAAAGGGTGAGAGAGATGATGTGCTGGTGATGGTGTGTGTGTGTTATTGAAGAAAGAGAGAGAAAGTAGAGAGAGATGGGGGGTGCTGGTCTCGTACAGCAGTAAGGGGGTTGTCCTGATGGGAGAGGGGAGGGGTGTAGGTGTGTAGGAGAAGAAAGAGAAAGCGAGATATTTACATATATATATATATATATATATATATATATATATATATATATATATATATATATATATATATTAGAATGAGAGAGAAAGAGTTATTTATTAAATAAAAGAGAAGGATATTTTAAAATAGGAAATAGAGAGAAATTGTGTAGGGGTGTATGGATAGTCATGATAGGGATCACATAAAATCTGGTTGGGCGTTGGATCAGGTTCGGTCAAGTTTGGACAAACTTGGGGCCAAGATTTAATTAAAATAATAATTTTAAACTATTTAAAATCATGGACGAAATTGGAGCACAAGGAAAATCAGTTCGATGGCGCGCAAGTGGCACGTGCATAGTAGACTCAAAACAGGCCAGGGCCATATATTGGGTCGACTGGATTGGATCGATGTCGGGTCCCAAAATTAAATTGGAAGTTAAATCAGGTTTTACGGTAGATAATTAATTGGCCTAAATTGACCCGAAAGTTGTGCGAAGGAAATGAAGCACAAAATGGAGTGTCTGAGTGGGACACGAAGGTCATGGGTGAAGAGCGTCTCGAGTAGATCATTCATGAGAAGTTGGTTCTGAGAAAACGACTGGTCTGGTGCTCCTAAATTAAAAGTCACGGTAACGTGCATATGAGGATCAAGAAAAAGAGTGGGAAATCAATTAATAATTAAATGGTCTAAATTAACCCGAACTTGCGCGAAGCAAAAAGAGTACAAGGGAGCAAGTTCAAGTGGGACACGATATATCAACATGAAGATAATCTTGTCTACTACAAACTCCAAGAAGAAAGTTTCCAGAGACTGGCATCCCTGATGCTCTAGAATTCCAAGTCACGGTAAAGAGCATTTAATGATCAAAATTAATTAAATCAAAATTAATTATCGAGAATAAATCATTTAGAAAATTCGAAAATAAATCCCGGAATTTCAGGGGGCTTACATCCTACCCACCTTATAAAAATTTCGTCCTCGAAATTAAAGGTTGGTAGTGGGGGTTAAAACATGATAGAAGATTTAGGCAATATTTTAGGCACGATCCAAAAATGACGAGTTTTGCACGATCAAGATAATCGATTCAAAATTGTTCAGGCACGATGAGGGATTTGGCACGATAGAAGTACGATAACGAAATCAAAACTTGAGCTTCGTCCGGTTACAATCGAGTCAAAACATTGATTAACAGGATTCAGCTCGATGAAATTAGATTTAGGGTTATACATAGGCACGATCAAGATAAGAATGACGTGATTGGACATTGTTCGGAATAAACAATGCTTAGCACAACATTGATCAAGAATTTAACCACCTGGTCATAAGTGAAATCAAGACCCAGACGCGTTCAGAATTTGTGATGATTAACCACTTAGGCACGATGTAGAGTAGAGCGACGAAAATCGCAACCCTAGTCATGATCAGGAATGAAACTTGAGCACGAGTGACTAGAGAATCAAAATTTAAGTACGAATGAGACCTATTTCGACACAGTCGATTTGGGTTCAAGATTTTAGCACGATTTGAGGATAAGATTATCAAGATCATGAAAATCAAAGTCGGATAGTCATGATCTAAAACAGGGCTAAGAGAAGCAATTGGAGAGAAAAATTTGAGTATAGCACGATTGAGAGATAGAATTGATAGAAATCAGATTATAGGTCACATAAGCACGATCAAGATCCAAGTTCAGTTGTGAATGACGAATAAATCATGAATTCAAATCAAGGTCTTAAAAGCACAATTTAGAAGCAGATGATATGATAGTAGTTATGATCGTTAAAATTACGATCAAGGAACTCCAAGTTGCCTTAGTCACGCTAGATCATCTAGGCATGATTAAGCACAAGGAAATTTCAGATACAATCAGAAAATCAAATCAAAGTCGAAAAGAGTATAGGCACGAGTGTTTCAAAATCCAAATATGCTAAAAATTGAATCTCAATACGATCATAGATACGGGCAGCTCAACCTTGGTCAAAAGTATAATGGTTTAGGCATGACCAACATGAGACTCCGGCATAATCAAGGATAGTATGAAGCCTAATCGTGATCGGAATAGAATTTAGTCATTTGCCAGAATTGAATCGAAAGTTTAAAGCACGAGTGATGATAGCATTGTCCAATCACGATAAAAATAAATAATTTAGTCTCAGCACGATTTAAATTGATCAAGTTTTGAGTAAATCAGAATTTGGGCAAGATGGAGAACAAAATCAATGAAGTCTGGACACGAGCATCTAAGAAGGAAATCATATCACAATGGAATTCGAAACCATTTAAGTTTAATCAACAATCAAGACTCTTGGACACGATAAACTAGACAACCGGAATTGATTGGTCAATCAGAGAGGATCAATCTCACGATATCAAAATATAATAAACAAATCAAGGATGTAGAATTGAATTGCTTCTGTTATCATAGAAACCAGAATATGGGATCGTAGGAGGAAGCCGGGGTAATCATCTCGCTCTGCGTCGACTACTACCAACAATGTCTACTCCGAGACGGATGATTACGATACTTCCTCGATTTCTCCCAAGAAAAAAAGATATGAAAATTCTAAAATTTTCAAGGTTTTCAAAGTATGGCTGACAGAAGTAGATACGAGATAGGTAATTGGTGGAACCAAGACATAATTGATCAAGACGGAGGAAGTAAGGATAAGATGAGGAAATCATCATGCGATGAGGAAGAGAAGAATAGGAAAACAGAAGTAATAGTAGGAACTGCTCTTGCCCAATAGGTTAAAACAAGTGAATCAATTTAAGATACGATCTGATAACCATTTACGTCTATCCCAAATCATGTTGCCAGAATTCTCGCCACGCCAGTAAGCATAGTGGTAATAAACAATAAAGTCCATAACTATGGTATACACCCTATAATCATGTCATCTAGATTCCTTACCACGCCAACCGGTATGGCTGCAAGAGAATCTAAATGACATAACTAGGATAGTATATCCAAATTGGGCTCCATGTCCTTGTCTCGCTAGCTAATATGACTGCGATGAATTCTAAACTCCATAAATAAAGTAGACACTTACTGTTCTCATCGTCCTTGTCCAAAATATGTTTATCAGGATATCTTAATTCGATTCTTAAAAGAATTATCCAAAATAAAATCAAAGGTCAACAACGAATATTAAGATTTAAAATTCAACAACAAGTCAAGGGTAAGTTAATAGAAACAACGGAAATAACTTCCGAGATAGAGTTCAGAGGAAAATCTCAGGGAAAGTCCCGAGGGTACTACCTAGGTCAAGATAGAAAATGGTAGAATATAATCTAAAACAAACCTCGACCATGATACGAGGTTGGTAAATCATATTCTCTCCCCAACCTAGATGATATACAAGTCCAACTTATTCCTTCCCTCTGGGGTCCACAAACTCATCCCAAAGAATAATAAAGTACGATAACTGAGAGATATCTCAGGAATCAGGACGGATAGAAACGAATGGGAATAGATTCGAAGAGTTTCGAAATAAGATTCTCAGGGGTCATCCCTAGAATCTATCAAGAGTTCCTAATATGTGACTGAGTACCAAATCCTAAAATATTCTATGACTCAACCTTAATCCTAGGACAGGCTCGCAGTAGTACAGAAAAGCTCAAGTACTTCCACGACTTCACATTAATTGCAAAGACTGACCTGCATGGGCCACCACTAAAAACGTGTCACGACCCGCACCCGGATATACGGGTACGAATACGGGCCACGCCCAGCCTACGCCACAGTATCGGCGGTAGAGCGCTGTCAAGTATACTAAAAACTATAACATCTAATGATCCATAACTAGAAATGTACTCATGTCACATCATGAAAACTAAGGAAGATAAGACCAGAGATAATAACATATCACTAGATCTACAATGATCATAAGACAGGGAAAAAATAAAGAAGGAACAACAAGACTAACTAAGGATAACTACCAGGCAACTCACATAGAAGAATAGTGAGATCCACCTCAGCTAGCAACATCATGAAGTCCAATACTGAGGGCACAACTACTCCTAAAATTTTGTCAACATATCCGGTCAGGATGGAACGAGTACATAATCTCATAACAGATCTCAAGATAGAATAAAATCCATAAGACTGTAAATAGAGCATATACAATAAAATCATGGAGTGTACAATATGTATCATGGCATGGTAAGCTGTAGAGCTAGAGCTAGAACAAAAAGTAGAACTGATCATGGTATGTACACAAATCAGGGTAAGCCATCTATCCAATGTGTGAGTAGTAGTTTCAGCTTGTGACCGGCTTGGGAACCTGTAAGAACTGGCCTGGCTAGTCATAAATGCGGTATATGACTAACACTATTCAAGAATGCGGGATGGATTTGATCACAGGCATACGCTACTACTCCCCTTACCCCAACTGATAGAATGGATCCAAACAGGACACGTCACTGCACGAAATTCTAATGAAAGGGAGCAAGTCTTCTCTAGAATCAGTGACCACATATTATGCAAGAGCTACAAGGGAGCTTGCACAATACATCCCAACCTAAGAAGAGAAAAACATCTCTCGTCGAGATCCAGGAATACCAATCCGTGAGAACCATGTGTCAGGAATAAGCATATCTACACTAAGTATATGAATCATAACAGTTATCATAAATTGGAAAAAAGTTATCAGAGAATGTACTCGCCTGAGATCTGGAGGAATATGTCAACCGAGTCCTAGAACAGTGCCTCGAGGACCTATAGATGGAATACTGTATCAATAAGGGTTTGGAAGTAAATCAAGTCATACTAAGTCAAACTAGGTCAAGGCAAGTCAAAGCAAGTCAAACTATGTCAATCTAAGTCAAGGGTTGACTTACAGTTGACTTTGGGTCCACTGGTCAACTCTGGTTCAGTTCTAGTCAATTGTAGGCTACGGTTGACTTCCGGTTGACTTTGGTCAAAATAGTCAATTGTGGTCAACCAGGGTCAAAACTAGTCTAACCTAGGTCAAATGTTGACTCTACTTCGACGTTCAGTCAAAGTAGTCAACCATGGTCAAACTGGGTCAAAGCTAGTCTCTACAAACATCTACAGGGTCAACACATTCAATTTCAGTGGTTGTGAAATCACTGGAATCGATGGATCTCAAATACCACAAAAGGAGAAAGATTATAATAATATGGTGAAAACCTACAGATGTTTTTGGATGGTGAAACAACCATTACCAACGTGTCCAGAATGGTCAAATCAGTTAGGATAGCCTGTCCATCAGTCTAATTTGGACACAGGGACAAAAAGGAAATTTCAGGTCAAAACGGTGTCCGTGTCGGACCCGTTTGCACCGAAAAACGTGCAAGAATACTAGTCTACCAAACCTAACAAATTATATGTCCATGAATCCAGAATGACGATTCGAACCCAACTGTATATACAGAATTGGATTCCGTTGACCCGATCTCAAATTGGTCCGTTGACCAGGACATTGAAATCCAATTTGCACGAAAAGCGTGTCGGAGCCAATGTCCTCAAAACTCAGCAAATTATATGTCAACGAGTCCAGAATGACGATACGAACTCAATGATATATCCGGAATTGGATTCCGATGAGCCGGCGTCAAAATGATCCGTTGACCCGGACTGTGGGGTCCGCTTTGTACCGAAATAGGTCAGGGTCCATGTCCTCCAAATCTAACAAATTTATATGAAAATGTGCCAGAACGACGTCACGAGTCTACTGGTGGTGTCAGGAAATTGAATCCGGAGTCCCGGGTTCAAAAATGGAATTTAACAAGTGCAAATTAAAGAATTCGGACGGCCAACTTTGGCGTCGAATTCGACCAACCAAACGTGCTTATAATAAAATGAAACTTAAAGGAGGAAGGAAGAGGGTTATACCAGCTGTGCACAGGAACTGGTAGCGTGCAAAATGGAGCTGCGACGACGAAGATACGAACCCGCGAAGTTGGCGTCACAAAACTGTCCAAAAACAGTTCAATTTAAAACGTCAACTTGGTGGCCAGTATTGATGTACCAAACGACGAAATTAACGGATGAAATTTTAGGGAGTGAAGAACTATATACCGAGATTGTGACGGAGCAAGGAGTTCGCTGATCCAACGGTCGGATTTTTCAAAAAATGCGCACGAAATCGCGTCCCGAAACGAGATTCTGACTTCGTTTCCGAGCGCGCGCGACGGGATCCCGTGCCAAACGCACGAATAGCCCGTTTCACGCGCCGGGGAAGAGGTAGCGCGCCACGGAGAGGCCGTTGGGTGTTCGTCGGAGTAGGTGGTGGTCGGCCACGGCGGCCATGGCCGGCGGCGGCGGCGTTGCACGTGCGGCCAGGGCCGGGCCACTGCTACTGCTGTGTTATGCTGCTGTTGCAACGCTGTGCGGCGGTGCACAGCCTGGCGCGGCGGTCAGGCACGCGCGAGGGGGCGGTCAAGCGCGGCCATGGCGCGCGGCGTATGGTTGTGGAGGTGGTGGCGGCCGGAATGGAGATGGAGTGGTGGTTGTTGGGAATGGTGGTGGTCGGTTTGGAAGAAGGAGGAGGAGAGGGCTGCGCCGTGCTCGGCCAGGGTGGCGGCCGGACGCCTGCCAGGGAGGAGGGTGGTTTGCTCGGGTAGAGTTCTGCAGGGGACCTCTCGGCCATGGGGGCTGTATGAAATAGAAAGGGAGAGAGAGATGATGTCTGTTGGTGATGGTGTTGTGTGTGTATAGAGAAAGAGAGAGAGAAAGATACTAAAGAGAAAGTAGAGAGATGGGGGGTGCTGGTCTCGTACAGCAGTAAGGGGGTTGTCCTGATGGGAGGGAGGGGTGTAGGTGTGTAGGAGAGAAGAGAGAAAGAGAGATATTTATATATATAATTATATATATAATATTATATATATATATATATAGATAATATATATATATATATATATTATATATAAATATATTATATTATATATATATTAGAATAGAAAGAGTTATTTATTAAATAAAAGAAGGATATTTTAAAATAGGAAAAGAGAGAAATTGTGTAGGGTGTATGGATAGTCATGATAGGGATCACATAAAATCTGGTTGGACGTTGGATCAGGTTCGGTCAAGTTTGGACAAGCTTGGGGCCAAGATTTAATTAAAATAATAATTTTAAACTATTTAAAATCATGGACGAAATTAGAGCACAAGAAAAACAGTTTGATGGCGCGCAAGTGGCACGTGCATAGTAGACTCAAAACAGGCCAGGGCCATATATTGGGTCGACTGGATTGGATCGATGTCGGTCCCGAAATTAAATTGGAAGTTAAATCAGGTTTTACGGTAGATAATTAATTGGCCTAAATTGACCCAAAAGTTGTACGAAGGAATGAAGCACAAATGGAGTGTCTGAGTGGGACACGAAGGTCATGGGTGAAGAGCGTCTCGAGTAAATCATTCATGAGAAGTTGGTTCTGAGAAAACGACTGGTCTGGTGCTCCTAAATTAAAAGTCACGGTAACGTGCATATGAGGATCAAGAAAAACAATGGGAAGTCAATTAATAATTAAATGGTCTAAATTGACCCGAACTTGCACGAAGCAAAAGAGTACAAGGGAGCAAGTTCGAGTGGGACACGTATATCAACATGAAGATAATCTTGTCTACTACAAACTCCAAGAAGGAAGTTTCCAGAGACTGGCATCCCTGATGCCTAGAATTCCAAGTCACGGTAAAGAGCATTTAATGATCAAAATTAATTAAATCAAAATTAATTATCGAGAATAAATCATTTAGAAAATTCTAAAATAAATCCTGAAATTTCAGGGGGCTTACAGGGGTCCAGGTGGTGGCAGAGATAAGAGCAGGAAGAAGTCCAAGGGTCGGTATGAGGACTCGGTGTTACCATTGTGGCAAAAAGGCCACATCAAGCGGAACTATTTCGCTTGGAAGAGAGAGAAGAGGGCGACAAGGGGAAACAATGAGAACACTACAGTGGCAGCTTCGATACATGGAGGCGATGTGATTATCGTAGGTGAGGTTATCACAAACCTCGCCTGCGATGACAATTCTTGGCTGGTGGACTTAGGGGCTTCAGCGCATGTATCTCACAATAGGGCACTATTTGCCACTTACACAATAGGCGACTGTTGTAGTGCCCCGTCCCGCTCAGTCAATCGGAGGAATCGAAACGCCGACGGCGTTCGGACTTAGCCTTACAACGGCGACTCGAAGACATCTCGGTCAAGGCGGCCGCTCGCTCAGGTGGGGTAGTTTCGGTGAACTTGCCTCATCTTTGCCTTCACATAATAAATCGTGTTTTCAACTTGCACAAGTAAGCTTAATAATAAAAGATGAATCCACATAGCTAAGGGAATAATCCCGATGGGTCAAATGAGTTAGAACATGGAAAACGTCCCATGTCGCTTAGAGTTGGTGCACGGCGTGCTTTGAAAATGATACTCGTTCCTTCGTCCCGTGGCTTGGGAGAAGGGAAGTTGGTCTTCGACACAAAGTTATGAAATAGCCTAAGTCATAGGCGTCGCCTGCGTGAATGCTTGTTAAAGCATGCACGGTCCCGTCGAATTGTCCCGACACTTGAGTTGGCCTAAGTCATAGGCGTTGCCCATGTAAATGCTCGACAAAGCATGTACGTTTCCATAACGCAAGGCTTGGCATAGCCTTTGCTCGTCCCTTAAGTCAAGTTATAGGCTCGATTAAGTTAGGCAAAGTTATGCCGATCGACCTAAGTCATTTCTAGTGCTGTCCCGCTCTTTCTGCGCTGTCAACTTAAATAATCCCACGATCCCACGGCCCGTCATATAAAGTATGACTTGGGCGATAGCGCCGCGTAGAGCGGAAGTCGAGTTGAGGCACGATTGCACGATCCTAGAGTTTTTAAAGGCACGGGCCACGATTGATTAGTTGAGTTTTGGAAAGTGTCTAAATAAGTTGTTGTCTTGAGTTAAAAGAAAGGAAGAAAGAAAAAGCTCACGACTGGGTCGTTGAGGCAAGAAAGAACATTGCTCGCGACTACGGGTCGTCGAGGCAAGATCTCAGATGTGAGAAATGGCACTAAAAGAGAGGAATGGCACTAAAGAGATGGTAACACCAGAAGTGAATGACTATGTGAGACGTCAGTTTGAGTCGGTCTTGCATGGTCATGGACAACTTGTCGACAAGGTAGAGTTTCCCCGAATCGGCAACCTGTGGCGCCACGGGACCGATTGCGGCCTAAGGAACATAAAGGCTCTGGGAGCCAAGCTGCGCTTGGGGCAAAGTATTCGGTGGACGCAGAATAGGGCTAGCTACCCAAAGAAGGTCCATCCTATACTCAGCAAAAAGGAGTCCACTATGGCTCTGGGAGTCAGTGACCAAATCATATAGATGAGTCGGCATAGCGGCAGATCCGCGGGTATGCCTTTGGATTGAGTTGAGTTGTCGAAGGTGTATACAAGCTAGAATACAGGTATTAGACTTAAAGAATGGCTACAACATAGGCGACGTGCTTCGGCACGAGATGGCATTGAGTCTTGAGTTGTCAGCATATAGCATAAGTTGGTTGAGTTGTTTAAGTGTAAGTCGGGAAACCGCCGCAAGGCAAAGTCAGTCGTGTGACACTAAACCCACAATCTTGATTGGGTCAGTTGGCGATCAAAGTAACAAAGGGGCCGCGAGGCGCGATATGGTTGAGTCGCACTGAGTTGCGAGGCACGCACGAAGGAGTTATAGCACGGTCGTAAGGAAATTGGGAACTACCGCGTAGTTGCGTCTCTGATTCTGGCCGAAAGGCAAGCACGACCTGATAGGTTAACGTTGTGGCATGAGAAGTGGTCTAGAGGCAAAGTATGAGTAACGTTGACATTGCAAGCACGGGATGGTTTTGACACACAAGTTGCGCCAAGGCGCCGGTCCTAAAACTGAACCTAAGACAAGAGTAGAAAGACAATCGAAAGGGATTTAAGCTGCACAAAGTAAATGAACGTGTAGGTTTTGTATGGGTGGGCGAGAAGCTCACTCCACCAGTACAGTTGAGTACTGACACCCACACAGTGTTCATGTGTAGGCACAGGTAGAAGCTCGTAGCGCGGAGCCCGCTTGGATGCGAGGCACAGGAGTTTCTTGGTGATTCGAAGCGTGCGGCCGCATGGAAGACTTATACAGGACATAATGTATGGACATCGCCTTCCGAAGCTTCCGCTGGATCGACAAATATTGAGAGATGAGAGAGAGAGACAGCAGAGTGAACTTGTAATGAGAGAAAAGTGAGCTTGAGTGAGCTTGAGAGACTTGTAACATTGGCCTTGCGCCCCATTGTAATCTTTGTTTCAATATCAATAAAGATCATCTTTTGAGAAACTTGTGTTTGTTCTAAATTCCGCTGCTATTATTTAACGTCTCTGCTTGGACTTCTGTGTGACGACCCCGTCGCAGCCGCTGAAATCGGCCGTTATGGAACCCGCCTTGCACGAGCGCATGGTCATGGACAACTTGTCGACAAGGTAGAGTTTCCCCGAATCGGCAACCTGTGGCGCCACGGACCGATTGCGGCCTAAGGAAACATAAAGGCTCTGGGAGCCAAGCTGCGCTTGGGCAAAGTATTCGGTGGACGCAGAATAGGGCTAGCTACCCAAAGAAGGTCCATCCTATACTCAGCAAAAAGGAGTCCACTATGGCTCTGGAGTCAGTGACCAAATCATATAGATGAGTCGGCATAGCGGCAGATCCGCGGTATGCCTTTGGATTGAGTTGAGTTGTCGAAGGTGTATACAAGCTAGAATACAAGTATTGGACTTAAAGAATGGCTACAACATAGGCGACGTGCTTCGGCACGAGATGTGGCATTGAGTCTTGAGTTGTCGGCATATAGTTGCATAATTGGTTGAGTTGTTTGAGTGTAAGTCGGGAAACCGCCGCAAAGCAAAGTCAGTCGTGTGACACTAAACCCACAAGTCTTGATTGGGTCAGTTGGCGATCAAAGTAACAAAGGGGCCGCGAGGCGGCGATATGGTTGAGTCGCACTGAGTTGCGAGGCACGGCACGAAGGAGTTATAGCACGGTCGTAAGGAAATTGGGAACTACCGCGTAGTTGCGTCTCTGATTCTGGCCGAAAGGCAAGCACGACCTGATAGGTTAACGTTGTGGCACGAGAAGTGTCTAGAGGCAAAGTATGAGTAACGTTGACATTGCAAGCACGGGATGGTTTTGACACACAAGTAAGCCAAGGCGCCGGTCCTAAAACTGAACGTAAGGTAAGAGTAGAAAGCAATCGAAAAGGGATTTAAGCTGCACAAAGTAAATGAACGTGTAGGTTTTGTATGGGTGGACGAGAAGCTCACTCCACCAGTACAGTTGAGTACTGACACCCACACAGTGTTCATGTGCAGGCACAGGTAGAAGCTCGTAGCGCGGAGCCCGCTTGGATGCGTCGAGGCACAGGAGTTCCTTGGTGATTCGAAGCGTGCGGCCGCATGGATTGAAGACTTATACAGGACATAATGTATGGATATCGCCTTCCGAAGCTTCCGCTGGATCGACAAATATTGAGAGATGAGAGAGAGAGAGAGCAGAGTAAACTTGTAACATTGGCCTTGCGCCCCATTGTAATCTTTGTTTCAATATCAATAAGATCATCTTTTGAGAACTTGTGTTTGTTCTAAATTCCGCTGCTATTATTTAACGTCTCTGCTTGGGACTTCTGTGCGACGACCCCGTCGCAGCCGCTGAAATCGGCCGTTATGGAACCCGCCTTGTACGAGCGCAATCTAGGCTCGTGCGGCATCACGCCTTAGCGAGGACGCTCGCTCCTACGGGAGCGGGGCGTGACAACTGTGGAGTGTTGAAGATGGGCAATAGAAATGTGTCAAAGGCGGTTATCGTTGGAGATGTGCATTTGAGGACGAAGACGGGTGCAGTTCTTGTTCTCAAAGATGTTCGTCATGTCCCTGATATCCGTTTCAACCTGGTGTCGGTTGGAAGGTTGGATGATGAGGGATTCTTCAGTCTCTTCGAAAATAGTCAGTAAAAGCTTTCCAGAGGTTCGATGGTGATTGCCAGAGGAAGCAAGAAGTCCGATCTCTACTATATGGAGGGAGCGCACAGGGGCACAGGAGGTGAACGCAGTCAGTGATGCGTCTACCGAGTTGTGGCACAGGCGGCTCGGCCATATCAGCGAGAAGGGGATGATCTACTTGGTTAACAGAAAGGTGATTCCAGGGCTCAAGTATACAAAGTTGGAGAAGTGCACGCACTGCTTAGCTGGAAAGCAAAATAGGGTGTCTTTCCAAAGTCACCCAAGTTCAAGGAAGCCGGCGTTGCTCGAGTTTTCACTCGGATGTCTGCGGTCCTATGAAGGTAAAATCTATTGGTGGTGCTTCTTACTTTGTAACTTTTATTGATACTATTCCAGGAAGGTTTGGCTCTATGCCTTAAAGACCAAGGATCAGGTGCTACCTACTTTCAAAGAGTTTCAGGCCTCTGTTGAAGAGAGACGGGCAAGAAGTTATTGAGTGTTCGGTCCGACAATGGCGGCGAATATATCGGTCCCTTTGATACTTATACAGAGAGCAGGTGTCACGTCCCGCTCCCGTAGGAGCGATCGTCCTCGCTAAGGCGTGATGCCGCACGAGCCTAGATTGCGCTCATACAAGGCGGGTTCCATAACGGCCGATTACAGCGACGGCGACGGGGTCGTCGCACAGAAGTTCCAAGCAGAGACATTGAACACGCAGCGAAAATTTAGCACAAAACACAAGTTATTCAAAGATGATCTTTTATTGATATCGAAACAACGATTACATTTGGGGGCGCAAGGCCGAGATTACAATCACTCAAATACACTCGTCTCATATTACAAATCACTCTGCTCTCTCTCATCTCTCGATACAATACTTGAATCCAGTGGAAGCTTCGGAAGACGATGTCCATACATTATGTCCCGTATAAGTCTTTGATCCATGCGGCCGCACGCTTCGAATCGCCAAGGAACTCCATGCCTCGACGCATCCAAGCGAGCTCCGCGCCACGAGCTTCTACCTGTGCCTGCACATAAATACTGTATGGGTGTCAGTACTCAACTGTACTGGTGGAGTGAGCTCCTCGCCCACCCATATAAAACTGACACGTTCATTTACTTTGTGCAGCTTAAACCCTTTCGATTGTCTTTCTAGTCTTGCCTTAGGATCGATTTTAAGACCGACGCTCGGCCTATTTAGTGTCTTTAGACCATCTTTGTGCCTTGCACTAATAACGTACTCATACTTTGCCTCAAGACCTTTCTCGTGCTTGCATTGTCAACGTACCGACTCATACTTGTCTTTCGTACCATACTCTTAGACGTAACGACTAGGTCGTGTCAAATACTTGTTCGTGCCTCAACATCAAGGCCGTGCCTCGCAGCGTAACCTGACTTATCTAAACTCACCTTACGGCCCTTCTCGACTTAACGCGCATCGACTAACCCAAACTTGTGGAACCATTGTTGAGAACTCAAGTACGATGCCATATCTTGTAACGAAGCACGTATCGTTACGTATAATCGAATCGTAGACTTTATAATACCTTGGGTGCAACCGAGCACACATTTTACCATTCAACGCATACCGTGCTTACACTTTCTTTTGTTATGACCGACACCGTGCATGCGGATTCGCCGCTTAGCACGCCAATTATCTATATGAAAGGCCACTGGCATGACAAGCCATCGCGAACATAGCTCGGATAGGCGGCGGGTCCTTCAGCGCAGGTAGCGAGCCCCGTTGAAAGCCCCCGACTACCCACGCAATAAAAGCATGCGCTGCTATAACGTCTACCCCCTAGGATGACTGGGCCCGGTGCTCCGGCGTATAACCAGTCTAGGCAGAAATCCTTGTCGACAAGGTGTCCAATGACCACGCACCTATGAGACATCTAGATTCACGTAAATGCATTGCCTATTTGTTGTTACGATCGGAACTATACTTAGCAACTCGTGCTCTGAATCACACTTGGCATAACGTGCTTCGGGACCGCGAGACTCCCAACCGAGGGACCGCCTCGAATACTTAACGTGGATAGGAACGCGAGACTCCCAACCGAGGGACCGCCTCGAATACTCAACGTGGATAGGAACGCAAGACTCCCAACCGAGGGACCGCCTCGAATACTTAACGTGGATAGGACGTGAGGCTCCCAACCGAGGGACCGCCTTGAACTTCTTTGAACTCGAGGGAACGACTACTACGTAGCCTTCCAACTTAACTTGAACAAAACGTGTTCCATAAGTGCCATGGTCCGTGGCTAATTTTACATCGTGCCAACTGTGGCTCGTGCCTAACTGAATCACGTCTTACGCGACGCTATCACCCAAGTCATATGTTACATGACGGCCCTTGAGATCGTGGGACTATTTGACTTGACAACCGCAGAAAGAGCGGGACGGCACTTAGAATGACTTAGGTCGATCGGCATAACTTTGCCTAACTTACTCAAGCCTACAACTTAACCCGAGGGACAAGCCAAGGCTATGCCAAGCCTTGCGCAGTGAAACGTGCATGCTTTATCGAGCATTTACGCGGGCGACGCCTATGACTTAGGCTAACTTCTCGTTTGTGTCGAATACCAACTTTTCCCTCTCCCAAGCCGCGGGACGAAGGATCGAGTGTCGTTTTCAAAGCACATCGTGTACCAACTCTAATCCGACCGTGGGACGTTTTCCATGTTCTAAACTCGATTCGATCCGTCGGGATAATTCCCTTTAGCTATGTGGATTCGTCTCTTTTATTATTAAGCCTACTTGTGCAAGTTGAAAACACACGAATTATTAAGTGAAGGCTGAGATGAGGCAAGTTCACTGAAACTACCCCACCTGAGCGATGTCTTCGAGTCGCCGTTGTAAGGCCAAGTCCGAACGCCGTCGGCGTTTCGATTCCTCCGATTGACTTTGCGGGACGGGGCACTACACATACACTACTCAGAACAAGTCTCGTCCTCGAGACTTTCCTGAAGGCAAGCCATCCTACCATTCTATGGCCAAGACTTAATCGTATACACTCTGCCTACGCGTTTCTTCGATTTCGAGCCACACTCGTGCTATCGCTAACTTAGTCGTAAGGCACACCAACCGATCAGCCAACATTCGAATTCGTTTCAAATCAATGATCGCATTACCATCAACATTTCTTCGAACTTACGATTTCAAAATCCATAACATTTTCCCGTCCCTCAAGTCTCACTTGATTCAATGTATCACTTAGTTGGATCGGGCACATATTCCAGGCGTCCCCAAAATACATGTATTTCAGCCAAGCCTCGTGATAGAGAATCCGCCATCACCACTCGAATTGGATCGTGCACATATTCGGGCGTCCCTGATATACGTGCAGCCGAGACTCGCGAGTGGTGCCTCCGTAACACATATCGCTTCGCGCTCGAACGTCTGCCTAACCGCTAGGCTATGTCTTTTCGTCAGTACTGGAATCATAGTTCCCAAACAATGATATCAATACTGACCCCATCCTAAGGTCAAACCAAATCGATGGTACGGAGTTTTCTACCCAAGCTCGCATCACTCCGATTTCTAAACATCGAGCATCGATTTTCTATGCACATCCCAATATCATCGCACAGGGTCCGAATCGTTCAGTGAAGCCATCCTACGATAACTCACGTTTCAACCAATTCTACGTCATATCAATATCGTTCGTTCATCAAGTCGTTTCGTATAGTCTATCTCTTCGAACACGTTCGACGTAATCCCTATCGATCCTTCCAAATCACGCACGCTACAACACATTCATCTCTAAACCATAATTCACATTTTCGAAATCATCTATTCCAATTCACGTAATCGATCAAAGGTCGTCTGACTTAACAGTATGCCACGCTCCGATCTCACGCGAGTCCGATTATCTACGGTGGTTCATGAATCACCATGCAACGCTCCCGCAGAATAATCATTCTCATCGGGGCGTAACTCTTGTTTCGTGTCTAGACTCGTTTATTCTCGATGCACGGATTGGACCTACTCAATCCTCAAGTTTATTCAATCATCAATCGCAAGTCCTAACATCCTCGAATTTGACTTCGCATCAAACCAAACAAGTCAGGACAATCAAAGTTGCCGCGTCCTGATTTTTTCGAGTTCGATCATTCCCGCGACATGAATCACCATGTCAACGCTCATGCGGAACGATCGCCCCAAATCCGACGCAACGCATGTGCGAGGCTAGAGTTGCGCTCGCACAAGACAAGACCGTCGACGCTGTGGTTATCCGCGTAATCATTAGGTACGATCACTTTCATCCAACATTCGTCTCAACCAAAGTCCTAAGTATTGCATCCATTTGGAACGATAACACTTGCGCGATCGTCATTCACCGTGTCAGATTACCCCCGAGTTATCGCATATCGTCTTTGATACGCCTCAATATCATCGACGATATACGTACCTGACGATCTTCATTTACAACGAATTCTGAGTCGTGCGAATGATGCTATCGTCCGATTGGATGATCTCCTCGATATTCACCACATCAATTTCTTCAACCCAAATTCACGTATCGTTTATCCGTCTATCTTAAGTCATCGACTAACGTATTTCTCAATTCGCATCATTCCTTGCTAACTCAACTATCGAGCAACATCGATTTCAATCCTCAGAGTCGTTTGCGTAACTTCAAATTTCAACTTTTCATGGCACGCTATCTACCTGCCGTGCTAACTTTTTCGTATACTATCCGTATCAATTCCCTCGATTCGATTTCACCTACTTAATCGTTTTTGCGTTTCATACTCATGCAATCCTCAATCTTTCGCTAGTATGATTCCAAGATGGACCATACACCACTCGGATTCGAGTCATCCAATCTAGTCCAAATCACGTTCGCGTTATTCGCTAAGACATGTTTCGGATTCGTTCGACAAATTCCTAGCGTAATCGTTCACGTCGCATCGACGTACTAAGTCGTTCGCATTATTCCTCAAAATCCGAAATAATCTTCCGTGTCCGCCTAAGCGTTAGTCTGATAACGTTCCTATCGATATACACTCCAAGTGTATCTCCGTTCCCGGCCAAGCGGTACTTAATATCGGTTGCGACTCGTTTACACCAAAAGGTCGAGGTGTCACCCTCACTTTTCCCAGTTAGAGGTAAAATGGTAATTTTCCATTTTATATTATTTTTGAGAATTTTATTTCATGAATATTATTATTTAATTATTATAGGAGTCGGGTTCGAATTTTATCGCATTCCGAGTTAATTCGGGACCCCGGTGAATTTCGACTTGAGCTGTAATTAGCCTGTTAGCTAACCATGGCCCACCACACTAAATTTTAGGGTTTAAGAGTTTGGACTAGTTTCCCATAAGTAATCTAGTTTAATTATGATTTTTATTTATTTTTAGCAACTTCCTAAACCTAATTTGGAATTTATTTAGTATTAGGCTTAGGGAGGGGCAAACTTGTAATTACAAGTGCCCCTCACCCACACCCATACCCATGCCATGCTTGGCCGGCCAAGAGAGAGCCCCCCCCCCCCCCCCCCTCTTTCTTCTCCACAAGCAACACTCTCTCTCTCTCTTCCAAATTCATTTCTTCTTTCCAAGCTTTTCCTCCAACCAACCCTAAACTAGGTAAGCTCTAATCTCTCCATTTAATCCTCTTTTGCATTAGTTCATTCACATTAAATGGAGAGGAGAAGATTTTCTTCCATTTGCCCACAAATTTGTAGGTTTTCCCTAGAAAAATAGGTTAAGGATTTATTAGGATTTAATCATTTTGTGAATGATATATATATATATATATATATATATATATATATATATATATATTATATATATAGATATATACATGTATTTATGTGTGTGATTTATTTATGTATTTGTGTGTGTGTAAGAGGGGATATTGTGTCATGGGGATGGTGGTGTTGTGAGAGTGGTGTGTGTGTGGTTGTGTTGTGTGAGGATGTGTGTGTGTTGTGTGTGTGTGTTTATATATATATATATATATATATATATATATATATATATATATATATATATATATAGTTATATGAGTGTATTTATATATATATATACATGGATGTGTGTATATGGATGTATGTGTGTGTTATATATATATATTTAGAGGGATGGATAGATATCTAGATAGATTATAGATAGATATCTAGTTATATATATATATATATATATATATATATATATATATATATATATATATATATATATATATATATATATATATATATATAGATAGATATATATATATATAGAGAGATATATATATATATAGATATATATATATATGAAGTGTATATATGGGAAAGTAGAAGGAGATGAAGAAGAAGAAGAAGGGCAGCCACAGCAGCAGCTATGCTGCAGCAGCAGCAGCAGCAGCCAAGTGCTGCTGCAGGAAGAAATCCCTCCCCCCCCCCCCCCCCCCCCCATGGCCTTTAAGCCTAATAAACCCCCCCCCCCCCCCTTTTACCTATGTGTATATATATATATATATATATATATAGATATATATATGTATTATATATGGTTAGAATCGTGGAGAAGAGTAGAAGAAGATTATGGAATGAGAAATTAGAAAAGGATTAGAGGTTAGAAGGAAAGATTGAAAGAAGTTAGAAGAAAAAGGGAAAATGCTAGAATAGAAAAAGGAAAAAACCGAGTTAGAGGGCGAAACGGAGCTCGGAGTATCCGATTGAGTTGAAACTTGGCGTGGGGCATGAATACGTGATTTAGATTTTGCGGGTAGGCTTCCGGATGGAATTCGGGGTTGTAGGGCGCCCGTATCGTGCCGTATCGGTGCGTATCTTGAAATATTCAAGATTTTGACAACGGGCCGTATCATGGACCGAATGTCCACGTTACCTAGGTTTTTTTGTATATATTATATGTATAGGCTAGTATCATACTACCCTAGGGAGATCGGGTCAAAATACCAAGCGTAGGTAGGCTAACTGGATAGTTGCCGAAGCTAGAATTTTATCCTTTTTAAGGGTAAAATAGGATATTGGCCTACGGCCAAGATATGAGTTTTGAAGTCCAAGATGGACTTGGATATGGGTTGTAGAGGTTGGTAATAGTTAGAAATAGTCGCCTAGACCTAGTCTTGGCCCCGGTTGACCACGATTGACTTTTTGGACCAAAAGTCAACTATGGGTCAACGCTTTACCCAAATTAGTCCCGATTTTCATTAGACTTGTGTAGTTGACCAAAAGTCAACTATTAGTCACCATTGACCTAGGGTTGACCATGGTTGACCTAGAGTTGACCAGAGTTGACCAGAGTTGACCAGTGACCAAAAGTCAACTGTAGGCCAACTCTTGATCCCGTTTGACTTTCTTCGACTTGTTTTGACCCGTGATGCCTGGTATGACCTAGGATTGACTTGGTTAGGCTTAGATTGACTTGATATAACTTGATTTAACCTAGATTGACTTGACAGGACTTAGTGTGACTCAGTGAGACCTAGTTTGACCTAGATTGCATATCATTCATTGTAATTCATTCCTAAACTTGTTTAAACCTAAATTAACTTACAGTATCTCATATTTAGGTCTTCTGATACCGCTCTGAGCATTGATATACCATACAGCTCAGGACAGCAGGCGAGTACATTCACTGATAGTTTTCATTGTCTTGATATCTGCTATATCCGATTCAGTCGTAGTGTCTTACTTGATTCTTAGTCACGATAGCTCACGGACTAGTACACATTGGATCATGACATGAGATATTGTTCCTGGATTTCTGGGTATATGGGTACACTCCCTGTCTTGTTTCCTGTACTTGTATAGACACCGATTTCTAAGAGGATTTGCTACCCTCTTACGAAATCACGTGCCATGACGTGTCATGTCCAGATCTATTGTACTATTCGGGGATGGAGAATTATTAGGGGCTATGTGATCCAAGCCACCCTGTCACTATTTATGTGCTCGTGCTACTCTTCCCTCACGAAGAGTGTAGCGAGATCCCTTGCCTTGTGCTCGTTATCCAGGTTGGCCGGTATGTCTCTCCGTTGAGGTCACCGCGGATTGCCGGGCCAAGTGGATAGCCTGTCCTGTCACTTATCCCAAGCCGATCACATATCGCTCTAATAATTCAAATCATATTTTATATTTATTTTGTCTTATCGTATATCCTGTTCTGTTCTACATTCAGTATTTTCTCACCATGCCATGATATACAGTTACTCACATGCTCTACTTTCCTTTACATTGTACCTTGATTGGAGACTAAATTCTGCTCGTGAAAAGAGTTACAACCCCGGTCCTTGTTTGGTTTAAGGGTTGTAACTCGACTTCCGAACGGTTCCCAAGTCTTCATATTTCTTTGTCTTGTAGTTCATTATGTTGTCTCTTATAGAATTTGTCAATTCACATGGAACTGCTGTTAGTGTTTGTACTTGCTCATTTTTCTGACAGGATATCGTTATGATATATTACAGATGATTCTGAGGCGGATTGCTCGACCTATTATAGGCTCGAGTCAGATGGAGTAGCTTTAGATCGTGGCCTTATAGTAGAGCCACTAGATTTTGTACTTCCAGAGTAGTGTAGGTTAGCTAGGTTTGACTGGACTGCGATCCAGCTAGCTTATCAGACTGTAGTTTCTATATTCTATTTTGATACTCTGGGATGTTGTATATATCTGGACTTGTATTAGACTGTGGACTTATTTTACTCTTCATCTATCATATGTCTTTTCTCTGAGCTATCTACCTTAGTTTTATTCTGTGATTGAGACTGTATTGATATGTCACCTCCATTCGGAGAGTATATACTGTACAGGTACATTTTAACTGTTAGTCGTATGTATTTACAGATGTTATATACAGCGTTCTACCGCCGATTCTGCGGCGTAGACTGGACGTACCCACGTGCTCGTGCCCCTCATAAGGGTGCGGGTCGTGACACGTTTTTGTGGTGGCCCATGCAGGTCCAGTATCGCAGTTAGTGCGATCTCGTAATGGTGCTCGACTTAGAGTACTAATTACGAGCCTGCGATTAGGACGTAGGACCTAGGACATGATATGAGTTTCTCAATCACACTTAGGAAATTTTTGATCTTTTGATTATCATGATTATTCATCTTGTATTAAATTAACTGTCCTTCTTTGATAATCTACTCATGTGCCATATTGATCTCTTGTTTTAATTCGTCTCCAGGATGACGAAGACACATCCGCAGGCCTCTGGATCGAGTAGCTTGCCTGAGAGATCTGATCAGGCCGAGGAGGAGGTTCATGAGACTGCCCCCAGTGATTCTACTATTCCAGAGATCCAGGCAGTTGCACAGGGAGGTCTACCACCTCCACCCCAGAGGGTTACGGCCGTTCTTCCAGAGATACTGTCGCCACTACCACCGATACCGACGGATACACATCACATGTTCCTTCTCCTTCAGCAGATGATGGAGACACAGCGGGCCCAGGCAGAGGCATCGCAGCGCCAGTCGGAGGCGTCACACCGACAGATGGAGATGCTGAGGCAGAGTATGGAGAACTCGTATCAGCTTGCCTTGGCAGCAGTAGAGAGAGTGGCACCGGGTACGGTACAGGGCCCTACTGGCCAGCAGCCGAGCCAGCAGTAGTCCAGGCCGGGGACAGTGTTAGACTTTAGGAAGATGAGCTCCAGGGACTTCTCAGGCACGGAGGGCATCCTTTACGCAGACGACTGGCTAGAGGATGTAGAGCGGAGCATGGAGCTGGCAGAGCTTCCTAGAGCACTTTGGGTTTCGGCCGTAGCCAGCCGATTCTTCGACATTGCGCTGACATGGTACCGCACGGATCCTCGTGCGTCGGTGAGAGGGCTGACTTGGGAGAACTTCTGGAGGCTCTTCAAGGAGAAGTTCTTCCCGGACGTGGCTCTTACAGCATTGGAGGGCCAGTTCGTGGGTCTAGTTCAGGGGAACTCGTCGGTGGACGAGTATGCAGCTGAGTTCTTCCGCCTTAGCAGGTTCGCTCCCAGTATGATCCAGGATGAGGGGCAGAAGGCTCGTAAGTTCTGCAGGGGACTTATTCATGCAGTGCGCACCCGTACCTCGGGTCGCCGTGACGCGACGTTCGATTAGATATTGATGGACGTGCAGATCACAGAGGAGGACTTCGGCCTCAAGCCGAAGAGGAGCGGAGATACTATGGGGGCGAGTTCCAGTGCGGGACCAGCCAAGCGCCCCCACTTTCAGCAGCAGCAGCAGAGGCCGTTTCAGCAGCAGCCTCTGTTGCAGATCCAGCAGGTACCGGCGCGTGCCCAGCAGCATCAGGGTCAGGGCCAGAGACCGACTATACCGTGCGACTTCTGCGGGAAGCCGGGGCACACCAGGGAGGCTTGCAGGAAAAGGTTGGGCGTCTGTCTCTACTGTGGGGCGCCCGATCACCAGCTGAAGGATTGCAGCCTTCGCGGAGTCAGAGGAGGCCAGGACAGAGCGCAGCCGGCTAGAGGACCAGCGGTTCAGCAGAGGGGTCCTCCACTCCAGACCCAGCAGCAGCGTTTTGTCCAGCACCAGAGGGGAGCACCCGCGGGCAGGGTTTTCGCTTTGGCAGCAGAGGAGGAGACAGAGCCCGTGGGAGATGTTGTTGCAGGTCATGTTCTCCTAGATTCTTTCCCTGCTTTCGCCTTATTTGATTCTGGGGCGACCCATAGTTTTGTGTCTGTTTCTTTTGCTCTGAGACACAATATCATTGCTGAATATATGGGTAGGACTTGCAAGATTATGACCGGGGGAGGTATTATCCTGGTTAATAATATTTGCAAGGGGCGGAGAGTCACTCTGAGAGGCCGGGACTTGAGTGCGTGTCTGCTCGTAATGCCCCTACCGAGGTACGATATGGTACTCGATGTGGATTGGTTGAGCATGTACCATGCTAGCATTGATTGTAGAGGAGGCAGAGTTCTTTTTAGGACGCCGGGTGAGCCAAAGATCGAGTTTGCTCGAGGAGCAGCGGAGCCGGAGGCTGGATTCTGTGGAGCTTTGTTGGCGGGACAGGATTTGCCACATCCGTTGATTGCTGAGTTCTCGGATGTCTTTCCCGAGGAGTTGCCGGGGATGCTGCCAGACAGGGACATTGAGTTCTCCATAGACTTGGTGCCGGGCGCCGAGCCCATCTCGCAGCATGTCTATAGGGTGAACAACAGCGAGTTGATAGAGCTGAAGAAGCAAGTCGACGAGCTGCAGGACAAGGGGTTCATCAGATCCAGTTCTTCATCCTGGGGAGCGCCAGTCCTGTTCGTGTCGAAGAAGGACGGTACGTCCCGCATGTGCATTGATTTCCGGGCGCTCAACAACCTCACTATCAAGAATAGGTACCCTTTGCCGAGGATCGACGACTTGTTCGATCAGCTGAGTGGGACAAAGGTCTTTTCGAAGATAGATTTGAGGTCCGGGTATCACCAGCTGAAGGTGAGACGGGATGACATTCCCAAGACGGCATTTCGGACTCGGTACGGCCAGTACGAGTTTACAGTGATGCCATTTGGGTTGACCAATGCTCCCGCGGTGTTCATGAACTTGATGAACAAGGTATTCCATCAGTACCTTGACAAGTTCGTGGTGGTCTTCATAGACGATATCTTGATCTATTCGAAGACACAGGAGGAGCATAAGGAGCACTTGAGAGTTGTGTTAGAGACTCTGAGGAGGGAGCAACTCTACGGGAAGCTTTTGAAGTGTGAGTTCTTCTTAGACCAGGTGGAGTTCCTAGGTCATGTTGTGACCGAGCACGGGATTTCAGTAGACCAGAGGAAGATTTCAGCAGTGGAGTCTTGGTCTACGCCCAATTCAGTTGTCGAGGTTCGGAGCTTTCTGGGTTTGGCTGGTTATTACCGGAAGTTCGTTCAGGACTTCTCGAGGATTGCAGAGCCGATGACTAGACTCACCAGGAAGGACGTGGAGTTCGTCTGGACTGATGAGTGTCAGGCTGCATTCGATGAGCTGAAGAGGAGGTTGACTTCAGCTCCGATCCTGACTTTGCCATCTGGGTCAGGAGGGTTCTCGATCTTCAGCGATGCTTCCAGGAAGGGTTTAGGGTGTGTTCTTCAGCAGCACGGAAAGGTGATTGCCTATGCATCCAGGCAGTTGCGTCCTCATGAGAAGAACTATCCTACTCATGATCTGGAGTTGGCCGCGGTGATATTTGCTTTGAAGTTGTGGAAGCATTACCTGTACGGAGAGCGAGTTGAGATCTTCACAGATCACAAGAGCTTGAAGTACGTGTTCACTCAGAAGGAGTTGAACATGCGGCAGAGGCGGTGGTTAGAGCTGATGAAGGACTTCGATATATCCTTGCAGTACCATCCGGGGAAGGCCAACGTAGTTGCAGATGCCTTGAGCAGGTATCCTGTTGCTATGTTCTTGACGACAGATCGTTATTTGTTGGCCGACCTGGATAGTTTGGGTATCGAGGTCATCATTCCGGGCATGGAGATCCAGATGTGGGGTTTACAGATTCAGTCTGAGCTGATGGATAGAGTCAGGTCAGCGCAGTATGATGATGATGCCCTGAGGAGCATCAGGGAGCAGGTGAGGATGGGCTTGCTAGACGATTTCTCTGTAGCCGAAGACGGATCGTTGCGGCACGGTACTAGGCTGTGCGTTCCGCGTGGAGAGCTTCGGGAGGAGGTTCTTCAGGAGGCGCATCGCTCTCAGTATTCTATGCATCCTGGAGCCAACAAGATGTATAGGGACCTGAGAGAGCACGTACACTACCAAAATAACCAACTTTAGCGACGGCCACATCCGTCGCTCATCCGTCGGTAACATACATTACCGACGGCATAGCGACGGATATTTGATGAAAATGGCCGTCGGAAAACACGTCGTCGCTACAATTTGTCCGTCGCTAAGCCGTCGGACAAATGATTAACCGACGGACTAGCGACTGATTACCGACGGTTGCCTTTCAACGGATTAGCGACGGATTAGCGACTTGTTCCCGTCGGTTTACATGGCATATAATATTAAAATATCCGTCGCTAAGCCGTCGTAAATAGGTCGGTAAAAGCGTATCAGAGATGTTCCTGATATGCAACATCGGTCGCTATTCCGTCGCCATCCCGTCGTTAACCTCGACGTTATAGCGACGGATTAGCGACGGGTAGGGCGTCGGCCTGGTTCTGGAAAGCTTCCATAATTCCAGAACCATGTCGACGGATAATGGGTCGCTAAGCCGTCGCTAGTCCGTCGTCATCCTCGACAGATTAGCGACGGATTAGCGACCAATTATCCGTCGCTAAGTCTCTGGAAACCTACCATATTTCCAGAACTATGTCGACGGATTTGCCGTCGCTAGGTAGTCGATATTCTGTCGCAAATATTAATTGAACCCAGTTAGCGACGGAAGTTCCGTCGCTAGTTGGTCGCTAGATCGTCGCTACCTGCAAATTTTTTTCAACCAGTTAGCGACGGATTTTCCGTCGCTCGTCCGTCGGTAACTGCAAATATTTATATAACCCAGTTAGCGACGGATTTTCCGTCGCTAGTAAGTCGCTCATCGGTCGCTAAAAAGTTATATCCGTCGCTAATTAGTCGCTAGTCCGTCGCTAAATGCAACATTAATAAAAAAAATTACAGAAACATTCTATTTCCTTTTCGTAAATATTACACATATTCATAATATCCAATATCCAAACATCCATGTACGATCAACAAATATCCAAATATCCAAATTCATAATATCCAATATCAAACAGAAATATCCAAACACAAATACACAAATTCATAATATCCAAACATTCATGTACGCTTCCAAAATATCCAGAATTCAGAATTCAAAATTCAAAAACAGTACAAATATCCAAAAACAGTACAAATATCATTGAGATGGATCGCGTCGTCGTTCGGCTCTGCGGATGTACTCTTCCACCATGTACGCCGGCACCTGGGACAACACATGCTCTGGAAGGTTGCGAAGCTGCTCTGGCGACATCAAGTCCATGAGCCCAATGAGCGCAGTATCCGGTACCAGGCGGACCTCGGCAGAACGGTCAAATGAATAACGTCCAGGGTCGGAAGGACCGGCAACCGCACTAGACGGACCGGGAGCAGACGGATCTGGACCGGGAGCAGAAGAAGGACGCGGAAGGCGCTCCAGCACATCCGACATTAGACTCCGCATTTCCGACATATCGGAGGTGAGAGTCGCAAGCTGCGTCCTCATATCGTCCGACGGGGGCGCGGGAGGAGGCGGGGGCGGTGGATATCTCGGAGTCGTGCCCTGCAACGACGCCGCCAGGGAACCTACGCCGTAGACGTGCCCTTTATTAAAGCCGCCGACAGACTCTACGAACACGTCGTCGTAGCGAGCGGCCATAGAAGAGGGCGTCTGGGTGGGCGTCGTTTCACCGACAACCTCGGCAGGGGGCTCAATCTGACTAAGGGCCTCACGATATGCAGCCTATCCAATGAATGTGTTTATACCATAAGTTTTCCTAAGTTATAATCTAAATCCTATGTTTCTCTAAGTTATAATTTGAATCCTACGTTCACCTAATTAAGTTAACAATAATTATATTTCTAATATAAATTTCATAAACGTAATTACTTACATCAGTCGCCTGGGCCCTCGCGTCGACGAAGCTCCCGTCTGCCCGCCTCTTGTGTGTATGCAGGAATACATCGTAGGCGGTGACCGACTCCGGCTCTCTCCCCTCCTTTATCGCCCGTTGTGCCTGCATACGAAATATACGTCGAATTTAATTAACTACGTATATTAATAGTACCGAATTTAATAGTGAAATAAATTTGCGGTATCTCACCAAATCTGCACGCGTCGCTGCGTGGGGCCTTGAACCTCCCGTATGCAGACCAGCGACCTGTCTGCTCGCCTTCGCTTTCTCTGATTTCTCCCTGTACTGAGCAGTATTCATCTTATCCAACATCTGCTCGTAGTACTCCTCCCGGAGCCACTTCTTCCTCGAATGCGCCGTACGAACGTCGTACACCGCATCCCGTATCTTCTTCCCGGCGGCGGCTTTGTAGGCCTTGCGAATCAACTCCTCGCGATGGGGGGGCCACCAGAACGTCGTCTGACATACAAATTAAATTATCACGTAATTAAAAAATTAGTGGATTAAAGAATAATTAATAATTAACCAAAAGATATATATATATACCTTCATCTCCTCGAGCCAGACGAACTGCATGTTCTGAGGCACCTCAGAAAAATTGAGGTAGGGGCCATGGTAGTTTTCCCGGATAATTTGCCCGAGTATCCGGGCAGCATCATACGGGAAAAACCTACAAAGAAGCAAAGAATGGATTAGTAACTTGAATAAATGAAACAAATTTAATAAATTAACTTAAATTTACTTACGTATCACCCGCGGGCCATAGCTCTCGTCGGTTCTCGCCTATCGGCCTCTCTGGAGGCGTCGGAGGATCCGCGGGTCCGCGGATGTACTCACCGGTAGCAGGATGAAGCTGAATCCGGGGGTACTCCGGAGCCCACCCTGCAGTAACTGATGGTGTACCCGCTGGTGCATCCGGGGGCGGAACGGATCCGCTAGCGGATGGAGTCTCAGGCCTCGATGAAGATGAAGGTCCACGCGCAGAGATAGATCGACGGCGGGAAGAGTCTGTGGCCGGGCTCTCCAGGTCAGGATCGGAGGACTCTATATCCGGGGAATGTGGAAGGCGACCACGACCGCTACCACCACGACCGCTACCATCACGTCCACGGCCAGTGCCGCTACCACCACGACCGCTACCATCACGTCCACGGCCAGTGCCGCTACCACCACGCCCACTACGGCCAGTACCGCCACCACCAGCACCACTACCATCACGTCCACGGCCACTGCCAGCAGCACGAGTGGTAGTGACCATGACCTATAAATAGAACACATAAATATAATTAACAATATAGAAGTATAAATGAATATAAAACTGAACTAAAATATATATACCAGCAGCAGGGCGGCGAGTGCCGTCAAGACAATGAGAACTAAGAGTGCCATCTGTAAAAAGAAAATCATACAATAAGTAGATGATCGAACGACAAAAACATAAACTGAAATAAGAATGTGTCCGTCTAAACTGAATTCACTAAGTTAGTTGTAAGTGCTTCTAATATATACCGATATTTAATCTAATCATCGTTATCGTCCTCGTCCTCGTCCTCATCGTCATCGTCATCGTTCTCATCCTCATTCTCATCGTCGACTTCATCTATATCATCATCCTCATCGTCGACTTCATCTGTATCATCATCCTCATCCTCATCCTCATCCTCTTCTTCTTCTTCTTCTTCTTCTTCTTCTTCTTCTTCTTCTTCTTCTTCTTCTTCTTCTTCTTCTTCTTCTTCTTCAGGCTCAATACTTGGGACAAGACGCCTCTTTCTCCCCTGGTTGACAGCTAAGTCTTGTATATCAACCTCTTCCTCCCCTCTATTTTCCTCAGCATGAGGTATATCGACATCTTCCACGTCCATGGTATCCGACTGTTGTCCCATGTATTGGGGCTTCTCGATCTGGTCCTCTTGGTATGCTGGGTCTCTAACGTTGAATGTATTTCTAGATTTAATCTTGCATACTGTCCACCAGTCAAATCGATCTCTACGACGCCTTGGGTAGCTTGTATAGTAGACTTGAACAGCCTGACTTGCTATCGCAAACGTGTCGGACCCTCTATACCTCCTGCGATGATTTATATCGACGAATCCAAATTGTTTATCGATTCTCCAACCGATATTTGGTCTCGTATCGAACCACTCACATTTGAACATCACAATATGCATATCATATGGGGCACTATATTGTAAATCTATAATCTCCCGAAGCACTCCATAATAGTCAAAGTCCGGCTCGTCGTCATAGATGGTGCCTCTTATGCAAACACCAGAATTCTTGGTATCGAAGCCGCCATTGAGAAATTTGGTATTTATAGCATGCTGAGTTGACTTAAACTTGAAGCCATTAACGACATAGCCTGACAAAGTCTTTGCATGCTTCTTCGGTCCCAATGCCAAATAACGAATGCTCTCATTTATGAGTGTTGTTTCAGGCAATAAAACCTGTAAACATGTATTGATAATTTAAATATTTTAGCTGCATATATTTTAATGGTAGCCGCATAACATATTATCTCAGTTACTTACGTATTTACGAAACCAGGACGGAAAGGTACAATAAACCTCTCTTTGAAGTCCCTCATCTGTAATATATGGTGTCCTCATTTTGACTTCACCTCTAAATACACTGTTAGAGAGAATAAAAATAAGTGTAGTCACTTAATTCACTAAATTAGAGATTATAACGAGGCGTAGTCACTTACTTCTCCAAATTTCTCACTTCTTGTATGTCACAATTTAACAAGACATATCGGTGAGCGGTATCATACTCATCGTCGGTCAACCACCGTTTCTTACTAGCCCCAATAGGCTTGCCCCTTAAATTGAATATACCTCCATCCTCAACGTCTTCTTCATTCCTTTGAGGTCTATTTCGATTTGTCTCGACATGAGTATCGAAATAAATGGAGCAGAAATTTGACACCTCCTCGATAAGATATGATTCGCATATCGAAGCCTCTATATGAGCCTTGTTGCCAACTTTCTTCTTTAGATGGTTGAACAGATATCCCTGAAGAATGTAGACAGCTCGGCCAACGGAACCCATACAGCAGAAGGCAACAACTCTCTCAAAGCAATGGGCAGTAATCTTTCCATAAACACGTGGCAGTCGTGACTCTTTATTCCCGTTAGCTTGCGTTCATTGAGATCAACGCATCTAGACAAATTCGAAACATAGCCGTCGGGAAATCTTAAATTAGATATCCACTTGCAGATTATTAATCTATCTTCCTTGCTCAATGTGTATGGCGCTATAGGCTTACTTAATTGTCCACCAGCACCCCTTTGTATCAAGTTCAGATGAGGACGCTTGCATATCTCGGCTATGTCTTGTCTTGCTTTTGGATTGTCCTTCGTCTTTCCTTTAATATCCATGACGGTATTGAAGACTTTATCGAACACGTTCTTTTCGATATGCATGACATCAAGATTATGCCTTATAAGATTATCTTTCCAATAAGGCAAGTCCCAGAAGATACTCCGTTTGGTCCAGTTATGGCTTTGTCCGAACCCCTCGACACGATGGTTCGATGGATCTTCCATTGCGATGGACAATTCCTTTACAGCTTCCCAAATATCGTATCCCGAAAATCTGGCAGGAGGTTGAGAAAATTCTTGTTTTCCATATCTGAACGCGTCCTTATTCTTTCTCCAAGGATGGGTCGCGGGCAAAAATTGACGGTGACAGTCAAAGAAAGAAGTTTTTCCTCCATGCCTAAGGCGGAACGCCTTACTATTTTCCATGCATATCGGACAAGACATGTTGCCGTGCGTACTCCATCCCGACAGCATACCGTATGCTGGAAAATCATTGATTGTCCACATGAGTGAAGCTCTCATCTGAAAGTTCTGTTTCCTGGAAATATCATAGGTCGTGACGCCGATCTCCCACAGCTGTTTCAGCTCATCCACCAACGGCTGTAAATATATATCGATGTTCTTCGTCGGATTTTTAGGACCGGGTATGATAGCTGTCAGAAACATATAAGGAGTCTTCATACACATCCATGGTGGCAGATTGTAAGGGGTAAGAATGACCGGCCAGCATGAGTACTGAGATCCCGACTGTCCGAAAGGGGCGAAGCCATCAGCACATAGCGCCAGGCGTACATTTCTAGGCTCTGCAGCAAAATCTGGATGACACAAATCAAAATGTTTCCACGCCTCTCCATCCGAAGGATGTGACAATTCTCCTTCGTCCTTTATGCGTTCTTCGCTGTGCCACGTCATGTGTTCTGCTGTATTTAGAGACATATACATCCTCTGCAAGCGCTTCGTGATCGACAAGTAATGCATATACTTGTAAGGACGTCGTTTTCTAGTCGACTTTCCTTTTTCCTGTACTGGCTTGTAACGATCCGCATTACAGAAGCTGCAACTTTCTGATACGCAATTCTCTTTGTAGTACAACATGCATCCGTTGCGACAACAATCTATTTTCTCGTACCCCAGTCCCAGTTGTCGGACCATCATCTTTGACTTGTAGAAGTTTTTTGGTAGCTCTTTTGACTCCTTCGGTAACACCTCCTTGATTACTTCTGTGATCCGATTATAGCAAGCTTGTGGCAAGTTAAAATCAGACTTTATGTTCAACAACCGCATCGTCACTGACAGTGCGGAATGAGTCTCACAACCAGGATATAGAGAAGTATCTGCGTCCTGAAACATGTCATAGAACTCCTTCGCCTCGGGATTAGGATCCTCCGGATCAAAATTAGGCCCTGCCGCATCATACACCATATCTCGTGCAAGGTTCTGCAGATCTCCATAATCAACAGAGCATCCGTGGTCTTCGATGACATCCGTTGCAGCATTATCATCAAAAGCATAAGTAGCAGCTTCCGCAGCCTGTCTTTCCGAATATAGTTCATCTTGCGATGACCACAGGCCGTAATTACGTACGAAACCCTTACGGGTCAAATGATCTCTCACAGTCACCACTTCTTCGTAACGTCTATTGTGACATTTAACACATGGACACTTAATTTTGTTACCGTCCATGTACTGAGCTTTGCTCATTGCATAATTAAGAAATACTTCCACGCCTGCCTGAAAATCGTCACTCACACCAATTCTACTCTCGTGTTGCCGTTTGTACATCCATGTACGATCAACAAAATAACGACTCATCCTCAATTTGGATGTGAAAATCTGTATCGTAAGACAAACTAAACATAAGAATAGCCCGATACCGATACTCATAAATTTGGATTAGGGTTAGGATGTTAGATATAAGTGAACTAGGTGATGTAGAGTACAATATAGGGAACTGTGAATGGACTGAAAGTTGCACATGAGAAGGTTCAATGAAGGGCCCATAAATGGGTTCACATGATAAGTTAGTAAGAATCCACATCACTATACATACTCCCCCGTCTCAGGAGTGTGTCTGGCTCCTATTTAGAACAGCACAGGTCACAACATGTCCAGAATAGCAAAACAGAGCTCTACAATGTATATCGGTATCGGACTATTCCTACGAGTATTGGTATCGGCGATATCAATACTCGTGTGAATAGGAGATTGCAATATAAGTCTAAGCTATCTAGCTAACATGTATACTTGCATTTACATTGTATCATAACTTGTATCTAGTTACCTTGCTAATCATGTATATACTCTTAACATATATGTGAAGACACTATACTAACATGTATTTAAATCAAGGTTCAAAGTATCGGTATCGGAATCGGTATCGGACTATATATTCCTACGAGTATTGGCATCGGCGATATCAATACTCGTGTGAACCAAACTCTGTGTGTGTATTCCAGGTGACAGTGAACCATAAAACAGGTGTATGTGTGAGCTATGAGCTTATGAGTGTTTCAGGAATTACATTCTCAGTTCGACCCAAGACAGTGATTAAGAATTTCTCAGGATTTAACAAACAGTAAACATTAAATAGGAAACTCAGATTTCAGGAACCAACTTACAGTGGGCATGTGTTCATGTGGGCTCAGACATTAGAAAATATTGACAAGAATATTAAATCAAAATCAATTTGAACAAAAAAATTACAGGAACTCAATGCCAGTGGACTAACATCGAAAATCAAATAACTAATTAACCCAACACATTTAATCAATATGGATCAATCTTCAAATCAGTTTAAAAGGGATGAATCAATATCAAGTATTAAGGAAATGAAGTTAATTCTCAGTTTGAAAACAGGGGATTAATGACAGTTTAAAATCAGTCCACATTTCACATACCATTCCTCATTCGAATCTCAGTCTAAAGAAAGGAAATCAATTCCCGATTTTGTAATGACAGTTTAACATTAACCAAGTTCGAATTGTAATCGCCAAATTGAATTCTAACTAATCAGTAAACTAACTAACAGGAATCTAATCTAACATGTTGTTTAAACATGGAAAAGAACTTGCAAAAATCAGTATAGAACTGGAATTAAAATCGGTTTCAAACAGGAATGTATCCAGGACTGTATCAGTCCACATTCCAATCCAAACTCAATGTCAAATCCTCATTCAAAATCCCAATTAATTCTCCACATGAACCCAACATCCCAACACATAACTCTAACATAATAACTAGCTATTCAGAAATAAAATTCTAGATAACACATATTATTAATCGTTAAGAAAAATAGGAAACAGTGGTTACATTGATATATGAAGTATCAGTTGGTTGGGGAATTTCCCAATTCACATTCAATTAACAATTCAATGATGAAATTTAGGTAGGTAATTAATGTACCATATAGGCACGTGTCACACAACCAAAATGGTGTCCAAAATCAGGGAAACAATTCAATGGGGAATTTCCCCCCGACCCCCCTGCCCTCTCCATTACCCACCCCCCCCCCCCCGACACCCCTGCCCCCATTCCCCACCCCCCCGACCCCCCTGCCCTCTCCACCCCCCACCCCCCCGCCCCCCGACCCCCCCTGCCCCCATTCCCGACCCCCCTGCCCCCATTCAACACCCCCCCGACCCCCCTGCCCCCATTCCCCACCCCCCGACCCCCCGACCCTCATTCCCCACCCCCCCACCCCCTGCCCCCATTCCCCACACCCCCCGACCCCCTGACCCCATTCACCACCCCCCCCGCCCTCTCCACCCCCCGCGAAGCCGACCCCCCCCCACTCCCCCCCCCGGCCCCAAAACCTAAAATTAGAGAAAGAGAGAGAGAGAGAGAGATACCTGGTAGAGAGAGAGAGAGAGCCGCGAGAGAGAGAGAGAGCCGTGCGCGAGAGAGAGAGAGCCGCGAGAGAGAGAGAGAGTTTTGGGGGGAATGAAAAATTCCCTCCCCCCCCCGTCGGTTCAATTTAAGTTAGGGCACAGAACCTAGCGACGGAATAGCGACGGAATAAATTAGTCGCTAAACCGTCGCCAATTAAAAGGTATTTTCCGACGGATATATCCGTCGCCAGTTAGTCGCTAAAGTTTCCGCCAATGTTTTAAAGATTTTGCCGCCAACATTTGCGACGAATAAGCGACGAAAAAGAATCCGTCGCTAACGTTCGTCGACTTAGCGACGGAAACCCGACAAATTTTACATTTAAAGTTGGAAAAAATTATGTTATGTTGTCTGTCGCTAAGCCGTCGCTAAGATGTCGGAAACTGGTCGCTATTAGCGACGGAATCCGTCCGTCGCTAAACTTCCGTCGGTAAAGTGGGGTATTTTAGTAGTGGTATGGTGGTATGGCATGAAGCGCGAGGTAGCTCATTTTGTATCTCGTTGTCTTGTGTGTCAGCAGGTGAAGGCCGAGAGGCAGAGACCAGGTGGATTGCTACAGCCGCTACCCATTCCCGAGTGGAAGTGGGAGCACATCACCATGGACTTTGTATCTGGACTTCTCCGGTCGCCAGGAGGGAAGGACGCGGTTTGGGTCATAGTTGATAGATTGACCAAATCGGCCCACTTTTTGCCTTTCAAAGTGGGTTTGTCTACGGAGAGGCTGGCTGAGCTGTATGTTCGTCAGATTGTGAGATTGTACGGAGTTCCGGTGAGCATAGGGATAGCCGATTCACTTCCCACTTCTGGAGGAGTTTGTAGGCTAGCTTGGGCACCTCGCTCAAGTTTAGTACTGCTTATCATCCTCAGACAGACGGGCAGTCGGAGAGGACCATCCAGACTCTGGAGGATATGCTTCGCACATGTGTACTAGATCTAAGGGGTTCTTAGGAGGACCATCTTCACCTGGTAGAGTTTGCTTACAACAACAGCTACCAGGCCAGTATAGAGATGTCACCATTTGAGGCTCTATATGGACGGAGATGCCGTACTCCTTTGTCTTGGGACGATATTGGCGAGCGGGCGCTTCTTGGGCCGGAGATGGTTGTGGATGCGGCCGAGAAGGTCAGGTTGATTAGAGACAGACTCCGGGTGGCTCAGGATAGGCAACGGCATTGGGCCGATAGTCACCGGAGACCGTTAGAGTTCGAGGTTAGTTTCAGTTCTTGTCGTGTTTGTTGTGATTGTTTGTTAGTTGTGTGTTGAGTTTTTGTCTTGTGTCTAGGTTGGTGACATGGTATTTCTGAGGATATCCCCGACACGTGGCACTATTCGCTTTGGCGGCGGTGGGAAGCTCAGTCCGCGCTACATCGGACCTTTCACCATCTTAGAGAGGATCGGTGCAGTAGCCTACCGACTGGACTTGCCTACCAGGCTCGAGGGAGTGCACAACGTGTTTCATGTATCCCAGCTGAGGCGGTACGTGGCAGATCCTAGCCACGTATTGGACCATTCAGCGATACAGGTGGGACCTACTCTCAGCTATCCAGAGCAGCCAGTGGAGATTCTGGATCGCAGGGAGAAGGTGCTCCGGAACCAGGTCATACCCTTGGTTCGGGTTGCGTAGAGACATCACTCTCCAGGTGAGTCTACCTGGGAGAGGGAGGACGACATGCGGGAGCGTTTCCCTTATCTTTTCGCGCCCTGAGGTATAAATTTATTTTCTTTAATTCTGTTTGTGATTTCCTGTGCTTGTTGTCTTCAATTTCGAGGACGAAATTTTTTAAGGTGGATAGACTTGTCACCCTCACTTTTCCCAGTTAGGGGTAAAATGGTAATTTTCCATTTTATATTATTTTTGGGAATTTTATTTCATGAATATTATTATTTAATTATTATAGGAGTCGGGTTCGAATTTCATCGCATTCCGAGTTAATTCGGGACCCCGGTGAATTTCGACTTGAGCTGTAATTAGCCTGTTAGCTAACCATGGCCCACCACACTAAATTTTAGGGTTTAAGAGTTTGGACTAGTTCTCCATGAGTAATCTAGTTTAATTATGATTTTTATTTATTTTTAGCAACTTCCTAAACCTAATTTGGAATTTATTTAGTATTAGGCTTAGGGAGGGGCAAACTTGTAATTACAAGTGCCCCTCACCCACACCCATACCCATGCCATGCTTGGCCGGCCAAGAGAGAGTCCCCCCCCCCCCCTCTTTCTTCTCCACAAGCAACACTCTCTCTCTCTCTCTTCCAAATTCATTTCTTCTTTCCAAGCTTTTCCTCCAACCAACCCTAACCTAGGTAAGCTCTAATCTCTCCATTTAATCCACTTTTGCATTTAGTTCATTCACATTAAATGGAGAGGAGAAGATTCTCTTCCATTTGCCCACAAATTTGTAGGTTTCCCCTAGAAAAATAGGTTAAGGATTTATTAGGGTTTAATCATTTTTTGAATGACATATATATATATATATATATATATATATATATATATATATATATATATACATGTGTATTTATGTGTGTGTATTTATTTATGTATTTGTGTGTGTGTAGAGGAGGGTGATATTGTGTCATGGGGATGGTGGTGTTGTGAGAGTGGTGTGTGTGTGGTTGTGTTGTGTGAGGATGTGTGTGTGTTTGTGTGTGTGTTTATATATATATATATGGATATGTATATATTATATATATATAGTTATATGAGTGTATTTATATATATATACATGGATGTGTGTATATGGATGTGTGTGTGTGTTATATATATTTAGAGGGATGGATAGATATCTAGATAGATTATAGATAGATATCTAGTTATATATATATATATATATATATATATATATATATATATATATATATATATATATAATATATATATATATATATATATATATATATATATATATATATATATATATATATATATATATATATATATATATATATATATAGAGAGAGAGAGAGAGAGAGAGAGAGAGAGATATATATATATATATATATAGATATATATATATGAAGTGTATATATATGGGAAAGTAGAAGGAGATGAAGAAGAAGAAGGGCAGCCACAGCAGCAGCTGTGCTGCAGCAGCAGCAGTAGCCAAGTGCTGCTGCTGCAGGAAGAAACCCCCCCCCCCCCCCCCCCCCCCCCCCATGGCCTTTAAGCCTAATAAAACCCCCCCCTTTTACCTATGTGTATATATATATATATAGATATATATATATATATATATATATATATATATATATATATATATATATGTATTATATATGGTTAGAATCGTAGAGAAGAGTAGAAGAAGATTATGGAATGAGAAATTAGAAAAGGATTAGAGGTTAGAAGGAAAGATTGAAAGAAGTTAGAAGAAAAAGGGAAAAGGCTAGAATAGAAAAAGGAAAAAACCGAGTTAGAGGGCGAAACGGAGCTCGGAGTATCCGATTGAGTTGAAACTTGGCGTGGGACATGAATACGTGATTTAGATTTTGCAGGTAGGCTTCCGGGTGGAATTCGGGGTTGTAGGACGCCCGTATCGCGCCGTATCGGTGCGTATCTTGAAATATTCAAGATTTTGACAACGGGCCGTATCATGGACCGAATGTCCACGTTACCTAGGTTTTTTTTAGATATTATATGTATAGGCTAGTATCATACTACCCTAGGGAGATCGGGTCAAAATACCAAGCGTAGGTAGGCTAACTGGATAGTTGCCGAAGCTAGAATTTTACCCTTTTTAAGGGTAAAATAGGATATTGGCCTACGACCAAGATATGAGTTTCGAAGTCCAAGATGGACTTGGATATGGGTTGTAGAGGTTGATAATAGTTAGAAATAGTCGCCTAGACCTAGTCTTGGCCCCGGTTGACCACGGTTGACTTTTTGGACCAAAAGTCAACTATGGGTCAACGCTTTACCCAAATTAGTCCCGATTTTCATTAGACTTGTGTAGTTGACCAAAAGTCAACTATTAGTCACCATTGACCTAGGGTTGACCATGGTTGACCTAGAGTTGACCAGAGTTGACCAGAGTTGACCAGTTGACCAAAAGTCAACTGTAGGCCAACTCTTGATCCCGTTTGACTTTCTTCGACTTGTTTTGACCCGTGATGCCTGGTATGACCTAGGATTGACTTGGTTAGGCTTAGATTGACTTGATATAACTTGATTTGACCTAGATTGACTTGACAGGACTTAGTGTGTCTCAGTGAGACCTAGTTTGACCTAGATTGCATATCATTTATTGTAATTCATTCCTAAACTTGTTTAAACCTAAATTAACTTACAGTATCTCATATTTAGGTCTTCTGATACCGCTCTGAGCATTGATATACCATACAGCTCAGGACAGCAGGCGAGTACATTCACTGATAGTTTTCATTGTCTTGATATCTGCTATATCTGATTCAGTCGTAGTGTCTTACTTGATTCTTAGTCACGATAGCTCATGGACTAGTACACATTGGATCATGACATGAGATGTTGTTCCTGGATTTTTGGGTATATGGGTACACTTCCTGTCTTGTTCCCTGTACTTGTATAGACACCAATTTCTAAGAGGATTTGCTACCCTCTTACGAAATCACGTGCCATGACGTGTCATGTCCAGATCCATTGTACTATTCGGGGATGGAGAATTATTAGGGGCTATGTGATCTAAGCCACCCTATCACTATTCATGTGCTCGCGCCACTCTTTCCTCACGAAGAGTGTAGCGAGATCCCTTGCCTTGTGCTCGTTATCCAGGTTGGCCGGCATATCTCTCCGTTGAGGTCACCGCGGATTGCCGGGCCAAGTGGATAGCCTATCCTGTCACTTATCCCAAGCCGATCACATATCGCTCTAATAATTCAAATCATATTTTATATTTATTTTGTCTTATCGTATATCCTGTTCTGTTCTACATTCAGTATTTTCTTACCATGCCATGATATACAGTTACTCACATGCTCTACTTTTCTTTACATTGTACCTTGATTGGAGACTAAGTTCTGCTCGGGAGAAGAGTTACAACCCCGGTCCTTGTTTGGTTTAAGGGTTGTAACTCGACTTCTGAACGGTTCCCAAGTCTTCATATATCTTTGTCTTGTAGTTCATTATGTTGTCTCTTATAGAATTTGTCAATTCACATGGAACTGCTGTTAGTGTTTGTACTTGCTCATTTTTCTGACAGGATATCGTTATGATATATTACAGATGATTCTGAGGCGGACTGCTCGACCTATTATGGGCTCGAGTCAGATGGAGTAGCCTTAGATCGTGGCCTTATAGTAGAGCCACTAGATTTTGTACTTCCAGAGTAGTATAGGTTAGCTAGGTTTGACTGGACTGCGATCCAGCTAGCTTATCAGACTGTAGTTTCTATATTCTATTTTGATACTCTGGGATGTTGTATATATCTGGACTTGTATTAGACTGTGGACTTATTTTACTCTTCATCTATCATATGTCTTTCCTCTGAGCTATCTACCTTAGTTTTATTCTGTGATTGAGACTGTATTGATATGTCACCTCCATTCGGAGAGTATATACTGTACAGGTACATTTTAACTGTTAGTCGTAGGTATTTACAGACGTTATATACAGCGTTCTACCGCCGATTCTGCGGCGTAGGCTGGACGTACCCACGTGCTCGTGCCCCTCATAAGGGTGCGGGTCGTGACACGAGGTGCGCGATACGCGGACTAAGTTGTGTCGCATAACCATCCCGTATGGACTATACTCCGAGTTTTCACGCTCATTTGCTAATGTAGGACTCGTTAGGCACGCACACGACTTGCTAACTTTTGTACGCATTTTCTATCGACTCAAGGTCGGCACCGTTCGGCCCAAAGGCCACCACCTATCGATGCGTTCGATTGAACGCTTGTACGAACTTTCAAAAATATTAGACTTATTGTATGGACATCTCGTGGGACAATCGAGAGAGAGCGCACCAACGATATCACGTTACGGAAGCACAATTCAGAGTTTGCGGAACAACGGAGTTAAAGAATTCAATCGATAGTCCAAGGACGTAAAGCCGTGCTCTGATACCATTATGTCACGCCCTGCTCCCGTAGGAGCGATCGTCCTCGCTAAGGCGCGATGCCGCACGAGCCTAGATTGCGCTCATACAAGGCGGGTTCCATAACGGCCGATTACAGCGGCGGCGACGGGGTTGTCGCACAGAAGTCCCAAGCAGAGACATTGAACACGCAGCGGAAATTTAGCACAAAACACAAGTTATTCAAAAGATGATCTTTTATTGATATCGAAACAACGATTACATTTGGGGGCGCAAGGCCGAGATTACAATCACTCAAATACACTCGTCTCACATTACAAATCACTCTGCTCTCTCTCATCTCTCGATACAATACTTGAATCCAGCGAAAGCTTCGGAAGGCGATGTCCATACATTATGTCCCGTATAAGTCTTTGATCCATGCGGCCGTACGCTTCGAATCGCCAAGGAACTCCATGCCTCGACGCATCCAAGCGAGCTCCGCGCCACGAGCTTCTACCTGTGCCTGCACATAAACACTATGTGGGTGTCAGTACTCAACTGTACTGGTGGAGTGAGCTCCTCGCCCACCCATACAAAACCGACACGTTCATTTACTTTGTGCAGCTTAAACCCTTTCGATTGTCTTTCTAGTCTTGCCTTAGGATCGATTTTAAGACCGACGCTCGGCCTATTTAGTGTCTTTAGACCATCTTTGTGCCTTGCACTAATAACGTACTCATACTTTGCCTCTAGACCTTTCTCGTGCTTGTATTGTCAACGTACCGACTCATACTTGTCTTTCGTACCATACTCTTGGACGTAACGACTAGGTCGTGTCAAATACTTGCTCGTGCCTCAACATCGAGGCCGTGCCTCGCAGCGTAACCTGACTTATCCAAACTCACCTTACGGCCCTTCTCGACTTAACGCGCATCGACTAACCCAAACTTGTGGAACCATTGTTGAGAACTCAAGTACGACGCCATATCTCGTGACGAAGCACGTGTCTTTACGTATAACCGAATCGTAGGCTTTATAATACCTTGGGTGCAACCGAGCACACATTTTACCATTCAACGCATACCGTGCTTACACTTTCTTTGTTATGACCGACACCGTGCATGCGGATTTGCCGCTTAGCACGCCAATTATCTATATGAAAGGCCACTGGCATGACAAGCCATCGCGGACATAGCTCGGATAGGCGGCGGGTCCTTCAGCGCAGGTAGCGAGCCCCGTTGAAAGCCCCCGACTATCCATGCAATAAAAGCATGCGCTGCTATAACGTCTACCCCCTAGGATGACTGGGCCCGGTGCCCCGACGTATAACCAGTCTAGGCAGAAATCCTTGTCGACAAGGTGTCCAATGACCACGCACCTACGAGACATCTAGACTCACGTAAATGCATTGCCTATTTGTTGTTACGACCGAAACTATACTTAGCAACTCGTGCTCTGAATCACACTTGGCATAACGTGCCTCGGGACCGCGAGACTCCCAACCGAGGGACCGCCTCGAATACTTAACGTGGATAGGAACGCGAGACTCCCAACCGAGGGACCGCCTCGAATACTCAACGTGGATAGGAACGCGAGACTCCCAACCGAGGGACCGCCTCGAATACTTAACGTGGATAGGACGCGAGGCTCCCAACCGAGGGACCGCCTCGAACTTCTTTGAACTCGAGGGAACGACTACTACGTTGCCTTCCAACTTAACTTGAACAAAATGTGTTCCTTAAGTGCCATGGTCCGTGGCTAATTTTACATCGTGCCAACTGTGGCTCGTGCCTAACTGAATCACGTCTTACGCGATGCTATCACCCAAGTCATATGTTATATGACGGCCCTTGAGATCGTGGGACTATTTGACTTGACAACCGCAGAAAGAGCGGGACGGCACTTAGAATGACTTAGGTCGATCGGCATAACTTTGCCTAACTTACTCAAGCCTACAACTTAACCCGAGGGACGAGCCAAGGCTATGTCAAGCCTTGCGCAGTGGAAACGTACATGCTTTATCGAGCATTTATGCAGGCGACGCCTATGACTTAGGCTAACTTCTCGTTTGTGTCGAATACCAACTTTTCCCTCTCCCAAGCCGCGGGACGAAGGATCGAGTGTCGTTTTCAAAGCACACCGTGCACCAACTCTAATCCGACCGTGGGACGTTTTCCATGTTCTAAACTCGATTCGATCCGTCGGGATAATTCCCTTTAGCTATATGGATTCGTCTCTTTTATTATTAAGCCTACTTGTGCAAGTTGAAAACACACGAATTATTAAGTGAAGGCTAAGATGAGGCAAGTTCACCGAAACTACCCCACCTGAGCGATGTCTTCGAGTCGCCGTTGTAAGGCCAAGTCCGAACGCCGTCGGCGTTTCGATTCCTCCGATTGACTTTGCGGGACGGGGCACTACAGCAGGGGATACGACACCAGAAGACTCCGCCAAAGACATCTCAGCTCAATAGTGTAGCGGAGCGCATGAACAGGACACTGATGGAGAGGGTGCAGTGTTTGCTGTCAGAAGCAAACTTGTCGGGCAGTTATTGGGGTGAGGCTCTTCTCACAGCCGCTTATGTTATTAATTTGTCTCCTAGTGATCCTTTGCAGGGTGATGTGCCTGACAAAGTATGGTACGGCAAAGAGCCGTCATACAATTCCTGCGAGTGTTTGGCTGTAAGGCCTTCGTGCATGTACCGAAGGACGAGAGGACCAAACTTGAGCCGAAGACGAGGCGATGCATCTTTGTCGGCTACGGTCGAGATGAGTTTGGCTATAGACTCTACGACCCGGTGGGAAGAAAGCTCTACAGAAGCAGGGACATGGTGTTCGTCGAGGATCAGACCATGACCAACACTCAGGATTCCGAGATGCCTTCTGAGGCTGAGGAATTGCCTGAGTTAGAGTCATTTCGCTTCGAGCAGTTTCCAGAGGACATCGCAGAGGATCCCATTATGGGGGAGCCAGTACATGGAGTTGCTCCCAACCTTGATTACCAGCCTGCTGATGGTGGTCAGAGTGTCCCTCAGAAGGATGAGCATGCCGGGGAGGCAGTTCCTGAAGGGGAGGAGGCTGTTGGTATACAGCCAGCACCAGTGGCTCCACTGAGAAGGAGCGACAGAGATCGTCGACCATCTACGAGATACTCACCGGATGAGTATGTGCTATTGACTGACGGGGGAGAGCCCGAATGCTTTGCAGAGGCTATGGAAGACGAACACTGGCATGAGTGGATGAAGGCCATGCAGGAGGAGATAAGTTCCTTGCACACTAATTCCACTTATGAGCTGGTGCGGTTGCCAAAGGGCAAGAAGGCTTTGAAGAATCGATGGGTGTTTAGAGTGAAGCAGACGGATGATGGTACTCGCCCTCGATACAAAGCGAGGCTGGTAGTCAAAGGCTACGGTCAGCGGAAAGGCGTGGATTATGATGAGATCTTTTCGCCTGTCGTCAAGCATTCGTCTATTCGGGTGGTGCTAGCATTAGCAGCCAGTCTCGACTTGGAGGTCGAGCAGATGGACGTGAAGACGGCATTCCTCCACGGTGATCTTGAGGAGGAGTTGTACATGGAGCAGCCATAGGAATTCTGTGAGAAGGGCAAGTCACATTTGGTCTGCCGGTTGAGAAAGAGCTTGTATGGTCTGAAGCAGGCTCCGAGGCAGTGGTACAGGAAGTTTGAGTCGTTTATGGGGGAGCATGGTTATGCACGGACGACGTCGGACCATTGTGCATTTGTGAGATATTTTGCCGAGGATGATTTTATTATTTATTGATCTATGTAGATGATATGCTATTAGTGGGTCAGAATGCCACTAGGATAGCGGAGTTGAAGCGCCAACTGGGCGCGGCCTTCTCTATGAAGGATTTGGACGCAGCGAAGACTATTCTTGGGATGGAGATCAGCCGAGAGAGAGAGAGAGTCCAAGCTGCTACATTTGTCCCAAAAGAAGTACATTCACCGGGTACTTCAGCGTTTCGGTATGGACGGGTCGAAGAAAGTGAGTTGCCCCCTTGCGGCTCACTTTAAGCTCACTGAGGAGCAGTGTCCATCTACCGAGGACGAAAAGGAAGATATGGAGCGGGTTCCATATGCCTCAGCTGTGGGAAGTCTTATGTATGCTATGGTGTGTACGAGGCCAGACATCGCTCATGCCGTTGGCACAGTTAGCAGGTACCTTTCAAATCCTGGAAGGGTACATTGGAGTGCGGTCAAGTGGATTCTACGATACCTTTAGGGCACTGCCGATTGGAGACTTTCTTTTGGTGGTGACGAGCCGAAGCTGGTTGGGTATACTGATATGGCTGGAGATGTAGACACGAGGCGATCGACTTCGGGCTATGTGATGATGTTTGCTGGAGGAGCGGTATCGTAGCAGTCGCGGTTGCAGAAGTGTGTTGCCTTGTCGATGACAGAGGCAGAGTACATTGCGACGACGGAGGCTTGCAAGGAGTTGCTGTGGATGAAGAAGCTGCTGTAGAAAATAGGACTGAAATAAGAGCAGTATACTTTGCTTTGCGACAGTCAAAGTGCTATTCACCTTGTGAAGAACCAGACATTTCATAGTCGGTCCAAGCACATCGAGACTCGGTATCATTGGATACGGGATGTGGTTGAGAAGAAGGATGCGGCGCTTGAGAAGGTTCATACTGATGACAATGGAGCGGACATGCTCACGAAGGTTCTTCCGAGGGGAAAGTTTGAGTACTGCAGGCAGATCGTCGGGATGACGACCTCCTCCACATAGTTGTGAAGGGGAGATTTGTTGGAGTGGGTGGGGTTCCCACCTATGTGGAGAATACCCCGGAGAGCGACGAGCGCCATCTGTGTGTCGGAGAAGTTTGGGAAGTGCATGAATTTTATTTTGGTACATATATGGTAAGAAAATATATGAGTGGATTTCTATATTTACTTTGATTATATATTTATGATTGGACCCTTCATATAGTAGCTTTCCATATTATTGGGTTTCCAATTATGGTAAGCTAATTATGATTGGATTTCCATTAAATATATGATTGATTTGTATTGGAAGTTTCCATATATATTGGCCTTCCATGTATGGGTTACCAAGGGCTTATAAAAGGGTGATGCATGCTAGTTGTAAAATCATCTCAAAACAAAGAGTGCTTTACAATCTTTGAGAGAGGGAGAGAATTAAGGACTATTGTGAAGGAGAGATTGCTTCGAATAATTTTTCGGTATCTCTTATTCTTTGGAGTCCGCAATCAAAAATTTTCTTCTTTCAAGTGAGTTGTGGTGATCCGTGTTGGATCGGGAGGAGCTTGTAGAGGGTGTATTCTCTTTATTCCATTAGTGGAGGTTCTTCAGGGTTGGACTCCGATCGTTCCGTAGTTTTTTCCGCAAGGGTTTTCCACGTCAAAAATCTTTGTGACTGCGATTGTGTTTGGCGTTTTTGGTTTGTGTGCTTTTGCTCGGTTCTCTCGCAGGACTTTCTGGTTTGGGAGAACGGTTTCCGCGCTTCGTTCCCAACACCAGCCGCGTAACCTCTCATCCTCCAAGCGTGCACGAACTTGTATGGCCTACACGGCCCATGCTCTCATCGCCACCAGTTTAGTTGATATGTACGGGCACGTCGGCAGGATCTTGGACTCCTGCAAAGTGTTCGATATAATTCCAGTGAGGAATTCGTCTTGTTGGAATGTCTTAGTTTCCGGGTTTGCTGATCAATGTTCTTGAAATGCTACAGATATCTTTAGGATGTTCAGCAAAATGACGCTTGAAGGATTTGTGCTCAATTCCGACACGGTCATCAGCCTATTACGGTCATGTGTGGATTTGGGTGATTTAGAACTGGGTTGGTCTGTCCATGCACTGATTGCTATAAATAGCAAGGAGAATACATATAGTAGCGAGCACCAGCCTACTTATGATGTACTGCAAGTTGGGTTGCGTAGAGATGGCCAGACTATCGTTTGATAAAATGGAGGAGAGGGACAGTGCAGTGTGATATGTGATGATTTCGGTATGCCCAAAATAAAGCTAGGCATTAACATAATCGTCTCCACTAGTACAGTGCTTCTTGTCAACTATGCAAAATGTGGATGTGAGATGGTAGAAAATAATTTTACTAAGGCTGTGTTTGATTGGGCTTTTTTTCCATGAAAAATATTTCCATCACAAATTTTCCACCAATTGTAGTGTTTGATAGCTTATATTTTTCATGGAATTATTTTCCAAAAAACTATCATTTTCCATATTTTCTTCTAAAATAGTGGAAAATGAAACTTGTCCAACCCATAGGAAAATATCATTTTCCATGAAAAATAACTATTTACCATGAAAAATAATGACAATCAAACACCCAAATTAAGTTTTCCATGGAAATTTTTAAAATTTCATGGAATTTTTTTTCCTAGAAAAATAATTCCATGGAATTAATTTCTTTTCCATATCTTTTCTACCTTGCAATCAAACGCACCCTAAGAAAACATCAACCATAGGGACAGTCTGACGGAACTCCATAATTGGTGCTTCCAAGCAAGGGAGGAGCCAGGATTTGAGTTTATCCTGGGCTGAACATAAAACACTCCCAAACTACATACTTCAGCAACAAGATACTCGAGGACTGCAACGATGTAAACGGGGGCGCCAGTGCTTATGTGATGCACATAGCGGCCATTCTTGAGGACCACAACGATGTAAATGGGGGCGCTAGTGCTAATGTGCTGCACATAGCGGCCATTCTTGAGGACTACAACGATGTAAACGGGGCTGCCAATGCTAACGCGCTGCGCATATCGGCCATTCTTGAGGTAGCGACAGAAAAATGGAGGCCGGCCTTGAAGGAGCGGGAGACTGGCTGCTTCTTTGGACTGCCACCGTGTCAGCCGTCGGCTCCTTTCTTTGCCTTCGGGTGTCCATTGGAAAAATGCTAGGTTTTTCTTTTTATTTCTCTTGAATGGATGATAATGGTGGTAGTTGGGGGTGGTGGTGGAACTATATAGTGCTGAAGCCCTGGAGTAGAGGCTTGAGCCTCCGATCGATGGCTGCAGTCGTTGGATTTTGTCTGGAACGAAGGGTGGCGATGGAGCGGAGTGGCTATTCGGGTGACTGAAATGGACAAATGATATTGCAAGTGAAAAGAAGAGGAATGGGAAGCTCCATTTTGTTTAGATATGTAAAGAAGGCTGAATGGGCTAACTGGTGGGAGTATATGGTCCGCACCCCACTAGTTAGAGCATCATTAGTAGATGGGACTCTCCAATACAATTTGGAGTCCAAAATTTCAAAAAAAAAGGTAAATGTAGAATGAGTTGGATTTGTATGAGAATAGTAGGAAATGATAAAGTAAGCTCCGGTCCCAAAAATTGTGTGGTCAAAAATTAATGTAGGAAAAAAATAAGGCTTAATTGCTACTTGATACCCTCAACTATTACGTTTTTTCAAGTTGATACCCTAAACTTTTTTTTGTAACAACTTGATACCCAGATAATTTTTTGGACAATAATGCCCTTACCCAAATTTTAAAACTACCACTCACCCCCCCCCCTTCTACTCCAGCCCCCCCCCTCTCCCCTCCGCCCCCCCCCCCCCCCCCCCCCCCCCCCCTCCCTCGCCTGCACCCTCCCCCTCCGCCGCCTCGCCTGCACCCTCCCCCTCCGCCTCCCCGCCTGCACCCTCCCTCTCCGCCGCCCCGCCTGCACCCTCCCCCTCCCCCCCCCCCCCCCCCCCCCCCCCGCTCCCCTGCACCCTCCGGCAACCCGCACCCCCTCCCTCCTCCCTCTCTCGCTGCCCTCCTCTCCTTTCCCGACTCCACCATCGCCGGAGAGGGAGGGGGGGAGGTGGTCGCCGGAGAGGGAGGGGGGGGGAGGTGGTCACCGGAATGGGAGGGGGGGGGGGAGGGGAGTTGCATGGGAGAGAGAAAGCCAGGGACATTTTTGGGATTTTTTGTGTTTTAGGTATTAAGTTGAAAAAATAAAATAGTTGAGGGTATCGAGTTGTTGAGTAAAAAAGTTTAGGGTATTAAGTTGAAAAAGTAAAATAGTTGAGGGTATCAAAGTGCAATTAAGCCAAAAAATAATATAAAGTTTAGAATCTAGAAAGTTGGGCTCCAAATTGGAACTTACTATTCTACAGAACGAGTTTCTACAATTTAGAATTTAGAAATTGGGAGGCCCAACCCTTAGCACCCATGGATGGGTTGGGACCGAAATTGTAGAAATTGGGACTAGGGATGAGACTTATTATTCTACAAAATGAGCTCCTACATTCTAAATCTAAAATCTAGAAAATGGGATGGGCCTTACTAATGATGCTCTTACTAATAGGGGTGAGCATCGGTTCGGTTCGGCTCGGTTCATACCGAACCGAATATGTGAAAACCGATATAACCGTAAACCGTATTTCTCAAAACCGAAAACCGAACCGTTTTTATAAAAATCAAACAAAACCGAACCGAATTAATTCGGTTCGGTTTCATGGGCCAATGTGCATGGCCTTCAAGTTTTTAGCAAAATGAGCCTATTTAAATAACAAATTTTTAAAAAATATATGACATTATTGTATTTATGAATTGTTATATTACATAGAGTGAAAGATATTAGTATATATAGATTGATGGTAGATAGAGAGAGTGCTCAAAGAAGCACCGACATAGAATAGGAGAAGAGAGTGCGCTCAGTTAGGGGTTAATAAACACTAGTATATGTATATTGTGGATAGTTTGATAAATTACTAAATCTAAATCGGTTTTCGGTTCGGTTCGATTTTTCTGATGAAGAACCGAAAACCGAACAGTTATTTCAAATTTTCAAAATTTTAAACCGTAAACCGAACCGATAACCGAAAAACCGAATCGTTTGTCATATTCCGGTTCGGTTCGGTTTTCGGTTTTCAACCGTTATATGCTCACCCCTACTTACTAAGCACACCCCAATTTTTCTTCCTATTCTACCCCTCCCCACTTAGCACACCCCCCATTCCCCCTCCAGACCACTTCGACTTCGCTGCCGCCTTCACCGGTCCCGTCTCCCTCCCGCCTCCACCGGCCCCGCCTCCCCTCCTCCTCCTCCTCTCCCTCCTCCCGTCGACCGGAACGCTGCCGCCACCTCCTCCCGCCTCTCCCCTCCTCCTCCCGCCTCTTCCTACTCCGGCGAGGACGAGGCCCCCGCGAAGGAGCAGGACGACCCCGGAGGCACGCGGGTAGGAGTGGAGGGGATGAGGCCGTGCGGGGCGAGGGAGAGGAGGGGTCGGCGGGAGCGGGAGGAGGAGGGCTTTATTCGAGCAGAGAGAGACAGTAAGGTTGTGTTTGTTTGGACATTTTTTCATGGAAAATATTTTTATCACGAATTTTTTACCAATTGTAGTGTTTGATAGCTTATATTTTTCACGGAATTATTTTTCAAGAAAACTATCATTTTTTCATATTTTTATCTAAAATGGTGGCACATCAAACTTGTCCAACCCATAAGAAAATATCATTTTCTGTAAAAAAATAACTATTTTTGTGGAAAATAATGGCAATCAAATATCCAAATTAAGTTTTCCATAGAAATTTTTTTAAAATTCTATGGATTTTTTTTTTCTAGAAAAATAATTTCATGAAATTAATTTTTTTTTCACATATTTTTCACATTGTAATCAAACGCACCCGTAGCAATCAAGCAAAGACAGTAAGTCAAGCTCGAGCTCGAACTTGGCTATTTTGAAACGAGCACGAGTATAATAGAGCAGAGGGGTTAGCGATCAAAGTTAAAGAAGTGTTGCCTACGACCAGGTTTTCTTTTGTGTCCATCTTAAAAATCTTATAGTAAAAAAAATAAAAAAAATAAAAAAAAGGATCAAGCAATTAGAAGACGTTTGTATGTGCTGGTTGATAATATATAACCTACATTGGAAGTCGAGAAAGGTAATCTCATTTTTTTTTATCAACTATAGCATGACTACCATTTTTTAGCCACTTGACTAATCATGTGTTAAAATTATTGTCGTACACATTTGAAACTTTTGCTGAATTGGTCTTTATAATAGAATCCTTATTCTTGTTTATTCAATTATTTTTGCTAGAAATTAGGGCCTGTTTGGTTCGATGCAACTCTGCTGCAACTTTGGGTTTTTGTTGTAACTGAGCGATGCAACTGAGAGTTTCAACGTTTGGTAACGGATCGTAACTGTGCTGCAAGTTGGGATTTTTTGACAAAATCCAGTTACTGTCCCCTCTATTTTCCTACACTCCAGATACATCAAAAAAGTGAGGGAACTCAGCTGCAAGTGGACAACCTCGAGGTGGCTTGGGCGGACCGTAGTCTCTCGACCACGTCATCGCCGCCGGAGGAGAGATGAAAGTCATCGATGTCCGAAGCTCCGTCAGTGACGTCTGGGAGACGTTGGTGGTCGTCTGAAAGACGACGGCGGTGGCGGCGGAGGGTTGGAATCGGGTCCGGGAGGGGAAGGGGAAGGGGAAGGGGTGGAGTGGAGGGAGGAGGAGGAGGGGGTCGAACGGAGAGAGGGGAGGCGCTGCGCCACTGACTGACAGAGGGGAGAGAAGAGAATGGGGGTTGGTGTGAGCACCCAACTTTGCAATGAACCCACAGACTAATAAAGAGGAGGGGGATGAACTGCGGATTCATTTTGATTCTCTATACATGCCCAATGAGCACTTTCAACAACCATTAATTATATTAATTAAAATAATGATTAATTATTTGATAAAATAGTTAATAGATAATTATGGTAATTAATTTAATTATGATAGTTAATGTATTTTTTGTTTAATTATGGTAATTAATTTAATTGTAATTAATTTAATTATGAGTTGTCATATTTTCAATTCCAACATCTATTTTCAACAACCATCCAAACAACGGAAACTTTTTTTTTCCACTTTCAACCATCCAAACAAAAACTCATTTTTTTTTCTACTTCTAGCAGACAAAAAGTACTCTATCCAAACATATTTTAAAAAGTGCCACTTGCTGCAAGTCCACTGAAACTCAACTTGCTGCAAGTGCTACTTTGGCACCAGCGGTCCCTCTCTCCCGTAGAGAACCTTTGGCTGCCCTCGTGTGCGATAGCGAGCCTCGGATCGGGACCGGCCGATGGAATGGGATGGCCCTTCAGAGGGCTGGACCATGGTAACAAGGAGGACGAGAGCGAATAGATCCCCCAACTCCAAGAAAGATCGGGAGCTCTGCGACAATGGAAAAGGTAGGCGTGGCATTCGGGTACAATTTTCTCCGACATTCAAAACTCCTCTTTCTAACGTATATATGGCAGCGGCTAAAGCTCCTGCGGAGAAGGGGACGGTCAAAGTTATGGCTCCGGAGGTACGTAGACACACCATCCATCCTAAATATGGTGTTGCCCCCATGTGTTTGCTAAAATGTCTCTTCCGACATCTCATTCGAAAAGTCTCCAAAGTCCCCTCCGATCTCATGGATAGACATGTGCAAGTTGAGGGAGGTTCGGGAGGAGGTTATGATACCGTACATTGTGCCCAAGTCTGTGGAGGGGGGGAAGGTCACTGAAATCATCGAGGAAGATGTAGCGGAGATGGAGGAATACTGGAAGAACACTATCGTGTTGTAGGTGCTGGATTATGTTCAAGTTTGCCGAGGAGATAGATAGGGTCCTGGAGAATGGACCATAGACCTTCGATGTGAGACTGATTGTTATGCATCATTGGGATCCTTCGATCGACTTTGCTCGATCGTGACCGTTTCACGGCGATGCATATCTGGACTACACTATCTTGGCTTCCCCCATGGCTATGGAGCTCCCCTGCCATTATGAAGTTGGCAAGCGGGATAGGTAAGCCGCTGCGCATACCCTCTCACTACTTGGAAGGAGAGGCTATCATATGCTAGAATTTTTGTGTAAATTATCGCAACTGACATGCATTGTGGTGGAGCTTGAAGTAGAGCTGCCTAACAGGAAAATGGCTATGGAGCTCCCCTGCCATTATGATAGAATCCTTATTTCTTGTTCATTCAATTATTTTTGCTAGGAATTGGTCTTATGATAGAATCCTTATTTTTGCCAGGGAAATCAACAATCCCTTATGCTTTTGAGCCAAGTGGATCTCTAGCAATCCCCGAGAAGGACTTCGTCTCGATGTCAATAAGGGAGTGAATCATCGGTTGCTCCAATGAATCTGGGGTTGGATAGAATTTTTTATTGTTGTTTGTGGGTCTATAGTTCGGCAAGTTCCTTCGTGTAAATTGTATTAGGGAGTGGTTTAAAAAAAAAAAACATATACCTTCTATGTAAAAAAACATGTATTCATGGTCTAGGTGGCCTTTAAAAAATATTCATTTTTTTTTTCTTTATATAATTTGTTAGGAGGGGGTATCATTTCGATTTTGATTTTGGACAACCAAAAACTCTTACATGTATGTTGCATAGACTACAACATAGCATGTTAACACAATATTGATCTGCGAGGTTGAAAGACATGGCTCTGGATTAGAGGTGAGCATTATTCGGTTTTGAACCGAAAATCGATCGAACCGAATAAGAAATTCGGTTCGGTTTCGGTTTTGGCTTTGGTTTTCGGTTCAAAACCGAAAACTGAATAAGAAAATTTAATATATATATATATATATATATATATATATATATATATATATATATATATATATATATATACTAAATAAATTTAGGTATATTTAGTTACTATATATATATTAACAAAAAAATGCAAATAAACCAAAATATCGAATAAATCGAATAAACCGAAAACTGAACCGATTTAATTTGATTCGATTTGATTCGGTTCGGTTTAAACCGAATTAACCGAATGCTCACCCCTCTGGATCATGCTGTTTGTAATTCACTTGTGCTTAATTGGTGAAATTTTCTGTTGGGCTTTATAACTGCTTCCTGTCTTGTAGCACTAAAGCATGCTAAAGAGCACAAGAGGTCCATGGATATCTACTGCCAACCATGCGTGCGCCCAACACTCTGCTTTTTTCTAAAAGGTTTGTGCTTAAAAAAAGAATTAAGCTTGTGTTTGGTGGAGAAGAACCACCTGCATTCTCTTCTTGGAGAACTATTTCTTCAAGGAACTTTATATTTACCAAATTTCACATTAAAGGAAAATGTATATTATAGATTTCATAGAAAGGATTGAGGGTTCTTACTGATGCAATATTTACTTCTTTTATCCATTTTAATTAATGTCAAGGCTTGACACACTTGGATAAAACTGAAGGAAAAAAAGTTAGAATCAACTTCAAAAATGTTGTGGGTTGTGGTCCATTGGTAACAGCGGGACCTCCGGAACGGAAGGCGCAGGTTCGAATCCTCCTTCCTTGATATTTGCCTAGTCGAAGAAAATGACACCTCAAAAAAAAAAACTTCAAAAATGTTTTCCAAATAGTACAATAGACACTGACATTTAGGGAAATAGTGTTTCCATTGATATGATATTGATAATGCATATCCAAGTAGTTGAAATTAAGATATTTCATTGATGTAATCACTATACTTTGCTCTTGGCTTCCAAGAACACAAACAGTAGAACATAGTTATACATTGGAAAATGCCACTTATTTTTCTTTGTAACACAAGAAGCAACCACTTAGAATAGAGCCAGACCTAATGAAAGTCCAAATTAAACACATAGTTATAGTTATAGTTGGAACAAGAAAAAACTAGGATCACATTATTATGATAACCAACCCTTGAAATTAAACAGTAGTATACTAGTAAGAAGAAGGTTGTCCGTCCATAGCCTGCAGCTCCTCCACGAGGCTCCCATGGCCCCCCAGGTGGCTGCTAGCGAAAGCCTCGCAGCACTTGCAGGTCTGCATGACCATCCCCGGCCCGTTCCCTTGCTCCCCCTTCTTCCTCGCGACGATCACCGAGTTGATCACCTCGTCCCCGGGATGGTACACCGACAGCACCTCGAACCCCTTGAGGTCCTCCAGGTCCACCACCGGGTAGAGGAACGCACGGGCCCCGTGCGCGCTCCTGACGACCAGGAGCGCGCCGGGGGCCATGTGCCTGGCCAAGTGGTCGATCACCTCCCTCTTCTCCTCCCTCCCCATCCCTACTAGCGCTGCCAGGAACACCACATTATACCTGTACATGCATGCAAGCATGGAAAAAAAAAATTCAAAACATGTCATGACATGATGCACTGCAAGGCCTCGTTTGGTACACTGTAATGTAATCGTAATCGTGATATAATCAAATAGACTTTTTTTTCCTCATTTGATTACATTGCGATTACCAAACGGGTTAATATTACAAGTAGCTAGCAAGTAGCATTATTCGATCAGCATCGACTGACTAACCTTGCGAGTGCACGTTTCACCCCCATGATATTTTCGGTCCGGAACCCGAACCGCCGCGCGAGGCCCGGGTCCGCCTCCACCAGCTTCGCGGCCTCCGCATTCGCCTTCTCGTCCAGGTCGTAGTTATGGAACGCCGAGCCCTTCAGGTACCGCATCGCGAGCAGAAGGGACGACAGGGGGAGCGGGCCCGACCCGACGAAGGCGACGTGCCCCGGGGGGGCACCGATGTGGCGGGAGAGCAGGGTGAACTCGAGCTCGGTCAGCTGGACGTAGTTGGAGTAGTAAGGGAACATCGTCAGGTGGTCCAGCGGCCGGTCCTGAGCCGCGATGATGGCGGAGTAGTGAGACTCCAGGTGGCCTTCCGCCTGGCCGCAGAGGCGGATGAGGTGGCTGCGCATGGCCTGCGTGTCTTCGGGGAGGGAGGGGATGGCGATGGTGGAGGGGGGGATGCAGGCGAGGACGAGCTCGGTGAAGAGGTGGTTGACCTCCTTGGAGGGGTGGAGGGAGGGGAGGAGGGAGATGGAGTGGTGGAGGGAGGTGATGGTCTTCACAAGCTGGAGCTCTTGCTCTTGCATGGATGATGATGATGATGATGCCATTGGTGGTTGTGGAGGAGGAGGAGGAGTGTGGAGTGCACACAATCTTTCTTTAGGCTCTACACTTGTAAGTTTTGATGAGCTAGGCAAGGCACACTCTCTTCTTATCTTGAGTGATGGGAGAGAGGATGGGGAGTGAAGTATATATAGTGTTGGAAAGTGTGGGAGTGTGGCCTTTGCCTCCTACATTTGGCCACTTTTCAAGATGTTCTTCTTCTTCTTGTTATTGTGTGTGAAAATGATCTCTTGTGGATATTCTACTTAATAACTTTCTAGTACTTACCTCTTGTTAGGGGCTGTTTGGATAGATGTAACTCTTTGAAAGTGTGAAAGTGGTACTTGCAGCAAGTTGAGTTTCCGTTGACTTGCGACAAGTGGCACTTTCCAAAATGTGTTTGGATGGAGTAATTTTTGTCTGCTGCAAGTGAAAGAAAAATTGGTTTGGTGTTTGGATGGTTGTTGTAAGTGACAAAAAAGTAGTTCGGTTGTTTGGATAGTTGAAAGTGGAAGATTTTTGGAGATATGGTAAACATAGGTATGCTTACCCCCCCCCCCCCCCCCCCATACTACTATTATTCATTATTATTTATTTGTATTAAGGAGGAAATTAAGAAGTTATTATTATTATTATTATTATTATTATTATTATTATTATTATTATTATTATTATTATTATTATTATTATTATTATAATCAATAATTAAATAAATTACTATTATTAAAGAAAAAAATTATTAACTATCATAATAAATTAATTAACATAATTAAGTTTTCTAATTATATTAGAATTATTAAATATATAATTTATAATTAAATTATTAAATATATAATTATTAGCATAAAGAAAAAAAAATGTAAGTTCATATCTCTCTCTCTCTCTCCATCTCTCCCCCTCTCTCTCTCTCTCCCCCCTCTCAACAGCCCCGCTCTCCCCACCTACCCGCCGCCTCCGGCCCTCCTCCCTCCGGCTCCTCCTCCTCTCGCCTCCCTCCTCCTCCTCCTCCTCCTCCTCTCTGCGGCTCCTCCTCCTCCTCCTCCTGTCTCCGGCTCCTCCTCCTCCTCCTCCTCTCGCCTAGGCGGAGCCCCACGGCCCCACGGCCGGCCGAGGCGAAGGCCCACGGCCCCACGGCCGGCCGAGGACAGCCCCAGCAATATTTTTTTTTTTGGGTGATGTTTTATTTTTTGTTATGTTTTTTTTTTTTTTTGGGTGAAGCTCACGGCAGTCCCGTCCCAGCAGATCCGGCCACTTTCACCACACTTCCTTCACAAAAGTGAAGGAGGTGGAAAGGGAAAAAATTGGGAGGGACATGAAACTGCACCATGTCGGGATGGGACACCCCCCGCGCCCACCTCCTTCGAACCAAACAGCGGAGGTCGACGAAAGTCGGTTGAGTTTCCGCAGAAACTCAAAAAATCCTCTCACCTCCTTCGAACCAAACAGCCCCTTATAGTCACAAGAAAAAAAAATTATTAGGATTGAACTACTCCCTGTTATAGTTGGAGGAGAATTCTTTCTAACCCAATTTTGTATTTCATTTACATGGAAAAACGGATGTTGCTGCATGGACCGCCAATGTACGTGACCGTCCATTGTTCGCGTCCATGTGGCAGACTCCCATTAGAGCTCTGCCAATGTACGTGACCGTCCATTGTCCGCGCCCATGTGGCAGGCACCCATTAGAGCTAGCAATGAGGTGGTGGAGCCAATGGTAGCCGCCACGTGGATGCATATAATGTCATCTAAATATAAACAACAACAAAATATTTTTTCAAATTTTTGGGCTCGACAATTTGAGACTTTTTCTTCCATTCGATAGTTATGTTAAGGGTTTTGTCCTTTGTCATACTAACAAAAAATTTACCTTCAAAACTTTAGACTAGGATTATTTTACGCATGTCTCTAGTTTTAGCGGCTCATTTACTATCTTATAGATTTACTGATCTAAGCATCTGGGTTCCATGGCAAGGTTCTAGCGTCCCAATTGTGTGCATGCGTGAATTTTTTTTTTTTAATAAAAAAAAATTATATATATATATATATATATATATATATATATATATATATATATATATATATATATATATGTGTGTGTGTGTGTGTGTGTGTGTGTGTGTGTATATATATATATATATATATATATATATATATATATATATATATATATATATATATATATATTTTTTTTTTTTTTTTTTTTTTTTTTTTTTTTTTTTTTTTTTATGTGTGTGTGTGTGTGTGTGTGTGTGTGTGTGAAAGAGATGCTGCTAAACTATCAACCACAGACCATGAATATGGAAGGTGGTATCCCAACCAAGGCAGTTATGTTGGACCCCTTCAATTATATGTATATATCAGAAGAGGAGAATTACAAGTATAGCATGTATAAATGAAACATATCATGTAGCAAAGGAATCAGCACCAAAGAGATGTTGATTCCCCCATGCCCTCCCCATTCACACTGCCAAGGTTGGGGTTCCCCACAGACGAGAAAACTCAAGCTAAGGTCAATGGTTTTGGATTCTCCCCTACCCTTCCTTTCACACTAGGTTATGCTCTCAACATCAGCCGTTTGAGCCACAACAGGAAAGATAACGTTATTGCGACGGAGTTGTCGCTAATTCGAGCAGGGCGATGTATTCTGAGACGACATCGGTTCTCCCCTTCTCTCATTATATACTGGACAAGTTCTTGATATATTTATGTATATATAGCTATAGCAGTCACGACACGAAATGTTGCAAATTGTCAAATGTTGTTGTGCAACTTGAAATCGGATCATATTGTGAAAGCTTTTGCAAGCAATCTTACGAAGAACAGTACCTTTGTATCATAAAGTACATATACGATATTTCTGCAAGTGCAGATAAGATATCAGGCGTAGTGTTTGTATCCTGAAGTACAAATACGGTATTTCTGCAAGTGCAGACAAGAATAGTATCAGGTTTAGCGTTTGTATCTTGAAGTACATATACGGTATTTCTGCAAGTGCGGATAAGAATAGTATCAGGCTCAAGTACAGATACGGTATAAGAGTATCGGGTTTAGTGCTTGTATCATGTAGGTAAAGATACAGTATTTCTGCAAGTGCAGAAAAGATTGGTTCATTATTTCATTGGAAGACTCACAGGAAGCTGTGGCACTTCTGAATATGAGGAGGAGGTTGAATCAATAGCAATAGTAGATACGCTACGATCTTTTGCTCGACAGGAGCAGTACAGGAAAAACTTATACTAGTACGTAAGCAATCAATAACAATAACCCCGTATTATGTTGGCATTATTGTGCATACGAGACTATATTTAGAGTTAACACGCGGTCAAATGACGACAAAATATCGTTTTGTCAGCAATAGTATCGAATAGTGACAAAACCATCATGACACGACAGTGCCCTTCGAGACTATTAATTATCATAATGATACTTAATTAGGACTATGACCAGGAGAAGAGAACATCTGCAATGGAGTCCCCTTTGGTGCTGCTTTGTGACTCTCCGCATATTTCGTTCATGGAATATGTGTGTTCACACTATGGAAGACTCGAAATCATTCCCTCGTCGCCAAATCTACACTAGATTATTTTTCAGCATGCATAAAAAAAACATTTATTCACTATTATACATTTTGGATACTAGGTCTTCATGCATGCTAATAATTTAATTTCATAAATCTTGTTGTCAATGTTGTGCCGAAAATAAGTTAACTGCATAATTAAGATAATAATTATATATAATCCAGATATGTCCCAACTCACAACCATTTGCAAACCTTTGTTTTTTTTTTTTTTTTCTTTTCTTTTCTTCAACATTTTTTTTCTACTCAGAATATTTCTAGAGATTTCAGATTATAAATATACAGCCGTACCAATCACTAACCACCCCCCCCCCCCCCCCCCCCCCCCCCCCCCCCCCCCCCCCCCATTCTTGGGACTAGTAGAGTCCAAACCCAACTTAAACTTAGTCCTTTCAATAGGTGTAAAGGACAACCAAAATTAGCTCCGGCTTGGACAACCCAACCTCCTCGGCCGGCCTTGGTACCAATGCGTGGAAGTAGCAAGTACTCGTTACCTAAAGACCATATTTCACGGATATTCGTAGTCGTGTTTGTATTGGTTCAACATAGGTGACTACCTTCACCTACCTTTACACCTATTTAGAAATGTTTGTATCGCATCCGTACCAGTGATCCATATTCATATCGTATCCGCGATCCATATTCTGCCACTTGATTACTTGAAACCACATTTGTGAATGATGTGAGAAATGAACTCGCTGGAGTGGATGCTTCCAAGTGCCAAACTCCATATATAAGCCAGTTTTAGCTCAACACCTAACTACAAATGTGCCAAAAATCGAAAGTAACTCATATGTTCTATGTAACGCGACCTACAAACTCCAATTATCCAGAACTTTGACATGCGGTAACTACAACTCAAACTCGATAAGTTACGGCAAATGTTGTAACTACGCCGTACGTGCAAACTCAACATATATCAATTGGTTTCCTTGAAAAAGAATACCCCTATAGTCAAATGCAGTGCAGAAGAAAGTTTCAGAGTGAAAACATTCTATTCCAACAAGATATTTTTTTATCTCAAGATAATTCCGCAACTCTTTTCCTTAACTGTAGAATCCACTTACAAAAAAAAAAGAAAAAGTTGATTATGCATGCCCAAAAAAAATCCAATGACTATCCAAACACGACATAAAGTCTTTGAATCCTCACTACTTTGTAATTACAGAATAATTTCAAGTGACATTATCTATGGCATATAGCAATGCCAAGTGCTTGGACTTGAAGAACCAGAATCAGAAAATTTACTATATTCGGCAAACCAACCACAAGGGTTCCCCATTGGACTTCATAAACGCCAATTCTCTTAAGCAGTCAAGGAATAAATTCATGCAGCATGACAAGCCACTAGAGGAACTTTTATGTTTTCAAACCGATTATTTTGCCTACAAATGGCCCAGGAGAGCACATGATGTCCACATGATATATACCTAGAACGTGACAAGAAAGAAAATCTCGACACTGCTAGTAAATTTAATTATCTTCCCTTTTGCAGGCCTCACTAAACTTATTAGTGCAAAGTGATTCTACAATCTATTATATGCGATAGGGGGTTCAGTAATTTCGGATCTAGTTCAGTAATACTTGGATACATTTTTGATACTTGGTTTTGGTTTCATAAGGTTTAATGTCGCCAACAGATTTGACCTTGTGAAACTTGGTTTCGGTTTCATGAAGGTTTTATGACAGCACACTGTTGCGAACACATCTTAAATTGTTGAAAAGGATACTGCATCAAAGAGACTATTGATTTCTTGTAGCAATTAATGACGGTTGGGAGCCCTCGTTGTCGCCTCTAAAAGATTGCCCACGGGTTTGATAGAACCCTTCAATTAACTTCCTCTTGAATATTCTACTATGATTTTGAGCTGCATCATACACCAGTAGGTTACAGTAATATACCAGCCTACCCATAAATGGCCTATCAATCATATAAATCCCAACATCTCGTAGTCTTTAGCTCAACCGAAACACTAATCCAAATCAATTCACCTTTACTGTTAACGTTAACATTGATCTGTCTTCCAAATTTCACATTCTGATCATTTTCCGATTCTATTCCTCTTCATCCTTTCTGTCATTAGAACAAATAAATTCTATTATGTGAACACTAATTCCTTCGGACATACCTCGCTTTTATGTACAAGTTAATGGACGAAAGATAGACCATCCAGAACAAATTCCTTTGCCATGAAATCTTGTGCTTATGTTGCATGGTGATGATGACACTAGTCTCAAAAGCAGAGGAAATGAGTGTCAATGGACTCGTAAGTTGGACTAGTATTTGAAAACTTTTTCCTGATGTTGATCCGAGAGGGGGTCATATGACCCGATTCCTACAGGTATCGTACTTTCCAGAGGGCACCGAAGTCTGAAAAAACGACATAAAACTGAGAAGATCTTGGGGGGGGTCGGGGTGTCGACATATTATGACATTCATGAAATCAGTAGCACTGCTCCTATATTCATAACTTGTAAAAGGAACCCTTTAGCGTAGTGCTTGCTAGAGGTCCCCATTGAATGAGGACATTGTGTCTACATAAAAGAGGTCTAATGCGACTACTCGACGCAGGGACACAAAACTTTTTTCCCATCAACCCCTCCTCCTGCTCCCCTCCTTTTTGTAGATAATATTATCTAAAGCATCAAAAGCAACGGCCAAGGCTGTTAGCCTTTCAATTCATCTACAGAAGCACTAATTTTATCAGAACATAGCTGGAGTTTTCTAAAAACCTGATTTTATGGACTTCAAAAACTCGAAAATAAAAATCTTTATTCTGATTTCTAAGAGAGCTTTAACTAGGCTATGCCAATTAACTCCATGCAAGAAAAAAATGCAAAAGATGACAGTAATAGTATTTAATATATTTAAATTGATAAAAGTTCTTGCAACAATGAGATCAATTAATATCAAGAAAATAAAGTTTGACATGCTGAGAGCTTAAAGTGGTATACTTTCTGTAAAAAGGATGGCTGATAAATTGAGAAGATGAGATAAACAGGACATGAACTATTGATCAAGATAAGAGTAGGAAGACTAATGTGGTGAATGTACAGAACACGATGAACTTATAGCATTGACCAAACAGATAAGAGATAAGACGATAAAGAATTATTGAAATGGATTGTAGGCCATAGAAAACTCGACTGTTTTAAATGCTCTTTTCGGTCACTTGCCTATAGTAAGTGGAATATGAACCCATGGAAAACTTCATCAGAGGTTGCCTAATCTAAATTTAAACCCTAAGCAGAAAAAAAGGGGGTACCCTAAACTTTTTTCCGGATTAGAGGGGATTAAAATATGTGAAACAGTGTAAACCAGAACGGCCAAAGGACATTACAAGTGGTACCTGATTCATAGCATGTTCTGGTACGCAGTACATGAATACTTGATACGAACACGTACGGTATGCTAGGGAGAGAGGCTTATTAGGATCATAATTTTTGAACTTTGAAGGTTTAGTGATATGCCAAGGTCTTCTTTCTAATGTAGTTGTGTGTCTTTGTTTCTTCTATAATTTGTGCAAGTGCGCATGTACTATAATGTCTGATAGCAAATGGGAGAATGTCTTCCCTAATGATCTCCTTAGATTTCTGCTAAGGAGTTCAAGGATAATAGATGGTGATTTAACATAGGTGAACCCAATCTAAGCACAACCCCTCCCCTATCTTCTCCCTCTCCCCTACATTTCTGCATGTCAGACTCTAGTTTCTAATGGAAGATAATAGATGGTGCTTTAACATAGGTGAAATGAAAGATAAGGATTCATGCAGACCAGATAATCTCAAAAATGGAATAAAAGACCATGTTTACGTTGCCTTGTTTTTCAGTGGCCGGCTGGCCTGGTGGTCTCTCTCCATCTCATTAGAACCCTTGTAGGCGGGCTTCGACCCCGGCCGACAACAAAAAGTCAAACAACCCTCTATGCACGAAGGCCCACCAAAGCCCTTTATCACGAAGTCAACCTTCCACCTCTGTCAGAAAGCTTCAGTAGAAATCTCAAATTTGAGTACAAGAATAGAAAGATAAAAGGTTTCTTCAAGACTCTCAAACTTAGTTCATTCGGGTCTTTTAAGATCCTTGATATAAAGACGTAGTTAGACTTGAAAAGGGATGTGCTTCCTACAAAAGTTAAGACACTTCATTATGTGGCAAATATAGAAGAAAAAAGAAGAAGAAAACTTGACCTGAAGTTCCTCTTCCAGGATTGCGAACTTCTAACAAACCCTGATTTCTATCCTATGGGCAGACTACAAGAACCCAAGCAGATTAAAATACGAATTCAGATCGTAACCAAACTGAAATATAAATGGCTTATGGGTGACTTGAACACATCAATATATTTTAATTGAATGATGAAACTTGTTAGCTTGTGCAAAACTATAACATGCAAATTTATCAAGGATCCTTCTCATTGTATCTCACACTATGCTTAAACAAAGGAAAGCACTACATGATTTCTACGTAAGATAATATAATCAAGAAATTGAGAAAGAACCTCAAATTAACCTGAACAGTCGCAATTGGCAACGAATGTTGTAATACAATTGGGAGCATAGGAAATCTGCTCAATTAATAGAAAAGGAAATTGAGAAGATGAAATGTATGCAGTCTGGGACGATAATTCAATAAAGCTTCATCTGCAAAATGCATTTCAGCAGAGATGGCATACGTTACAGGAGTCGATGCAGGCAACTCTGAGCCGGATCACCTTACTCTTTATTGTTCAATTGTCTTTGAGTATAATTGATGCCCACAATTGTGTGGGCAGGTCATTTGTTCCACAGCCATATCTTGCTGCAACTTTGCATCTTTACGAACAAATATAATCATCTGCACCAAATAATGCGTTCAGAATTAATATATTTGGTAGTATAAGTGCCATTGAATATAATTACTAACATAAAATGATTCAAAAGGTGGAAACCAGAATAAACATAAGATGGTCTAGGCTGTATACAAACAAGATATGGTTTCTCTCGCACATTCATACTGAAGCAGTGGATGCCATATGTTACGACCCGCGCCCGCAAGATATTCAGGTACGGGTGCGTGAGGCACGCCCAGCCTACGTCGCGTTAGCGGCGTAGCGCGCTGTTCTAGCAAGTCGAGCAAGCTAAACTAATTTAGTTAGGAAAAGTTAATCATAGCCATGTTCCAAGGTTCATGGCTAAATACATGGATTTAGCCCTTCTACATCGTGGACAATTTAAATCAAATCATGACTAAGAATATATATGGCTTTCAAAAAATAAAATAAATATTTTATAAATTCGAAAATTTCAGAAAATTTCAATAAATTGTAGAAAAATTGAAAATCGATTTGAAGGGGTTACACCATACAAGCACACTAACGTCAGATTAACTTATTAGAATTTATGTAAAGAGATCCAAGCCCTATTATCATTAAGCAGTGGATGGCTTAGACAACCACCACTATCATCATATTACCTTACCTGGAATATATGTGAATTTGGGAACACAAGACTCTATCATACAATTCATTGGATTTTCCTTCATAGGATCAATGACAAGCCACAGTAGTACTTGGCAGGGACAGAAATATATTCTGGAACTTCAAAGTCCAGATAGTATAGATACATGGTCCTACTGAATTAATGAAGCCACTAGATCAAATGATATACTTCGAAAATGGCCGTTTCGGAAGGAATTGATCGAATCTAGATTGCAACTATTTCTTCAAATCCAATAACTTGAAAATAGACTTCCTAGAGTGGGAACAGAAATTCATCATAAGATACTCTCAAGATGGTTCTTCATAGGTGCATCTCAAGGGCTTCAGCACAAACAGGAACTTCCTATCAAGTACAGTAGAAACTCTATAAAATAATACACTTGGGACCACCAAAATTTATTAATTAAAAGAGTTATTAATTAATCGATAAATTAATAATTATTAATTTATATATTAATTAATATTTTATTAATTTATAGTAAAATACTTACGTAGTTTACAAACACCTTTCAAGCTTCCACTTAATTATTGTATACAATGCATGTGTATATCAAATGAAGGGCCCAATTTGAAAGAAACCTTCAATCTCCCACCTTATTATGCTTCTTGTGTTCAGTGTATCACTTTATGGACATTAAAAATATTTTCTATATAGTAGTTTACAAACACCTTTCAAGCTTCCACTTAATTATTGTATACAATGCATGTGTATATCAAATGAAGGGCCCAAGTGTAGTTGCACAGTTGTTGCACAGTTGTTAACTGATGAAGAAATTATTGAAAGCGTTATTGGAATTAATAAAGATGATATCGATGAAGAAGATGATGAAAGTTCTACAATGGAGCCCCCTTCGCGAAACGAAGCTATTAAAGCGGCAATCACATTGAACAATTCTTGTTGAGCTATGAGAAAACAACACCAGAAGTTCTTACCATGCTAAGGAAAATTAGAGACGAGATTCAAGGGGAAATTGATTTCAACAAAAAACAAAAGACAATTGAGTCATTTTTCAAGAAACCTTCATAAATCATTCATGTAATATGCTATATATAAGGAATTATTAATTTATATTTTATATGGGGTCTGAAGAAATTATCAAAAATGTATTATCTTATAATTTTAGCGAATTATTAATTTAGCACCCTATCCCCGAGTCGGGACCGGCCAAAAATATTATCTTAGAGAGTTTATTAAATAATCGAGTATTAATTTATAGAGTTTCTACTGTAGTAAGTTTGCGAAGAGAACATAGACCCCTTTTCTAGCATACCATACATATGTTTTACTAGGGGGATGTCAATCTCCATATACATGTGTCGATCATGATATAGTCCTCAGGAAATATCCAGTTCTCAACATCATTTGTCATTGTGATATTTAAAATCCGAACATTTAGTAACTTTATCATATTTGGTATTAAATGTCTAGTATAACTCGCAAGGTTGACCTTCAAAGTTCGAGGACTGAATTTAGGGGAGAGAGCACGTCAGGTGGGTGTTGTATCAAATGATGCTACATAAACAAACAAGACTAGACCCTGGTGTGAAGACTTGTTGTGGCACTGGCTACGGTGGCAAATCATATCCTGTTTTTGCATGCATGTACAGGTGGTGATAAATACTAGGGATGCTACAATAAGTAAAGAGAGAAGAAACTGGGAGTTAATTGCAAATTTGACTGTATATTTTTATTTGAAACTATAAATCCAATTAACAAATTTCTATTTTCAGAACTCAAAGTCCCAATTTAGTAAATAAATCCAGGTTCCAGCAATTAAGAGTAATTTCCATCAAACAATAAAAAAAATCCACAAACAAAAACACAAAAATTCGAAACAAAAGGAAATTACGAATGTTTGGTACAATTAAATAAGAAAGAGATTTAATCTTGATAAAGAAATTTGGTGGACCAATGGGTTCTTCCAAGGAATTTGCTAGAAACACTAAAGGAAAACTTCATGGCAAGAAATGGGGCAGTTGAGGAGCAGAGTAACCAGGAAAAATCATTGGGAAAACAACTAGTCTGAAACTAATAGGTTAGTCCACACTACAAAGTAAACTCTGTTCTGCAATCCATTAACTAGGTCAATCTGCTATACAAGGGCTCGTGCCCCTAGCCATAAAAAATAAGATGAGTCCAAATCATTTCCGGACTGAACAGACAAAAGCCTGGATCCCTATGCGTTCCTTGCCGACCTCTCTACAAACAAAAAATTATTTTCCAAAAAAAAAAAAGCGCCAAACTATTCTATACGAGTTTTGGTTGCAGTTAAATTTAAGGATCATGAAATATTTAGCCCAACTCTGAACTTGGTGAACGCAGAATTGCATATGGACCTGAACTATTTGAATCTGATCAAAGTAAACCACGCCAATGTAATTGATTCAAACTGTTCCTACTGATCCAATCCAATAAAGACTAAATCGCTTTTATTGAGTCAAATCAATCCAAAATCATATATGATTCTATAATATTCAACTTAGTGCATAAGAACCTAGCCAGAGCTTCTCAAGTTGGTGCTGATCTATTAACTAGTAGTAAACCAACAACCGAACAATCTAAGTTCAGTAGTTTTGTTGATATCACAGATGAATATAACTTCATTTTATACAATTATGAAAATAAAAAAACTATTTTAGAAAGTTTGTGAATCCAGTCTACGTGAAGGTGAGGTGGAATAGGTGTGAGGTGCAAATAAGTACATGCTCATCAGACTAATCATTAGACCTACCAATCGCAAGCAAAAGCAGGTCTGCTTCATTACAAGTTAAATCTGCAAAGAATGTGAACCAGTCTGCTTTAATGTTGTATGCTTGAATAAGCGAACACGAAAATGTACATACTTGTGCAGATAAATCAGAATAATTGCAGGTAAAGATATAAAATTTATCAAGAGTATTGGATAGTACCACAATAAAGATCTTGCAATTGAACGAGTTTCATCCTGCTCCAGACTTTCTCTCTCGGAAACACCACCGCTAGCAGAAAGAGCATTGTTCTGGACATCTTTTGGAGCTTCACCACTAGAAGCATCAAGATCATCAAGCTTATCAGCATTGTTTACACAGTACGTCTGCAGCCACCGATCACTCTCCCATAGAACATGCAAGATGCTCTCTCTGGCAGAATAGCCATGACTCTCAAAGGGAAGAATCACCAAACGACACAATGCACCATGGCCTTTCAAAGCATTAAAAAACCGATCTGACTGTAGGATATGGAAAGGAGAGGGCATCAGCAGGATAATGCAAATGATAATGACCAAATGATGTCACTGCGCAAAATACATCGAGTGCATACAACGCATCATCTACCTAGAAGATTGGGGGAACTTAAAGCATATGTTCGGTTTTAGCAATTATTAATGAAATGGATCCCAAAAAAAACCACGAGACCAACTCATATAAATTAAAATTGCTCTTAGACCAAATTTGAACACTTAATTCTAGAACCCCAACACCACTCAACACCACCCCACCCGCCCTTCCCACACCCACACACAGACCTGTCTAATTTTTTGACTAGGATGATGGATGTGATCACATGATTACTATGATGGATGTGGTTGCATGATACTTCTTTAGTTTACTATTCTTTACTAGTAAGGTCAGCATGTTTCCTATGTATAGTTTTAGCAGTTTTTACCCAAAAATAAGCATATATCCTTTTGCTTTGTGGGAAAGATATCTTTTAGATCAAGAATGCTCACTATTGAAGCATATGGAGTACTAGTCTACTAAGGAAAAGGAAGTGAATTCCGTAAAAAAATACCCTAGTTTTGGTTAAAGTATTGGAATAATACAAATTTATATAACCCTCAACTCACATCACTGACTCTCCAAAATCTAGACCTGGGACAGTTATATACAGGGGCGGCCCTGGCCCAGGGCAGGCTGGGCGACGGCCCAGGGCCCCCGACGAAAGGGGGGCACCAACATGAAACTGTCTATAATAGAACTAGTATGTATTATGTGTCCTATTTTTAACAAGAGGAATTGTGGTGTAGTGGGTGCAATGACAGACTTATATTAAGAGGTCCTTGGTTCGAATCTTGACTACAACAAATTTTTGTTTTAGTTATTATTATTTTTTTACCTTATGTTGGGGCCCATTTTGAAATTTTCGCCTCGGGCCCCCAATTGCTCAGGGCCGGCCCTGGTTATATATGTCACTGTAAATCTACAAATTTTTAACATGGATATGTGGGTGAGTTCTTTTGGTAGATATTAAGGAACTCAAAGATTACACACATAAGCAAGTATAATGAGACTTTACAGTATTTACTAAAATAGAGGCACAATACTCTTCACATTTCAAATATTTTATGGTTCATAGAAAACGGAAGTGACAGGCATAGATTGACATGTGGAAACAACAATTATTAGTAAGGAGAAGCGGAGAAGTGTCCTAATATCATGGCTAATAATCTACACTCCGTTTCAAATAGAATAGTATAAGAACTGTATTTATCACTTTAAGTTCCATGTATCTGTACGCCACCGTGGTCACAGACCACCTCCCTTACTGCACCACCATCATCCTTCACCATCTTTGATACTCATCTAAGCCTTGTCCAAACTTTCCGGAGGCGGATTGACAAATCTTCCGAAACATCTTTTTAAGATATGGAGGACTATGGGAATGTCATTTCTTTTTGTTATTTGGCTTACAGTATCATATAGATGAATGCATTTCCCAGTTGCAAATTATAACATTTTAGCTCTTTGCCTAGACTTTTTATAGTCTAGGGAATTAGAGTGCTCCTTAGTTGCATGAGCTTAAACCGGCAAAAAACAGTTTTGCCTACTCACCAAATGGCATGTCGACAACCTGCCATAGAAACTGTCAATTCTTTTATGGATCTTTATTATGCTCCATAGCCGACCCATTTTGACAGGAGAAGGCTTGGATGATGATAAGATATGGAAGACAAAATGACCTAATATTCACAGTAATATATATATAAAACCTATAGTGCAAACAAAAAACACTATTCATCTTGTTTAGATAAGATTTTTTTCCACAGATGCCCTTAGGTTTGGACACGATATTTAGATTTGAAATTAGCAAATAATTAAAATGGGCCATATGGTCATTTTAATTTCTATGTAACTGAGTTTATTTAGGAATCTGGTAACACTCTCCACCATTCTGCCAAAGGGGTGGTGGATAGCCAATGAGATTTTCTAACAAACAAATTAATTCAGCAGGTGATTGTAGATGTCCACTAAGATGTCGGTTACTTCATAGGTAAAAGGATACTTCTTTTTTTATGGCAAAATAAATTGTTTTGTGTCGTTTTATAACATGTCGATCGACATACTGGGCACAACTCAGTATGTCGATCATGCATGAATATGTCTACCATGCCGCCGAGGAGGGCATGGGAAAAAGATTTTAGATGAAATTGGTTGCATGTGCAACTGTCTGTACACTTAAGGAAAAAGTTCTTAGTCTACTCCATTAATGAGTACGAGCTACTTGGATTATCTGTTATGTTGACCGCTCCTGTACCTACTAATTCCAGACAGTGATGACAATCGATCTTTATATAGCTGTAAACAAGAATTTTTTGTATAGATCCCTGAAACTTCTGTAATAAAAGTAGAGGTCCCTACAACTTTTGAACTCTTTCCAAAGTCCACAAAACTCTAGAAGCCCCTGAAAAGTACAACAATGAATGTACAGTATGGCCCATGTGAGAGAAGTATCTACTTTTTAATTAAAAAAATGTACAAGACACCCTCTTATATGATTATTATTCCATACTATTTTTTACCTTCTTATACAGTTGAAAACCCTCTATGTACTGTTTTTAATCTTTTCATACTTTTCTTAACTCCTTCATATTGTTTTTAGTTACCTCCCCAGAGCCTACATAAGCGGGAGTCTCATGGCACTGGGACGCCCTTTTATATTCGTTTTTTACCACTTTGTACTGCTTTTTACCTATTGCATTGTTTTTAACTATTGGTTTCATTTTTACCCTTTGAACAGTGTTATAGTTGTTAAAGTACTCCTTCATAGTGTCCATTAAAGCAAGATGGGGAATATTTTACTTTTTGTGCAGAGTCGGTCAGTTTCCATAAGCATGGACTTCTACCAATATATGAACAGTTTTGGGGACCTAGGAAAGAGTCGAAAAGTCATAGAATGTCTACCATTATCAAGGTTGTAGATGTCAAATATTAGGTTCATAGTAGTTTGGATTATGAAATGTCGGACGCCAAAGACATTTTAAAATGCATGATATCAATCATCATCTAAGCATTCTTCCACCAGAATGAGACCGGCTATTATGACCGGTTGTCGACCTGGCATCAGCTCTCTATGTTGGTGCCAAATTCCTAGACAAGGTAGCTATGAGAATGAGAGGGTCATGCCATAAAAGCTGGGTGGTTAGTTGACATGTAGGTAAACCTATTTTTGGGCTTGCAATTTAAGCTCGTGCAACTAAGGAGCACCCTCCAAGTTCTCATAGACTATAAAAAGTCTAGATGAAAAGGTAAGATAACACAATTTGCTACAGGGAATTGCATTCATCTCTATGACACATTATGCCAAAGAGAAAGAATGACGATCCCAAGATGTACTATATCAATAAATATAGTATATTATATATTATATATACTAAATGTCCTATCTAAATTCTAATTTCTAAATGTCTTAAAGAGAACGCAAGAGAGAAAATCGAGTGGCCATGCCTAAAGGAGGGAGGGGCCCTCCGGAGTGGCAGTAGTGCTCCATAGTTGAGAAAGCATAGAAACACGTCACGATCAATGAGAAAACATATAGGGAAGAGTTTCGTTTTATTTGAGTTATTGGGTTAACAAGTAGGGTTTTTAAAAGTCCACAGATTATCATATAAAATTGTTTATTAAAAGTCGTCTGACATCCTACTTTCTTGTGTCGAGTGCACATAGGTTTTCGGCTGATATGTCAGCAACTTTTAAGGAATCAGACAGTTCATATGAGTATCCGGAATTTCGGATCAGCAATATCAGCAATATCGGAAGTTTCGATTCGGAGTATCGGACTTTTTGGTATTGAAAAGCAAATAATTATTAATAAGTTATTAAAAAATTAGGAAAACAATATTGTACACATTTAGGCCTAATTTAAAGTATGTTTTGTGTTGTTTCTTAATAGTTTTGAAATTAAACGAAATAATAGTCATCATTCCTAATTGGTTTACATGTTGATTTGTTTACTCGCGATATATTTGATACGTTTAAACATAATTTTATATATTATATGTTGTTTCTCCTCAGTTTTAAGTAATGTTACGAATTTATAGATATAAAATTTCGACAAATGATAATGGTTATAATTTATCAATAAGAAATCATATCGATACAATATATCTTTGTGAGTAAATCATTGCATTGACGTTATTTTATTTTTTTCATTTTTCAGTCATTTTCGTTTAATTTACTTCTACCGAATTGACTGGAAAAGTGAACAACTGTATCAGTGAATATCGGTAGCGGTCAGTATTGATCGGAACATGCCAAACCGTATCAGTAACGCTGTATCGGTATCGTCCAATACTGCAAACTATGGTTTTAACCAAAATGCTACAAACAATTTCGTCTGTTGATTTCTCTTGTTTGATATTCAAAACTTGTTGATTTGTCTCATTTGCTATCAAAATATGTCGGCCGGACACATCGGCGGGCATCTACAAAATTGACCATTATCAGAGAAGTTGCAGGGATCCATACAAAAAGTTCTCCAGTAAAAATAAGTACGGCAGGCTGATGTCAGGAGCAAAATTCTTAGCTTGCAAGAAAGGAAGTACATAACTCGATGCAATTATGCTTACGAACCTGCATTGTCAGTGTCCCTGAATTGTTGTCTTCTTCTCCATGAATTAGCAGAATAGGCTTCTTAATCTTGTTGGCTGACATGAATGGGCTCATTTCAACATAGGTATTGGTAGCCTCCCAAAGAGTTCTATCTTCATTCTAGATACACAAGACAGAAGCCATTGTAACATCAATGTTGTAGGATAGTTAGCAAGAAGAAGAAAAAACACAAGAAAAATCTAAATCCCGACAAATTGCCAAACCTGGAAACCGAAAGGCGTTAATGTCCTGTTGTAAGCTCCAGACCGAGCAATACCACAAGAAAAAAGATGAGGAGCATGTGCTAGGAGATTCGCAGTCATGAATGCTCCATAAGAATGACCGCCAACTGCAATTTTATTGGGGTGTGCCACCTAAAGAATCAAGTTGTATAAGATCACTTTTTATAAAACCAAATTGCAGTATGATAAATTACAATTTGAATCCAGCTCACCCCTCTTCGTATAACTTCCTCCACAGCAGCCTCAGCGCTAGCAACCAACTGCTCTACATACCTATGCATATTAATAAGTCAACAGAATTGAGAAGACAATAAACAGTGTGTGTGTGTGTGTGTGCGTGTATAAAAGAAAAAGGGCAATTCTTCTACCCAAAAAAAAAAAGATAGGGTGGAATTTAAATCTGGTTTTACAGTATAATATCTATTGATTATTCTCTAATATGCTTAACTCTCCAACTCCAAGTAACAGAGAAGATGGCATTAAACAGTGTTGAAAGATGGAGAAGGATTCATGTAACGACCGCATGGATATGGGATATAAGACTTCTTACTGTGTTATTGTAAGCATGTTTAATGCTCCAGTGGTGAAATAAGTAACATTCACTTTTTCTAACCTAACAAAGATGAACATTTTGTTTACACTAGGATACCATGAATAATATGATAAGACTTCAAAATAAGTTTATTCTTAGTCTGTTAAGCTGTTAGCTCATAAGCACAGAAATATCACATGTCAATTATATGGATGACCAGTAGTCCACTTCATTAAAAAACAGTCTAAAAGCTGATACATAATGCATGCACAAGTTTTTGCAAGGATAGAGCATGAGCAGAAAAGTGTTAAATCAGCTTTCAGGTTACCAACATAATATACCAAGCACTAAGATCTGTAAAGTAGGTCACATTCACATGCCATTGGAAAATCTCAAACTTCATTGTGATATTATATACTTGGTCTTGATTCCACAATCTTATCACGAATAAAATTAAGAATCACTTCTGGGCAAATATGGTATACCTATCATTTGCTTCTTCATTACCCTCACCAATGATGGGATTGTTGGTCCTGACAATACAGCAAATCTGTAGAAAAGTTTACGTTAATATTTCACTTGAAGTATCACAAATATATATATATTTTCTAATAAGAAGAAACAAGAATCATCAAAAGGAACAAAATCGATCGTGATTTGGGAGGTCAGGATTGACTGTGAGTACTTCTCAACAGAGCTCCTTGCTCAATGGGGTGTGTGTCTGTGTTGTGCGTAGACACTGTATAGTGCATGATTGACACCATTCCAATTTCAAAGTGCTCAGTATGTCTCAATAGTTAAAACATCTAGAGTCCACTAATAGAGTGGTAAGAAATGTTCAATCCACGTGTTATTTCTTTTCATTTGTATACATTTTAGAGCATGTATATCATGACTTTGTGGATCATGCATTAGTATTACCGTGCATTTTTCGTATGTGGGCACTTGGTCATGCTATGGAATCATTAAAGATTTACGTACACATACCCCACTAGAGACCTTCAGAATGAGGTTCCAAAACATGTGTTAGGCAACAATTTTGCCTTACTTGAAGGAGCTAGAGAAGGCATTACTTCTAGGTATAAATGTTGAAAAACATGGAAGCAGAGTGGCCTACAATTTTAGCACCACATAATGGCATCTTTTTTGTCGAACCCATGATGAAATATGCTATATCAGGATTTTGCGACCGACTTGTTGGAGCAACTTGGGCCCACTTAAAGTAAAAATTGGTTGATAAGACTTCTAAGGTTTTAATAGCATGTGTATGAAAAGGGATTGTTCACAGTTTTAAATTAATGGTTGAATGAAAAAAAAAATTATGACGAGATCTATTCCGAGTTTCGTTCAATTGGTCAACGGAAGTGTACTCCACTTAAGAGTTTAAAACATGTGGAAACAGGATAAACAGTTGAGGATCATACAGGGGCCTATAAGCAACAGGAGTGGAAAGTAAGCAATAAATTCTGTGAAATGAAATATTTACTGGGAGAATTATCCATGTCAAAAGCTGCCTATTAGATTTGACAGGTTTTCTTATTTCCATTTGATGATGTGAGCCGATAAAAGCTACAGAAAAAGTATCAGTATGATTTGAAACTTCTTAATTACCATCTTACATTTTTTTTCCTCATTTTATCCTTTAACCCTTCCTCTTTTTATTTTCAATTTTCTCCTATTTCCCCTTCTATTTTAGAAAAGACATACAAAGATGATAAGTTTACCTTACAGATATTATTAGTCACATGCTGCAAGGTAAACAATGAAGATGCTCAGCAGTCAAAACACTCCCTTATTTTACACTAGTCTACATGTACGTGCTTGCACAGTATTTTAATTAGAATATTATAAGGTCAGTTGTCGTCTTTTCGTCTTTTCCAAATGATTATTCATGTGCGTGTGCTTTCTTTTTACAATGCAAAGAGATTCGAAATACAAATTTTGTTCTTTTTTTAATTTTCTATTGAGAATAATAATATTTGGAAAATGGTAAGGACAGAAAAATTTATTACCATTGAACATGAAGAGTTGTATGGAAAAAGAAAACTTGCATGCAAATTTTATTGCTTTGACTCTTAAACATAAATAACATGCAAGTTGACATAATAATATCATGTTTATAAAATACTCGAGGGTATTTTAGGAATTTAAAAGTTTCACTACCATGTTTTCCTGTTATATAGTAGAATAGATTAGCAATACACTATATACGTGAATCTAAAGAGCAACAGTTAAAAGGGAAGATGATGAAGAGCTTACCCTCTAGCCAACCAAAGAAGAGGTGATGTGGGACCTATGCCCGAAAACTCATTAGGAGAGCCGCGGACCTGTCCCGCCGCATCTTTGCTTTTGAATTCTCCAGGATAAGACCAGACCAGACAAGGAAGAGGGCCATCTTTTGATGGATCGTAACCTGGAGGCAAGTAAAGTGTTGCAGTGAGCTGAACGCCATCCTTTCGTTGGTATCTGATCATCTCCTTCTGTAATGATGCCAGTTGGGGATACGGATGCGGGAAATTAGTGATTTGAACTGCTTTCTTATCCGGCCAAGCCTGAATAAAATATTGAGTGTTTTCGGTTTTCGACTCTTTGGAAGTAAGTATTTTCAATAGCTCGATGTCTAGTTCACCATCATTATATTGTGACATCAATGCAACTACAGATTCATAATATTTTTCCTTGTCACTTTGCCATATACGCTCTTTACTTCCTGTATTTCTGGAAAAGAGAGATGTTTTAGATTTCTTGAGTACAAGTGGCTTACTGGCTGTACGCATTAGGGATACAACTAATGAGCATATGCAAGTAACTTACATATCAAACAAGTCGAGGAAGGGAATATTCCCTTCTGGAGTTGCACCCCTTCCATTGAGTAAAATGTAGGTTCCACTTTCTTGTTTTTTGAACTTTGCAATAACATACGTTCCAGCAGGTGTTCTCCTCAGCATTGGAGATCCAGGATCAGAATAGGCATCTTCAGATGATCTATCAAATAGTATGCGTGGTTTTACATCCTTGTTTCCTGGAGAGATAACCCATGTTCTGGTCCGCCTTGTTTTATACCAAGATTCATACACCAATGCAAATGAATCATCACACCAAGATATACCTCTGCAAAATAAGCATATTTTAAACATCAAAGAATTATCATTGATTAAAGAGATCATTGCATATGAATGAATAACACCAATGATATAAACATAATTATCATTAATTATGATAAATTAAGTACCTCAGAATCAGAGAACATGTAACGTTTAGTGATCATCTTTAGCTAGTGGGAATTCACAAGCTAAGGGTATAACATGTTGAAAGTTCACGTGGTGATAGCACCCAAGTTAAAGTTTATCGTATAACGTAAGAAAGAGGGAAATATCAAGTTGTTTTAATAGAATAGCACAAACTCCCAACAAAGAATCTAAAACAGAACATATACGTTTTTCTAATAAATCTATCAGTTATGAAATCTCATATATATATACATACCCATATCGAAGATCAAGTTTATGCAAGATTTCAGGTTCTTCACCATCTGCTGGCTCAGCAGACTCTGTATAAACTATATCCCGTGGAGAAACTTCCACCTTTGCATCCCCTCCATCTTGTGTCTCCACCCTAGTAAATCAGCAATTTAAATGGGGGAAACAAAAGGGCATTTTCAAACATGCAGCATCAAATAAACTTCAATGTCCAACCTACAATAACTTATAATTCCAAATGCATTGATGTACAAAGGACTCAAAGTCCAAACAGTTCACATGTTTATGCATCAGTGGTGATGACAAAATAATTCGATATCTTAGGCATGTGAGCTAAGTTACATGGTGAATCATGAAACAACCATACGACATGATATAGATATGGCACTAAGTTTTGTGTCCTAGGGCAATTTGGAGTGTTTGCATCTAAATTCCCAAGACTTGAAGTAATATATAACTACTTATCATGTTGAAGTAATAAAGCTTGACATTACCAATAGAGACTTGAAGGCTTGTCTGCCCTCCAACTGATTGAGCGTTTTCCTTTGCGTACACTGTTGAAAGCAATTGGAATGTCTTCAGCAAGAGGCAAATCACATATTTCTCTAACAAACTTCCCATCAGTTGTCCATATCTCCACTTTCTTAGGAAACCTTCCACAAGGCACAATATACGAATATGGGCGGTGGATTGATGAAACTAAGAGGTACTTATCATCTGGTGACGGATCAAGTGAAGTATATACAGCTGGCTGGCCAATTGGTCGCAGTCGTTCCATCTAAAGACGCCAATACCAGCTGTGAAGTGGCATAATAGTCAAATAAATCTTCATCATATTCGTCTTTAAGAAGATCCTGAAATGTCCTAACTTGAACAACATTCTGTTGTTCATTTGATTGAATCTTTGGGCCTGAGGGAACCAGCGGTTTCTTCGGTGGTGCTCCACGAGAAAGAGGGATTGTGCAGACCAATAATGTTGAATCATTAACCCAAGTGTAACTTTAAGAGACAAAGATTGGAAGTATCAGTACATGAAAGACGGCATAATTAAAGGATAAGAAGTTAGGGTTGCCTTACTTCTCAAAGACTGCATTTACGTGTATATCTGGTGATTGGAAAAGTGGCCTAGCTTTTCCTGATTCTACATCTGCAACCCACACTCGCAACTTGCCAATGTTGTCTTCCTACTCAGAGAACAGCTAATATTAGTTTATAAACACGCCTAAAATATAAGAAGCTGAATATCAATCGAAAGTGGCATCTTATCTAAGCACCTCATCGACTCGGATGCTGAAAGACAAATGCTGACCATCTCGTGACCTAGTTTAATCAAAAGGACAAATTTGATTACTACAGAAGGCACATGTAATAGTTAATCATGATCTTATAAAGAGCAAAACCTTGTGGACAATTAACATATCTCGAGTTCAATTGGCATATTCGGAAAAAACAAATGAGTGTGAAACAGGAGCGCATAAGTAGAGCATCCACAAAACAGACTTCAAATATAGTCAAAAGAATCTGTCCTTCTGATTCCCACATATTGTCAGCAGCAATAAAAGAAGTAAAGGAGATAACTAAGTCAGATTACAAGGTATTAACAAACATATTATACAAAGGAGTGCAAATTAATGTGGAAATGGTTGCCATGAGCAAATGGTGACTGGGAATGCTTCGTCCGAGTAAAAATGTAAAATTATCTTAGATGTCTCCACTCTCTTCTAATAAAAGATCCATATAATTTTAAATATTATAGGCACATTGAAACAGTTGAATCACAAGGACACCATAAAGTTAATGCTTCAGAATTTCACTGGACAACTAACTTTTGACCTTGGACGGTCTTTTAGGCAAGATAAAGAAGATGGATCGCTTCAGCTCAACTGAATCCATGAGTAATGGAGTTTTAGGAAAGGAAAAAAAAAACTCAGCACGATTCATTTTTCAGTAGTTATCGTCATCCAAGCCTTCTCCCATCGAAATGGGTCGTTATGCAGCAGAAGAAAGCTCCAAAGAAACAGTGATAAGGTTTTTACCACCGGTTTTCCACACGATGTCCCAATATTTTGATACCAAATTCAGTCGAGGGGTATGTAGACTTACCTCAATGCACATGTTGTTAGTCTGACCTGAAAAGCATCATATTTTGTAATATATGTCACGCTCTGGCCCACCATCCACGGGTCCGTCAAGACATGATCCATGTATTGGCCACATGAGCATCATCACTTGGCTCAACTTGCCAAAATGGTTCATCCAAGTCTATATATGAGAACCAAGCACTAAAATATAAACCAATCAAACTCTCATTTCATACTTGATGTGACCAAGATATTGTGCAAATGGCTCAACCTCACCCTGGCATAACACGATCCACTATGTAGCTTTAATATCATTTGTCATGCCCCGACCCACATGCCCACCAGGATTGGCATGTGCGTCATCATTTCACCCAAATTGCCAAAATGGTTAACCATGATATATACATGAGAACCAAGCACTCAAATACAAACCAACAAAACTCCATCCCTATCCAATGTGGAACTAAATCTTGGGGTTTAACATCTCTTTTGTTATATTAGTGATGACTGATAGGTCTAGTGCATAACTCATCTTGCCCTTTTCAAGCCAACGGATATTTTACGTGTTCAAGAGAACTAATAGATTCCATAAAAAGAGGAACAAGGCCAAAAGGCATCTTTAAATTTTCAGGATTTAAAGCCATATGCTTGAATACAAAATTATGTATCATTTTCGTACTTATAGTTATACATGTATATGTTCTAAATTAAAAACAGCACATCTGGATGACTCCAAAATGGAGCAAGAACCACAAAAGACACAAAAGAATTAAACAGAAACTACTTTCAATAAAGAAAAAAAAAGAAATTAGCATATTACGAGAGCCACTGTTGAAAATGCAAGGATGAAATATTTCTATTGATGCTGAAGGAAGCTCTTGTGTCTTGCATTGCTTGTTATAAGCTCCATATAGGATTAGACATTATATCTATTTCAGGCAGTAAAAACACAGTCAAGGAAACAAATAAACTACTACGGAAGTAAATCTGGAAATCTAGAAATGTACATATCATTTTGACAGGCAATAGCATAGGATACACTCATAATTTACAACAGGGAACAGAATGGAACATTATGATAGTCATAACTCATAAGTGTGTAAGGAGACTATGAAATTAGAAACTTACCAGCTAACGAAATTAATCTTAGCACCCTCTGGGAAACCATGCACCTCTATTTCTGGCCCCAGCGTACCGTCATCCAATAATTTATGGATTCCTATGCCCGTGTAGAAAGACCTGAGAACAATCGTTACCGTCAATTGTTAATGCTCAACAGAATTTAGTGTTTTAATGTTCAACTACTACTGATTTTTGATGGGTCAAAGAAAAATACTAGCAGGACGATTAACTGTGCTGTTAATCACATACATTCTACTCTGTGCATTGTAGCTACCGTCAATTCGTACACCTGCAAGTTTCTCCTCCGGCATTGCAAGCTCCGACAACGGTCGCAGAGATCTTCGCTTCAGGAAAAGGATCTTATCCCTGAGGGGCGAAAACGACAACGCTGGGAGAGGAGGCGCGTCAACGATATCTCTGATTTCCTTTGGAGGAATATGATACCCAGCCACTTGTGATAAATTATCTACACCAAATGTAACAATCAAAAAGATCACAGATCGGTCGATAACACTAATTCGTTTCCGATAAACAGGTTGGCCAAATGAAAAATATCGGAACCATAGCAAGACAAAACATCAAATCATATATCAAGAAATTTTGATCATGAACTAAGCCTCTAGTGTTGTACTTACCATGCCAAAACATTGAACCAAGAAAATGTAAAGATCTGTGGGCAAGCAAGTACACACACTCCGAAAATTGGTGGCGTGTTCGAGTGACACAAACAACCTAAACTACACTAGGACAGGGTTGTCAATATGGCGATGCGCATCGTGTTTGTGCAACATAGTTTTTATGTGCTTCACAATATATTTCACATAGGAAGATGCTTCCAAGTTAGAAACTGCTTCACATACTAATCGTTGAAAGACTAATAACAACATAACAATCATATGCCTGCATATACGCTAGAAACTCAACATATCCCACATGTCAATCTCACCATTCTTCCTGCCATGAACATAATTAAACCAAGTAGCAGCAAATTACGAACATGTTTCCATAATCACCACCCAAACCAGACATCACCAACAGAGATTACCAAAATTCAAGAAAAAAAACCATACTTTTCTACTAAAAAACCACTAAATTTCTCAACCAAATAACAGTATCCAGATCAAAATACACATGCCCAGATCGAAAGAAGCATAAATAGATCAAAGCCCAAAAGAAAGACACAATCTTTCCCTAAAAAAAACACTGCCCAGGTCAAAAAAAATGGGGGAAAAAACGATTATATACCCTCTCCTGGACCAAAGGAGCCGCCTTTTGCATCGGTTTTGTCATTCTCGACACCAGAAGCGGCCAAAGGAACGAGCTTTGGGAACCTGGATGAGGCTCCGGAGCTCATCGCCATTTTTCTTCTAGAAAGGGAAAGGAGGGGCCTTTTGATGGGAGGGCAGAGGGAGAGGGAGAGGGAGAGGGAGAGTGGGGGAGAGAGGAGAGAGAACCTATGGAAGAAGACTCTGTTAAGAAACATTATAGATTAGACTTTCTACGGACTATGGACTCACTTTGATGACACAATTATTTCTCCTTGCTCCTTTTGAGTATATCCTTACTTTTGCACTCGAGAATGAATGTGGCCAATGGGAGCTGTTGGATTTAGAATCTTATGGTTTTGGTGTGGCAAGTCTTTGTGGGTGAGAATTTGGGTTGAGTTTTCTTTTAGATTATTTAATTTATTTTAGATTTTAGTTTTGCTTTCTTTCTTTAGCTTCCTACCATTCTTTTCATAATCCCTGATCATTAGCAACTTTTTTTTTATTAGGACTAATTAGCGTTTAGATCCTGAATTTTATTTCAGCTTATAATTTAAGCCCTAACATGTCCAATAACAATTTTGGACTCTAAATTTTTTGTTTGCTCTTCTTTTTCCTGTTATACCCTGGACCTGAATGAGTATTAGACTGAAAATGAGGGTATAATGAAAAAAAATAAAACCAAAAATAAGAATCATAGGTCCACTTTACAATTAGACATGTCAGGACTTAAATTATAAATTCATATAAAATTCATGATCTAAATGCTAATTAACTTTTTTTCAAGAACAATGTGTCAAGAAGGCGTGGCATGATATGCCCAGCAAGTGGATCAAGGATGAACCCACTTCTCGCACACTTCTCGCATTCGTAGCATATGGTTAGTCTAGAACACTGGTTCACGCTCTTTTATATTGGAGACTACCACGGTACCAGGTTTAAACATATGCTTTGTGGAAAGAATAAAAATTTAGGTACGTTTTGAGTGTGAAGCATCCAAACACTTTTCTGTAACATTTTACCTTTAAACTCAAAAAGTTGAGTTTAAACTCCTACCCAAACGCACCTTGGTTACCATTTTAAGCAGTTGTGTACATGCAATATGCAAGGTAGTAGATACTGATACTCTTGGACGGTTCAGATAATTTATCCTTATGAATATGACCAGAGACGACCGTAATCCAGGGAAGACCGGACGACGGTCCAGGATGGCAGGACACACAGACGAAATGGGAGGCCAATATGGATCCGTTATAATAGAACTAGTATGTATCGTGTACAATTCTGAAAATAAAATATTGTGGTGTAATTGTTGTAATGTTAGACTTCTACTTTAGAAATACTTGGCTCAAATATTGGTAGCAACAATTTGTTGTTATATATATATATATTTTTTTTTTACTGTTCCACAAATTGACCCATCAGCTCAGAGGGGCCTGAATATAACTATGGGATAACAGATCCTGCATCATCAGTACAGTGCCATAAAGTAGGCAGTTCTGAAATTATGTTGTCATTCTTGAGACATACTAGCCACATTCTATGGCAGGTACTTGGAAAGTGGATTCTTCTGTAGGAATCATATATCAGTCAAACTGTTCCATAAAATGAGAGTTTCCATCCAGGCACAACAAGAGCTTGATTCATTCTAAACACAATTTATCAGCATTTTTATCATTCAAAACCTGAAGATGGGTTCATTTAATTCAATCTTACCACTAAATTATGTATCATGATTGCATAATTAGAGTTCCAAAGGGTCTTCCTATGGTGAAACTCTAAAAATTCCCATGACAATTATGATATGCTAAGCATAGTTTGCAGTACGGACCGATACCGAGTCGATACGGCCGGTACCGAGACGGTTTGTCATGTCCCGATTCGATACCGTACTGACAGATATCCACATTAGGGGTCTCTTTTTAGTCAATTAGGCAAAGAAAATTTAACTAAAATATTCAATTAGTAAGGGTGTAAAAGCATAGTAAGGTTGTAAAACTATGTAAAAGAAGAAAACTAACTAATCGACAAATGTGACTATTATTTTATTCAATTTTAAAACCACTAAAAAATAACACAAAAAATACTTAAAATAATACCTAAATTTATAAAATATTATTTCTAAAATTGTAATAATATATTAATAATTATTTGCTTTCCGATACCAAAATATCTAATACTCCAATCCGAAATAGCTGATATTTGCCGATACGGATACTCATAGAAACGGGTTGTTACCAATTCCGATACCGATAATGTGAACCTTGATGCTAACATAGGAGAAGTTCCCAATTCTGAAATAATAATAATAATAATAATAATAATAATAATAATAATAATACACCCAAAAAAGTTAACAGTGCATCTTCCATTGAAAATTGCAATCCACAATAAAATTGCAGTGAAGCCAAAAAAATTTTGTTACTTACAATTCTCAAGTACAAATATCGCTACAGGCTTCAATTTAGATATCACAGAATTCAAGACACAGAATATCAGTGCTTAACAAATAATCTCTGTACAACTGCAGCTTAAATGAACTGATATATGCCCATAATATTCTGCAAGAGAAAACTCTACCAAAAGGAGGGAGAAAATACTACCTATGTTTCTAAAGAAGCAGAAAACTATGGGAAATCTACATTCCTAAACTCCGAGTTATTATTTAATGAACAATTTTAATTGGTAAACATAAGGAGAAAATTTTGTTGTATACTATTATATAGGGGCAGTTTCATAGTACTCATTATCCTCGGCAGAACCTGCAAAGTGAAAGGAGAGAATTTTGTTTTTGACATAAAAAGATTACAATGGTTATACTCTTCGAAGAGAATTTACAATTATATCTTCCCACGAAATACGTTATGGGAAGTGTATGGGAAGTGTACCGATGGAAGTCTAGTTTGAGCGCGACCGCTTTGTCCCATTGACGGTATATATGAAGACGAGACACGAGTCACGTCTGTTCTTTGCAAGATATCAACATGTGGATTCCTCTCGGATGCTTTGGAGAATGTACTTGTGGTTGAAAGAATCTCTAGGTGAACTCTCCGAAGGACTATCAAGGTGTTTAAACCCTCTATTAATAGTCTACGGACTATGTCCTCGGAATACAAGAAACGGTAGCATGCGGAAGCTAATACATCAATGAGCATGAGAAAGTGATGGATTCCCAAGATGCTTGGCCGGTTAAGCTGATGAGACAACAGGCTAGCCTCCTAAGCGTGTGGTGAAGGGAAAAAGCTTTGATACAGTAGGAGATATCAAAATTTTGATACCTTCTATGTATGACATGTGGGCCCCTTCTGTTTTGTAAAACGTATACACATACATATATACACGTAAATTTTGAGAGGACCCACATGTCATACATAAGGGGTATCAAAACTTTGATATCCCCTACTGTATCAAAGTTTCTCTCGTGATGAAGCTGGCTTCTTTGTCTATCTTCTCGAAGTTCGGAAAGCTTGCATATTTGGTGAAGCTAGTTGAGTTGGCTAAAAGCTTGCAAAGCCATTTTAGGCCCATTTCTTGAGCTTAGAGCATCTCCAACCCTATTGTCTTATTTTGTGTTGTGATTCTTAGATAGCATGGAACACAAGACAATATCTTCTATAGGTGGCAAGATTACATTCACAAAAATACAATAGGTTTGAAAAGTCTTCTCCGATGCAATTAAACTAATGTGAAGACATTACAAAGTATTTTTTTTTACTACTTCCAAGACAACTTCTACTATTCTTCTTTTTTCATAAATATTTTTCTTCATAATTGATTATGTGGACATAAAGTCATTGTGAAGTGCATTGTCTAGATCAAGACAACTAAGTTCACATTATCCTTGACATGTCATTGTCATGTCAACTACATACTTTATTTCACATTTGCATTGGAGAAGTACTTTTGAAAAAAAATGCTTGTCATTCCTATGTGACAACCATTTTTTTCCAAACTCACAATAGGGTTGGAGATGCTCTTAGACGAGTTTTTTTTCCATGGATATTTTGGGACTATTTCTTTTGAGGTAGTTTCCTTCGCTTTTATATTTGTTGTGCGACATGCGGATGCTCACACACAAATAATCTTACGCTAACGATCAAAAGGCACAATAATCCAAACGATAGTCATAAGAAAAGAAAAAAAAAAACTCAAACACATCTTCTACTATATAAAGAGTCTTCAAAACGGCTCAAAAGTAAGCCGTCTAAGTCGTATGAATATCATCAACCATTTAAATAAATTTAAAAAATAATAATAAATAACTACCTAAATATTTCACTAATAATTTAAAAAAATTAAGTGTTTAACTAGCTAATATGATATATTTATAACTAAATGATCTAACTCAAGTGGTTAAGATAGGAGGTATTTTTCTTGGTCAAGTTCAAATCCTAGGTTTGACAATTTTTTATAATAAATTTATATTTATTTATTTTTAACATTTTTTTCGCACTTGCATTTGCACTTGCATATTACTAGTAGTATTTAACATGGTTCAGTCAATTTCGACCTACTCCACGGAACAAGAAAAGAAATAAGTTTATTGAATCAACAAGAGAAAAAACATACAATGATTAATTATAAATAAACAGCATGTGAAATGCTCTTCATATGAGATCTCCAATATGCTCTCTTTCAACCTCTCTCTCTCTCTAGATTGTCTTAATTTGCCTCGAAGAACTTTCTCTTTTAAAGCCTTCTTAAACTTTCAAGCCAACCGGCCATAAGACCCTTAAATAGAATCTCCACATTTCCAAAGTCAAGAGCAGTCTGTACTGCCGAAGCTAACTCCTCAAGTTTGAACCATTCCCATTTTTAGTTTGAACCCGAGCAATGGCAATGGCATACCGACGACGGTATACTTAGTGGAAAAAAAATTGTACCCAAAACTAGATGGAATGAAAACGTATTTTTACTGGTATATGCCACTGACACTTTTGGCTCTTTTCAGTCATATATCGCTGCTTTGACGGCTTCCGGTCTTCCTCGATCATCGGACGGTGTCCGTAGCACTTCGTAGTCGAACACGAGCCAAATACAACAACAATAGTAAAAAGGCTTCCTAAGGGTAAATAGAGGCGAATCAACAACAATAGCATATGAAACTTGAAAGTCCATGAAAACAAAATCATTATGTTCAGAAAGTTTACAATCCAACCAAGAACAATTAACCTAAAATCCTTCCGAGATCTAGCTGATATGATAGTATGTTGTACGGACACGGAAAAATGATGTTCGTATCTATATTGTGTTGTACCCTTATTTGGGTCGTAACATGCGTGATATATATCAGTATCGTTTTCTTATCTGTGTATGTATGCGTGCAATAAGGACATCTAGAAGAGCATTGCGTAAACAAATTGTTTGGCTTGGATAACTCAGTCTGAATGATAGACTAGGAAGCATCCAATTCATGGAAGAAAACTTACTAACTAATAATATCTGCAACGTAACTCATGCTCATGGGGGTTCTTTTCATTGGCCACCCAATGATAAGAAATATGTGTACATACAATAAGCAACACTCATATCATCAATAGGAAAATGTTCAACAGATCGAGAGTAGATCACACCACGACGGTTTAAACCACGGTGCCATATGTCCCCTCTTTTTAGTTATTGGATCCCTGCCACCAGGGTCGGCCCCGCGGTTTGGGTTGCCTTAGCCGGAGCTAATTTTTGTTGTCCTTTATCCTTATTGAAAGATAAATGTTTAATTTGGATTTTTGTTGGACCGGTCCTAAGAAAACTAAAGAGCCTGAGGGGTTGCCCTATGGAGAGGGGTTGTCCAAGCCCGAAGTCTTATCAGGCTTACCCCAGGGCCGGCCCTGCCTGCCGCTAACATCAGCCGTTTGGACCTGACCAATGAGGAGGGGATTGCAATTAATAACTACCACCCATCTAGATCTGTTTGCAACGCTAAGGAGATCAAGAAAAAGAGAGAGAGAGAGAGAGAGAGAGAGAGAGCAGTGTCCACAGCTCTCTCCAGTGCAAGCCTAGCGGGGAGTGCGTGGCCTCGTGGGAGGAGGCCGAGGAGCTGAGCGCAGCGGCCTGCCATGCGCGCGACAAGGCCAAGTCCTCGGACCCCCTGGAGTTTTCAATTTTTTTTTTTTATTTTTTTTTTTAGAAAAAGTCTTTTAGGTTTGTTTGGCAATTGTTGAACGGTTACGAGTAGAGGTGAGCATTATTCGGTTTTGGACCGAAAATCGAATCGAACCGAATCGAATAAGAGATTCGGTTTGATTTTAAAAAAATTCAGTTCGTTTTCGGTTTTAAAAATATTAAATTTTTTTATTCGATTTCGGTTTCGGTTTTGGATTTCGGTTTCGGTCCAAAACCGAAAACCGAATAAGAAAATTTAGTTTATATATATATATATATATATATATATATATATATATATATATATAAACCAAAAAAATATAAATAAACCCAAAAATCGAATAAACCGAAAATCGAACCGATTTAATTCGGTTCGGTTCGGTTATTGACCAGTTCGGTTCGGTTTCGATTTTGCTTATTCGATTTCGGTCCAATTCGATTTTCGGTTATTCGGTTCGGTTGGAACCGAATAAACCGAATGCTCACCCCTAGTTACGAGAGGTTCGACTTTGGACTGTTTTAGTACAGGGTAGTTTTTAAAGGCTTTGCAAAAAGTTACTGGGGCTGTTCAAGTATTTACAAGTTTATTACTTAAAATTTTTACTAAGGAGCTGCCCACTATGGATACATGGTTGTCAAAAAATTTGACAGTCCTATCAATATAATGGACTTGAAAATTCCTATCAATATAATTGACTGTAAAAAAAATTGACAGATTCCACTATATAATGGATACAAGACTGTAGAAAAATTCTACAGTACAAAATACAGGACTGTAGACTAGATCCAGGATTTATGTTGACTGTCTAAAATTATATTAGTAGGATTGTTAAAAATTTTGACAGTCCTATCTCCATTGTGGGGCAGCCCTTTAGTAAAAAAAATGAGTGACAAACATGTAAATGCCTAGACAGTCCTGAGTAACTTTTCCAGTGCCTTTATAAACCCAATTTAACAATGTTCGGTAATTAATTAACTTTCGCTTCTTCTTTTTTTAAATAATATAATTACTTATATGTTCATATATAAATAAAAGTCCTCTCAAAGAAAGATTATATAAATGTCCTCCCAAACAATAGCTTATACACTTATATAACCTGCAATCATAAAATGGTCTGACAAATAGTAAATCATAAATATTGAAAGCAAAGCATTCATTACCACATCAAATGGACACAAAATTTAAAAAAATTATATATTTTAGAAACTAGCCGTCATATGGGACCTCAAGAGAAACAAAGATCAGAAGAAGAAAAAAAATATGACAGTGTATTAGTAGTTGTAATTTTTTTTTTATAAGAATAGAAATGAAAAACTCTCAAAACATTTCGATTTTGGGTGTTTATAAAGACACCAAAATTATATTGCACTAATTTTGAAAAAAATAAATTAGCCAACAAAATCATTGATTTAAGAAATTACCAAACAAATTTTTTTAAAATATTTTATAAATAACCAGTCCAAAAATTCTTCAAAATCGATCCAAATACTATTGCCAAGTAGACCCTTAGCATGGAGTGACAAGTTTGTTCGAAACCAAAAAGATAATAAGAAAAAATACACAGCTTCTCTCTACAGTAGCGAAAGTGGTTCTTTTTCGTGCTTGCTTAGTGAGTAATAATGTAGAGAATAAACAAAGGAAGAAAATTGAGTGGCATTCCACTTTTTTTTACGCTTATTTAAGGTGCATCCCACAAGTTTACATAAATGTATGACACATCCCACTTTAGATGATTTTCGTCTAAAACGAACGATCAATTTTTTTTTGACGAAAATGCCCTTATCTCCTTTTGTGTGTCCTGCCTCCCCGTCACACGTTGCTATCCGCGCCGTGCTCGGCCTCCCTCCACGGCGCCGCCGCACTCCCCCCCACCCTCCCCGACCTCGCCGCACCCCCCCCCCCCCCCATTCCGGCCATCACCACCACCACCATCACCAACATCATCATCACCACCACCATCCACCATCATCACGCCCCCCCCCCCCCCCCCCCCCCGCTCCGCCCACCCTTCCTTTTTTTATTCTTGATGAGAAGAAGAGTAAGTTATCATGGAGAGGAATCAAGAAGGGAGGAGAGGATCCATGGCGGCTTCGGCGACGGCGATGAACAATGGTGGTATGTCGAGGAGACGACAGCAGAGGAGTTGCAATCTAAGAGTCTCTCCAGATTTGTTCAAATTTTTCGTCCAGAACTATGTAGTGGAATTCATCAATTTTTTCTTGATTTTTTTTTTGTGGATTTGATTTGATTTGAGCAGAGGATGATGATGGCGGTGGAGGAAGGATGGAGATGTACAGATCCAGCAGCCGCAGCAGCGCGTGCGGCAGCTAGGGCAGCCGCAGCAGCGCGTGCGGCAGCTAGGGCAGCAGCAGCAGAGCGCGGCGGCGGCGGTGGGGGCTAGGGGGCGGAGCGGGAGGGGGGGGGGGTGATGATGGTGGATGGTGGTGGTGATGATGATGATGATGGTGATGATGTTGGTGATGGTGGTGGTAGTGATGGCCGGAAGGGGGGTGCGGTGAGGTCGGGGAGGGTGGGGGGAGTGCGGCGGCGCCGTGGAGGGGGGCCGAGCACGGCAGAGGAGGGGGGAGACGAATAGTTGACGCGGGGAAGAAGAGAGCAGATAGGGAATATTTTCGTCAAAAAAAATTGGTCAACGAAGTTGACCGTTCGTTTTAGACGAAAATCGTTCAAAGTGGGGGTGTCATACATTCATGTAAACTTGTGGGGTGTACCTTAAATAAGCGTAAAAAAAGTGGGATGCCACTCAAATTTTTCCTAAACAAAGCTTAGGCAGACAACGGAGAAAGAACTTACTCCGGTTGATTTATTGTAATGTATTTATAATAACAATAAAATAAAATAAAATAAAATAAAATATTTTTTTATTTAATTATATTGCGATTATCATTACCTTACAATAAACCAAACGAAGCCTTAGTCAATCTGAACTAAGACTCGGTGGTAGATGTTAAAGGAGAATTTCCATTTTTTGGACTTTGAATTAGTAGTATAACTATTTTATGCTTCTAACAGTTTTCTTCGTCTTCCTTCCCTCTCCGTTTCTCTTCTTCTCTGTTGATTCCTGACGACCTATAACAAATCTTACAAGACGAACGGGAGGTCCTCGCCTCTCCCCTCCTGGGCCCATCAACACGAGAAATTATCAGATGGTCTCGACTCACCACGTGGCGAGGATAAATGGTGAGCTCGGTCAAAAATTTAATTAACACTTGGCATAATATTTTTAAAAAATTATATATAAAGATAATATAAAAATATTAAAAAATTACTTCACATAAAATTAAAAAAATTAGTTGTTTTTTTTCAACACCATTATAATTTTTTTGTTGTTGATATTTTTAGCTTAAATCTTAAGTGAGTTTTTAATTTTTTATGCCAAATGTCAATTAATTATTGGCCTGACTCACCATTCATCCTCGTCACGAGGTGAGTCCGGACTATCTAATAATTTCTCCATCAACATCACATCCACGAAAACTCAACTTCACCACACGACACTGATGAATGGTAAATCTGGTCCAAACACATGGCTAATATATAGTCACCATGATAGATGTAATTGAGTACATGGATGATATTTTGTACATATGATATATAAAAATAAACAAACATCATGAGCATTGATGTTGTAGCTCTAATTAACTAAATCTAGACATTCAAAAGGAACATTAGTCTTGTGTCATTATAGACCAATTTATCATACCCCACTGCCACTGCCGCTGCAACTACCACTGCCACGTTGTAAGTCTGACCGAAAAAATAATTTTTTTTTTTTTATCAAATGTCCAAAATTTCCAAAAATTTTATAAAAAACTCACCCCCAAAATAATATTTTATCGCGTGTCCAAAATTTGCGAAAAAATATAAAAAGGTGCGGAATGACCTTTTGTCCTTCTAATTTATTGAAAACACCCACGAAACCTACTCTTCAAAAAAAAAAAAAACGTTTCGATTCTTCCTCTTCTTCCATACGCTGCTCACTTTCAAATCTAGGTTTTCTCCTCCAAAATTTTTAAACCTTACTTCAAAACTCGTCAGTGACTCTCCATTCACAATCTTCACACCATGTCGTCATCATCAGTTCCCACTTCATCATCATCAGCAGCATCAACTAAAACCCCACTTCATTATCATCATCAGCATCAACTGGAACCCCAGTTAGAGAAGAGAGAGCTGATGTGAAGAGAATTAAGAGATTTTTATCATTCTTTGTGTTAAAATCACGAATAATTGACATTGGCCTTTTCCCGTGTTAAATTGACGGAGAATTGTCATTCCCCGTATTAAAATGACGGAGAATAGTCATTTTTCGTGTTAAAATGCAAGAGAATGGTCATTCTCCGTATTAAAGTGACGAAAAATAGCCATTTTTCGTATTAAAATTGTGAGACCCCGTCTCACTGTATCGATATTTATATACGGATACATATTTATTTGAGCCGTATTTTGTATTTCTCGATTTTCGTGATATTTCAGAATTTTTTGAAGTGTAGGATTATCATGACTAGGTTTAACTTGGACTTGGTTTTATTTGGTTTGGTCCAACTTGGCTTGGCTTGGACTTGGTTTGGTTTGGGTTGGTTTTATATGCAAAGGGAACTTTATATATAAACCCCCGTTTTCCGTATACGTATTTCCAGTATACGTGTACGGGATCCTGTCCAGTACTATTTTTACTTGTCTTGTCTTGCTAGCTGATTTTGATTTAATCTTGTTTAGTTTCATCATGGTTTAACTTGGTTCATTATTGGTTTGGCTTGGTTATTTTTGGTTCAATATGTTAACCCCCTACCTACCACCATCCCCATATATAAATCACCCTTCTTTTCTCTCTCCTCATTCATTCATTATTTTCTTCTTCTTCTTTTCTTCTTTTTCAAAGAGAAAACCATAGGCAAGTACACCTTGCCAAAACTTATGAACAATATGTTATTTTTATGATTCCATTAGTCTTTACACATGATTCTATGATAGTTTAGAACTTGGGTTTTCTCCATTTGGAGCTCAAATTTTTATAGATATAGGATTGAAGTATTTTCATATTTTTGGAGTTTTGATCTATTTTGCATGATTTGATGCTTCCATGTCGTAGAGAATTTCGTTCTACCCCAATTCGACCTAAGGAAGTCCGAAAACGGACACCGGATGAAGATTTGGCGGAGTTCGATAGCCGAGTTCTTCTTTTCGGAATTTTCGAGAAGAAGAACAGTTCAGTGCTTGGGCGCATAGACATTGTTATGCGCCCAAAGCAGTTCTTCCCCCTCATGTGCGCGCATAAGCCACCATGTGGGCGCATAGAACGTATGATTTTCAGCACCTTTCTTCACCTTTTTGATCCTTAGTCAATTTTCTTGGATTTGAAACTTGGAGAACTTCTTTAGTGGGCGCATAAGGGGTCCCCCACCCATGCCTTGGGCGAATAGCCACTGGAAGTGGGCGCATACTGCCCTCCTTTGGGCGCATAGTGCAGGGGACAGGCCACCTTTTGAGGATTTTTATGTCTTTTGCCATTTTGCTCTCCACGACTTGTGATTTTGTGATATTTTCTCATGATTGGTCCTTGTGACACGACTCGACACGTGCGTGCCACGGCCTGGCATGGCACGGCTCGACACGGCCTGGCCCATGCTAGCCGTGGCACGGCTTGGCACGACTTAGCACGATTTGGCACGACTCGTCACAGTGCGACTTTCGAAATACGACTTTCGTGGTGCGACTTTCGCGGAACGACTTGACACGACACGACTTGGCATGGCATGACATGGCAAGTCATGGCTTGGTACAGTATGGCATGGCACGATTTTCCATGTATGGCACATGGCCTTCACATGTAACACTACCAAAATATACTAAATTAGCGACGGATATTTAACGACGGAATTTTTCCGTCGGCGTTAGCGACGGTTTCGTGGCGCTCACCGACTGATTACCGACCACACGCCTTTGCTATTTTTATTTTAATTTTTGGGGGAGGAAAGGTCGTATATCCGTCGCTAGGCTGTCGGAATTATATCGACGGATGTCCAGTCGTCGCTGCGTAGTCGATTATTTGGCGAGAATTGTGTAGGAATTTGGCGGTACATTTCTTCGACTACGTAACGACGGATATTCAGTCGGCACTTATCAAACAAGGCGACTACTGGGCGACAAGTTTTTCTACGTCGCTAGTCCGTCGCTATATATACGTACCAGACTTTAAATGAAACGGCGGGGAAAACTTTTCGTATTTCCCCCAAATTCACTCTCTCTCTCTCTCTCTCTCTCTCGTCGGTGACGGCTTCGGTGATCGACGTCGGTGTCGTCGTCGGCGTCGGCGTCCTCTCCTCTCTCTTCCGAAGGTAACCCCCCCTCTCTCTCTCTCTCGATCTCTCTCTCTCTCTCTCTCGCGGTGTCGTATAGGGGCTGGGCGGCACGCTTGGGGCTGGGCCGTCCGGGGCTGGGTGGCTGGCTTGGGTCGGGGGCTGGGCGGTGGGCTTGGGGCGGGGGCGTCGGGTGCTGGGCGGCGGGCTTGGGGCTGGGACGTCGGGGGCTGGCTTGGGTCGGGGTCTGGGCGGTGGGCTTAGGGCAGGGGCGTCGGGGTCTGGAAGGCGGGCTTGGGGTTGGGGCGTCGGGGGCTGGGCGGCTGGCTTGGGTCGGGGCTGTGCGGTTGGCTTGGGGCGGCGGCGTCGGGGGCTGGGCGGCTGGCTTGGGGCGGGGACATCGGGGGCTGGGTGGTGGGCTTGGGGCGGGGGCGTCGGGGTCTGGGAGGCGGGCTTGGGGCTGGGGCGTCGGGGGCTGGGCGGCTGGCTTGGGTCGGGGGCTGGGCGATGGACTTGGGGCGGCGGCGTCGGGGGCTGGGCGGCTGGCTTGGGGCGGGTGCATCGGGGGCTGGGCGGCGGGCTTGGGACGGGGGCGTCGGGGTCTGGGAGGCGGGCTTGGGGCTGGGACGTTGGGGGCTGGGCGGCTGGCTTGGGTCGGGGGCTAGGCGGTGGGCTTGGGGCGGCGGCGTCGGAGGCTGGACGACTGGCTTGGGACGGGTGCGTCGGGGGCTGGGCGGCTGGCTTGGGGCGGGGGCGTCGGGGCTATTTGCAACCGACGCACAGCCATAAGCACTCTTCATATATATATGCAATCGAACTACTGGGCGGCGGGCTTGGGGCGACGGGCTTTGGTCGGGGGTGGCGGGTGGCTTTGCTTCTCAAATTCATCTGGGTTTATATATTGGCTAAATAATGTGTTATCCATATTGGGTGTTCCATTAGTTTGGTGGTGTTTGGATTAGTAAATGTGAATATGGGGTTTGGATTCATGGTGTATATGTTCACTGTCTCAAGGACAGTGCGAGTTCTATCAGTTGTGTGCTTCTGTATAGATGTATATATCTATACATCTAGCTGTGATATACATATGTGTATGTGACAATCTCAGTTAGCGACCGACTAGTTACCGGTTAGCGACGGATATTTCCAGCTCCATTTGCATTAATCTACGGTACGACATGGTAATCAGGACATAGTCCCTGCGCCTATTCGACTGGCGAGGCAGAAACTATGTAGCCGTAGATAAAGTTGACCGTCTTCCGACCCTCATCCCTCGGCAATAATGATACGACAACCTATCACTATATCTTATATAGTAGTAGATGATGTCTTAGTATTACATATAAGTGAGTTCATCTTGATTCTGTTATATCCTTCAGATACTAGATACGATAAGAACATATACTACACGATATGTATACAGAATATAGATGATTCACACTAATGTATGCTAGAATGAATTTTGGGTTGGGTTCTGAGCCATCCGTTCTCATACTTAAAACACATAGGAATTAGTAGTGTGAGAGCGCCGGAGAGAGTGAGAGCGCCGGAGGGGGAGAGAGAGAGAGAGTAAAATGGTACGACATTGTGAAGTAGTACTGTATTTTGGCTCCTGTTTCAGCTCCATTTGCATTAATCTACGGTACGACATGGTGATCAGGACATAGTTCCTGTAGTTATTCGACTGGCGAGGCAGAAACTATGTAGCTGTAGATAAAGTTGACTGTCTTCCGACCCTCATCCCTCGGCAATGATGATACGACAACCTATCACTATATCTTATATAGTAGTAGATGATGTCTTAGTATTACATTATGTGAGTTCATCTTGATTCTGTTACATTCTTCAGATACTAGATACGATAAGAACATATACTACACCATATGTACAGAACATAGATGATTCACACTAATGTATGCTTGAATGAATCTTAGGTTGTGTTCTGAGCCATCCGTTCTCACACTTGGCAAAAAATCGAATTTTTTATACTTTATCGGCTTTCGAAAATGTACTCAAATTACATGATGGTTCCTTTAGTTAGCTTGCTTATGTTACAATTATATTATTTGTGACTATCGATCTTACTAAATGGCACCCATGACCCGAGGAGCGGCACGTCGTTTGAGAAAAATAGTGAATGTTGAGGTGGCTCCTCCTACAGTTAAGGAGGAAGTGGCACCGGTTGCTAGTGAGACCGGGAGTTCTATTCATCCAGCACCGATAGCTAGTGAGACCAGGAGTTCTCTTCAAGCAGTCCTTGCAAGGGACGACATCTCTCCTCACGCCAAAAATCTCGTTTTTTCGAGGTGGTTGCGTGATCGTATCACTGAACGTTTGCGTGAGCAGCGTGGTTCTCATTAGCTATTAGTACTTATTTGTATTGGACTATTTGTATTGAGTTGTTTTTGTATTAGACTATTTGTATTGGACTACATATATGAACTAGAACTGTGTCAATCTCTGGATTGTATTGGACTACGACATGGTGATCAGGACATAGTCCCTGCAGCCATTCGACTGGCGAGGCTGAAACTATGTATCCGTAGATAAAGTTGACCGTTCTCCGACCCTCATCCCTCGGCAATGATGATACGACAACCAACAAGAGAGAATACTCTGAGAGATCTATCTGAGTATGACGTATACTCTGAGAGATCACCTTTACAAGAATGATATCAGTAGTGGGATTGAGTGCTGGAGGAGATATTATTAGAGTATACGTCCTACTTAGATGGGTCTCTCACCGTTATTATTTTTTTCTGACGGCATGGTGGATGTGCTCCCTCAACAGATTCTTGCTCCGAGCCAAAACTTTGTCCCGGAGCTCAAGTGGACATCCTTGGTGTAGAGCTCGAGTGAGAGGTTCCTGACAGCATGGTGGTCTCCTTTGTCAATGTATCCGTGCTCATCCCACATTGGTTGTGGGACGAGCATGGATACTTTAACAAAGGAGACCACCATGATGTCAGGAACCTCTCACTCGAGCTCTACACGAAGGATGTCCACTTGAGCTCCGGGGAAAAGTTTTGGCTCGGAGCAAGAATCTGTTGACGGAGCACATCCACCATGCTGTCAGAAAAAAATAGTAACGGTGAGAGACCCATCTGAGTAAGACGTATACTCTGATAATATCCCCTCCAGCACTCAATCTCACTACTGGTATCATTCTTGTAAAGGTAATCTCTCAGAGTATACGTCCTGCTCAGATGGATCTCTCAGAGTATCCTCTCCGGTTGGGTTGTGTTCTGAGCCATCCGTCCCAGGGATTTGATTCTGTATTTTGGTTTCTGTATTTTGGCTCCAGCTCCATTTGCATTAATCTACGGTACGACATGGTGATCAGGACATAGTCCCAGCAGCCATTCGACTGGCGAGGCAGAAACTATGTAGCCGTAGATAAAGTTGACTGTCCTCAAATCCTTATCCCTCGGCAATGATGATACGACAATCTATCACTATATCTTATATAGTAGTAGATGATGTCTTAGTATTACATTATGTGAGTTCATCTTGATTCTGTTACATTCTTCAGATACTAGATACGATAAGAACATATACTACACCATATGTACAGAACATAGATGATTCACACTAATGTATGCTAGAATGAATCTTGGGTTGTGTTCTGAGCCATCCGTTCTCACACTTGAAGATAAATCGAATTATAACGACAGATATTAGGTCACTCTTCAGGATAATTGATGTCTATTTTATATTAATTTGGTTTGGTCTATATGATTCTTGGATAATTGGTGTGCATTAAATTCGTATGTGCATATTTGGTCTATGTGATTGTTGGATATTTGGTGTGCATTATATATTGGTTTGGTTTATGTATATTTTTGTGAACAGGGAAAGTGCTGCAAATTTTTTTCAAAAAAATTCTCAGTTACCGACGGACTAGTGACCGGTTAGCGACGGATATTTCCAGCTCCATTTGCATTAGTCTACGGTACGACATGGTGATCAGGACATAGTCCCTGCAGCCATTCGACTGGCGAGGCAGAAATTATGTAGCCGTAGATAAAGTTGACTGTCCTCCGACCCTCATCCCTCGGCAATGATGATACGACAACCTATCACTATATCTTATATAGTAGTAGATGTTGTCTTAGTATTACATTAGTGAGTTCATCTTGATTCTGTTACGTTCTTCAGATACTAGATACGATAAGAACATATACTACACCATATGTACAGAACATAGATGATTCACACTAATGTATGCTAGAATGAATCTTGGCGTGTGTTTTGAGCCATCCGTTCTGATCAAGCATCTTCCTTCTCCTCTCCTCCACCAGGGCTCTGAACCCATCTGCTCCTCCCTACTTCCCTTCTTTTTATTTGACTCTCTCAGCCACATATGATATCCAGCTCAAGTATAGAGTCGGAGGAGAATAAGTGGGAGGAAGAGGAGGGAGAAGCAGCACAGCCGGCGGCATGACCCGGAGGAAGTACAGAGGTTTTCTTCAACAGCCGTAGGAGAACTATAAGGATATATCTTTTCACAACATGTCATCTTGTCAAAGGCCCTTCATGTGAATATCACGTTACCGCGGTGTCGGAAGACTAACATATCATAAGTTTTTAAGCCGTGTGTTTTGACATAATCTTCCCAACTCTTTCCTCCTATGTAGTAATCTTGCATTATTACATCGCAGAAAAGAGTTTGGAGGATTATGTCAAAACACACGGCTTAGAAAATTATGACATGTTAGTCTTCCGACACCGCGGTAACATGGTTGTCACATTAAGGGTCTTTGACAAGGTGATATGTTGTGAAAAGATATATTCTTATTGTTCTCCTACGTCTGTTGAAGAAAACCTCTGTACTTCCTCCGGGTCATGCCGCCGGCTGTGCTGCTTCCCCCTCATCTTCCTGCCCAATTCTTCTCCCCCGACTCCACACTTGAGCTGGATATCATATGTGGCTGAGAGAGTCAAATAAAAAGAAGGGAAGTAGGGAGGAGCAGATAGGTTCAGAGCCATGGTGGAGGAGAGGAGAAGGAAGATGCTTGATCAGAATGGATGGCTCAGAACACAAGCCATGATTCATTCTAGCATACATTAGTGTGAATCATCTATGTTCTTATCGTATCTAGTATCTGAAGGACGTAACAGAATCAAGATGAACTCACTAATGTATGCTAGAATGAATCTTGGGTTGTGTTCTGAGCCATTCATTTCGATACTTGGCAATTAAGCCATTCGACAGGCGAGGCAGAAACTATGTAGCCGTAGATAAAGTTGACTGTCCTCCGACCCTCATCCCTCGGCAATGATGATACGACAACCTATCACTATATCTTATATAGTAGTAGATGATGTCTTAGTATTACATTAGTAAGTTCATCTTGATTCTGTTACGTCCTTCAGATACTAGATACGATAAGAACATATACTACACCATATGTACAGAACATAGATGATTCACACTAATATATGCTAGAATGAATTTTGGGTTGTGTTCTGAGCCATTCGTTCTCATACTTGGCAATTAAGCATGTGAAATAGAACTGATTATGTTTAGTTTGTCTTACGATACAGATTTTCACATCCAAATTGAAATGGATCGTTACTTCGTTGATCGTACATGGATGTACTAGCGGATCAACCTCCTGGACCATAGGTACTTATAAGTATTGACCATATCGGATTATTATTGATCTATCATTTTGGTATGGGCCGTATCGGTTGGTATTGCTCTTAGCGAATTGGTATCGTCCTATCCGATATGTATCGGCCGTATAGCTAGGATTCATATTGGCCTTATCGATTTGGTATCGGTCATATCCGATAGGTATCGGCCGTGTTGGATTAGTATAGACCATTTCGGATTAGTATCGTGGAAGGTTTAGTAACAACTGTACTTGGATTTCTCTCTTCTAGAGCTAGATTACTATTGCAAGAGAGTCACGAGAGCGTAACTGGCCAGTTACAGAACATACATACTTCCTTTTCAATCTCGCTTTTCCTGATAAAAAGGAAGCATATATGTTACTGTAACTGGCCAATCACGATCTGGTGATTCTCTTGCAATGGTATTCTAGCTCGAGAAGAGAGAAATTCAAGTACAGTTGTTACTAAACATTCCACGATACTAATCCGAAATGGTCTATACTAATCCAACACGGCCGATACCTATCGGATATGATCGATACCAAATCAATAAGGCCAATATGAATCCTAGCTATTCGGCCGATACATGTACATATCGGATATAGGACGATACCAATTTGTTAAGGTCAATACCAATATGATACGTCCTATACCAAACCGATAGACCGATACTAATCTGATACACTAGATACTAAGTACATCCGGCATATACCAGCGGATCGACCAATTACTGCACGATAGGCTCAACGAATCCAGTTACATCCGATTATTGGTGAGTACATGATTATATAGTAATTCTGTTAGTCTTGTGATACAGATTTTTACTCTCTTATGCTACCAACGTCACAACTTTTCCAGTGCTGCTCCCTCTAATGATGATGAACGCAAAAAACTAACTTCACAACTTTTATAACTTGAGTAAATTTCTTTACCCTATATGAAAATTTTTGTTGTCAGAAAGATGGCTCCTAGGACTCGTCGAGGTGGTGCTGCTAGTCGAGGAAGGGGTCGAGGCAAGAAACCCTTGGAGGTCGACACGGAGGAAGTCTCCGTCGTCAAACAAGAGCCGGTGACTGTTAAGGAGAAGGTGTTACCAAAGGTCGAGGTCAAGGAAGAACCGATGACCATCAGGGAAGAGATTGCTCCCAAGCTTGAAGTTAAGGAAGAGCCACCGTCAGAGAGTAGTAGCATCGGGACCGACCCTCCTGTCCCTACAGAAGACCTCAACCATATTGAGCTTTCGTATGCAAAGTGGCTGATAGAATGGTACATGCCTCAACGTAACTATGATCCCTGGCTGTGAGGATTCATCGTCTGACTTGTGGTCTTTGTTGAGGCCAAAGTCGATTTTCCTATGTGTTTTGGAATATTTATGAAATTTTTGGAATATTTATGCTATGATCGAATTATAACGATGGATATTAGGTTACTCTTCCGGATAATTGATGTCTATTTTATATTAATTTGGTTTGGTCTATATGATTCTTGGATAATTGGTGTGCATTAAATTCGTATGTGCATATTTGGTGTATGTGATTCTTGGATAATTGATGTGCATTATATATTTGGTCTATATGATTGTTGGATAATTGGTGTGCATTATATATTGGTTTGGTTTATGCATATTTTTGCGAACATGGATAGCGCTGTAATTTTTTTCAAAATATTCTCAGTTAGCGACGGACTTGTGACCGTTTAGCGACGGTTATTACCAATTTTCGACTACTTTTCGACGGCTATTCCGTCGCTAACTGGAGATTTGAAAATGTTTCAAGGTAGCGACGGATGGTCGACGGAATATCCGTCGGCATGGTATATAGTTCGACGGAATAGTGACGACCTATTCGTCGCCCTTGTTCTGAAAATACCAAGAATTTCCAGAACATGCTCGACGGATAATCCGTCAGTATTCCGTCGATATATATCGACGGAATAGCGACGGATAATCCGTCACCATGGTGCTGGAAATGCCAAGCATTTCCAGAACCTGATCGACGGATAGTCCGTCAGCACACCGTCGCTAATCCGTCGTTCGTTACCGACGACTACCAACGGATGAGCGACGGAACGATACGCTCTGATACGCGATTATGACGGGTTACCGACGGTATTTTACGTCGCTATTGTCTACACAGTTTAGTACTTAATAGTTGAAATGGACGACAGTCCGTCGGAAATGCGTCGCTAATGCTTCGTATTGTGACGTCGACAATCCGTCGCTATTCCGTCGTTTGACGACTACGTAGCGACGAGCTGATTGTCGACGGATTTTTTTGGCCAAAATCCGTCGGTGATCGATCGCTAATAGTAATTACCATCGGATTGGCGACGGATAGGGCCGTCGCTAAAACGATAAATTTTGGTAGTGTAATGCACAAACACCTTTTCTATTCCTTGGCACATGGCCATGCAAGTGCCTTGGCCATGTTGGCACCCATGCTTGGGCGCATAACATTCCTTATGTGGGAGCATATGGGCTCCCATGTGGGTGCATATAGTCCTTCACTTGGGCACATGGAAGCCCATGACCCTCATGCTTTGGTTTTGCATGTTTTCGCTTATTGCATCTTTTAAAACTCGTGATTTTATGCGATTTTCTCGTGATTGATCTTCATGACACGACACGACTCGTGCGTGCCACGGCTAGGCATGGCACGACTCGACATGGCACGACTTGTGCAAGTTGCGGTACGACTTGGCACGATTTTGTTTGATCATGGCACGGCTTTCTATGTTTTTGCTAATATAGAGACACGACACGACTTGTGCAAGCCGTGGCACGGCTTTGCACGATTTAGCATATATATGGCCTTCGTGTAGGCGCATAGAATTCCGTGGGCGCATAGCCTTGGGACACACAATGATTTGGCATTTTGCCCTTTTGCCATGATATGCACTTTCCCCTATATGCTGCCATGTCCTTTGGCTTTATTACATTTTCATGCTCTAAGCTATGTTATCTTCCTTACATCGGTGGTCCGTTAGGGTGTACTCAAGATATGTCTCTTCTGCTTATATGATGATATGCTATATGATCATGACCATGATATGTGAACACGAAATGATGAATGGCATGTAATGAACCATGATGGCGGCCCGTTGTGGCGTGCTCCTAACGAGTAACAAGTACAAGTAATATACCATGACAGTGGCCCGTTGTGGCGTACTCTTGATAAGAACAAGTACAAGTAACATGACATGATAGTGACCCGTTGTGGTGCACTCATAATGTATGTCTTTCTTCTTTGCTTAACATGATAGTGACCCGTTGGGTACACTCAAGTCACATGTCACTTCTTTGCTTAACATGATTGTGGCCCCTCGTGGTGCACCCCTAAGAAGTACTCTTAACATGATAGTGACCCGTCATGTTGCACTCCAGACAAGTAACATGATATGACATTACATGAACCATGAATGCTGTTGCGACGACTTTATTGGCTTACAAGTAATGAATGATTTGGACACCGTGGGTGTTTCTCTTAAGTGTGTTTCTACAAGATACATGTTCTATATTGCATCATGTCTAGGGCATGATCCCTGAGTACCACGGTCAGGGATTCATACTGAATCTGGCTAGGTTAATGACTAGATTGATCAAGTAGTTCATGGAGAATTTTCCAGTTACCTGTTGCCCCTTTGGTCCCGACCTTATATATATATATATATATATATATACTTGGGATTTGTAGCTATCCGTCGAGATGAGCGTACTTCCAGCACATCGGCGAGTGGGGCACATCCTTAGGACACATGTACCTCACTACAGTGTATCTGTTATATCATGCTATCTTTTCTTTTCTTTGCTGGGATTACTCAGGTAGTAACAGGCAGGTAACCGGACTTGGAATTCTCATTGCATCTTGTTAGTAACTAGGCTTGTGATAACCCTAGTTAGTTAAAGTAGCAAGCCATAATCATTGCTTGGCCGTGAATGTTGGATGGAGTCCAAACCAATCTAAGTCTTGTCTAGATCCAGTGCATGATTGTTCCAATCCATGATTGTTTCCAGAATAATGATTGCATGATTGTTTCAGAAGCGATTGGTTGCATGATTATCACCTTTAGCAATAAATGATCAGAGACTAAGTTTTGTTCAGGCGAAGGGTTACAACCTCGGTCCTTGTTTGGTTTTAGGATTGTAACCTGGCTTTCAGAATAGTACCTTCGTCCTCTCTTCGTTTATTGTCTAGTTCACATTCGCTCTATATGTTCACAAGTTCCATTTATTTAACATGTTCTCCAGATTACTTTATGTCACATGTTAATTATGCCTAATGATGCTTTACTTATTATCCTTCTATGTTCGGGATGAGTGCATTGGTAGTGCACGAATCTCGATTCGCTTTTACTTATTGCTTTCCTTACCTGTTGATTGCTAATAAATTGCTGGTTTTAGCTTATAAGTTTGGCTTCTTTTGTGGTACTTGCTATTGGGGGTCTGACCCCACTGGTTTTGCATTGGCCAGATCTGATAGAAGAACCCGAAAGATCTTCTGTACCATCTACTCGACGGTGACCAGCCGGAGCACCAGAGTACCCGAGTGGGTTTCTTAGTTTGTTCTCCCACTTGTTATGTAAATTACTCTGTTGTGGCGTTAGCCCCGAGCACGTGTTTAGCTCATGTTTTGGTATTTCCTTGACATTTAGCCTACGGGCCTAAGCATGATGTGTATATCTAGACTGCAGCTAGTGCTTATCATGTACGACTGATACTCTCGCTAGTTCTCCATTCGTATTACTAGCTTCATGATCATCCATGTACATGTGGTTCGTGACGCCTTACTATTGTATGTCTGATGATCATACTTCTTGCTCTTTGTATAATTGCTTGTGATTGAGATACCTAGGATTGTTAAACCTAGGATTGACTGTTGGCTTATAGAAGTAACCCCCATGTCTTGACAGCTTATACGTGATTTCAGAGTACTAGCGTACTACGTAGCTGGCCTTGTCCATCCCCACTTGCCAGTATTCTGGTTCTGGGGCGTGACACGATTTTTGTGGTGGCCCATGTAGGTCTAATTTTTTAGATATGTGGGGTGGGGGGGTTACGGATGTTTAGATATCTCAATCGCAATTATCCTTATTGATATCCTTCGCAATATTCTCCATCTCGGATACTTGACTTGATATCTGTCTTGATCGTTGATCTCTTCTGTTCCCTCGATTTGATCCTTGTGTCCTTTTACTTTCAGGAGCACTATTCCTAATCCTTCTGATTTCCTTGTTTGGGTTCTGCCGATGGCATGTCAATAATCTTCTGTTAGGCCAGTTGTGGAGGAATAGTCTCAGCATTCAGATACAGAATCGAGAGTTGACTCGAGGGCAGAGATGTCAGTCCATCCCGATCATCCCGTTGTGCCCGTACAACCAGCAGTTCGAGCAGAGATAGTTCCAGATCAGTTTGATGTACCTACACTCATAGGGATCATCAAGGAAATGATGGAGTCACAACAACGACGAGATCTCGTTCTCCAGCAGAGTATCCAGATGTTGATAGACCGTAGTAAGCAAGGAATACCCAAGGAACTTCAAGCCGAGGACTTGTAGCCAGAGAAAGTACAGATTGGAGCCAGATAGTACCAGTCATCTAGTCAGTCAGCATATCGAGCCCGACCTACTGTATAGGCAGTACGAGAGCAAGGGCGTGGAGCTAGAAGGACCGCATCCAGAACTGAAGGTCGTAAAAGGAACCATTCGCATGTATCACGCTTTGTACCCCGACGTCCATCACCAGTATCAGCAGACCAACATCCATATCAGATCTAGGAGTTACCGGTCGTATGTTCCTTCTATGGAAGGAAAGGGCATACTCATCTTACCTATCGGAGGGCTAACCATGTCACGTCCCAGAACCAGAATACTGGAGAGAGGGGGCAGACATAGCCAGCTACGTATAATGAAATGGGAATTCACTCCACTATACGGTCACGGCTGTCTAGATATATGAGAGTTTATCTACAAGCCATCAGTCTCCTATGGTCAATAACAAGCCTATTGTCTCAATTACAAGCAAATAAGTAAATATTATAAGATGTAAGATCACCAAATATATAATAGTAAGGCGTCCCAAATATTACATATTCAGCTGATCATGAAGCTAGTCGTTACAAAATGTGAGGACTAGCAAGAGTTTTAGTCATACATGATCAACCCTAGGTTGCCAATCATGTTACAGCCCGTAGGCAGACAGTAAGTAAAAATGTACACGAGCTAACACTGGCTCGGCGGCTAAACGCCTCAAAAGAATAATTTTACAATAGAGTGGGAGGGCCAAAATAAATCCACTCGTTGCCAGAATTCCGTCTAGTGGTCACCATGTGGCTGGAAGACAGGTGGATCCTCTGGAGCTGCTCTGGTATCTGGCCATACAAAACCAGCTGGGTCAGACCCCAGAAAGAGCAAGTGCCACAAAGGAGGCTTCACTTAGGAACTAAAACCAGCAATCAGCACAAGAGTAATAATATAGTAAAAGACAGTAATTAAAGAAAACAGGACAGGTGATATACGATGGGAGAACCATGGGACTATTCGGATAACCAGGTTACAACCCATAAACCAAACAAGGATCGGGGTTGTAACCCTTCGTCTGAACAGAACTTGGTTTCCCCCACCATTTATCGGCAAGATGAATATAAGAAATCGGGTCAAGTAACAATCTTGTACATGATTAAGACAAGACTAGACTGATTGAACTTCATCCAATATTTTACGGCCAAGCAATAAATACGGCTTGATACTTTAACTAACTAGGGTTATCACAAGCCTAATTACTAACAAGATGCAGCGAGATTATTCTACAGCCACAAGCCCTACAGACCATCCAGGCTATCCGAACACAATTAGGGATTAAATTCAAGTGGGTACATCGTCCAGGAAACGCATGTACCCTTAGGTGACTTAGAGGGTGCAACACATGACAGTGTGCTGGAAATGTGCCCTACTCGACGGTAGGCTACAGATCCCAAGTGGGGCGCCCAGATAACGGGATTGCCTGTAGCTGGGAAATCTCTTCATGACTACAGGATTATTCTAGTTGTTAGCCTTAGTCGAATTTCAGTGGGTGCCCTTGACCGTGGTACTCAGGGATCCCCGTCCTAGACATGATACAAGACAAGAGGGGTTCATTTGTACAAGCACAATTATCCACGGTGTCCAAGTTATTCAATCTTGTCATGTCGTGTTAGCCGTCGCAACCGCATTTTGAGAAATATCTTGCCATGTCCACTGTCAGGAGTGCGCCACGTCGGGCCACTATCAAGTCATGTTTATCATGTCAAGTTATCATGTCAATTTATCAGGTCAAGTCTATTTGTCAAGAGTGCACCACGGCGGGTCACTATCAAGTCATGTTTATTTATCAAGGGGGAAAGAAATTTGCACCATTAAATAATAATATATTTATAATATATATATTCTTGAAGCCAAGGAGAAACTATACAACTTTCATGTTGGGAGTAGGAAGAAATTTTGACCACAATTCAGGCAAATAAAACATTAAACAATCAAAGTGGACTCCATGCGGTCCAAAAGTGGGAGAACAAACATGCGGTCAAAGAGAGTGGGAGGCCACCCATGCGGCTCCGGAATTATTTAAATAAAATCAGTCAAACATTTAAGGCCAGCAAGCCATATGCGGCTAGCATACAATTGTGCATGCGGCCAAGAGTGGGAGGGACCCCATGCGGCCAGGAAACAATAAATAGGCCATAAAATCAAATAAGACAAAAGATAGTGGGACCCTCATTAAATGTAAACTCCTACTTCAGCAAGCAAGTCAACTAAAGGAAGCTATGTGGGACCCTCCACAATTAATGCAATAAGAAAAGGTTCACGTGAGCTACCTAATTAATGGTTCACGTGGCCAAAATATTAGATAGTGGGAAAGGGAGCCTATGCGGCTCACCTTAGATTCTATGCAAAAATGCAACATGCAAATAATAATAATATTTAATGGCCAAAGGCTATGCGGCTCTGCATCAAGCAATTGCTAATATTATAAATATCCATGCGGCTCACCCTCACATTTGCTTGCATGAAAGTACAAGCAAACGAAGAATAAATAAATAAATAATGGCCATGCGGTTCGCTTGCACGAAAATACAACAAGCAACTAATATTAAATAATTTCTTTATGCGGCTAGTACTGGAGAATGCATTGCAAATGCATTAAGAAAACAAATGTATCAAAGAAAAGCCTTATGCGGCTAGCTTCAAGGAAATACATTAACCATGCCTTAAGGAAATGCATTTGCAATGCATTAAATGCATTCCGAAATAATTCAGTGGATTTAATGCTTAATAATGCTTTTAATGCTTATTCTGGAACAAAGCTTTGGGTTAAAGCTTTGATAATGCATTTAATGCTCATTCTGGACAAGACATATATTTAAGGCCTTAGTAAAGCATTTAATGCTTGGTAGGAAAGCATTTAATGCTTGCTAAAGGAAAAGCAACATGCTTTCAAATCTCATGCGGCAAGAAGCATTAAATGCTTAATAGAATAAGCATGCAATTGCTTCCTCCCCATGCGGCTACAACTGTTAGTAGCCATGCGGCTACTAACATTACCACGTTATAATAGAAGCCATACGGCCAGCTATAAAAATTCTCATGCGGCTAAAACATTAATAATTCATGCGGCTCCCCACTATATTATATGCATAAAATTGCAAGCTGTACGTGGCAATTATTATTAGGCCTTGCCCAAATTAATATGCTTGCTATTAAGTGCCATCATGTCAGAAAATAATTAATGCTGCCATGCCCATGCGGCTAGACAAGACTCCTGCGGCCAAAACAAATGCAAGCCAGCAACAATTTGTTGCCAACTGAGAAGATGTTCATAAAAAAATACCATGGTTTCTGTCACCCTCATTTCTCGTATTTTCAGTATTTCGTATTTATACTCGTATCTGGATTTTGGCATGTATTTTTATTTTTCTTAACTTGTGGATTTTTGGTATCTCTCGTATTTTGGGTTTTGGCATGGTTCGGTTTTAATTGGATTGGGTTGGTTTGGTTTGGTTTATTATGTGTATTGGAACACCTTAGCCTATGCTCCACCTTCATTCCACCACAACCCACCCTCTTTATAATCCCCACCTAACACTCTCTCTCTTCATTTACAACCTCCATTAATTTCTTCTTCTTCTTCTTCTTCTTCCTCCACACAACAACACCCACCTCCTAGGCAAGTGTACCTTGCCACCACATGAGAACCATCTTTTATTTGTCCATTTGCTAGATTAGGACTTGGTGATCAACATTAGAACTTGGTATTTTGTGATTTGGAGTCTCCATTGTTCTAGATCTAAGTTTTCTCCATTTTCGGTTTTGCATGGTTTTGATCTACTTAAGTTGGATTTTTATGGGTTTTGATATTTCCTTGTGGAAGAGAGTTTAATTCCACCCTGGTTAGAACTTTGGAAATTTGGATTTGGAGTTCGGATGGCCAAGTTGTGATGCCTGGAAGTTTTGGAGCCATTGGAGCTTCTTCTCAGCCATGGAGAAGAAGACCCAGACCCTACGTGCGTGTTTTTACGCGTACGCAGCTCTCTGCTTGCGTGCTTTTGCACGTACGCAGTTCTCTGGCGTGCGTGACTTTTCACGTATGCCGCTCCCTGCGTGCGTGACTTTTCACGTATGCCGCTCCCTGCGTGCGTGACTTTTCACGTATGCCGCCCTCCTGCGTGCGTGACTTTTCACGTATGCCGCCCTCCTGCGTGCGTGACTTTTCACGTATGCCGCTCCATGCGTGCGTGACTTTTCACGTATGCCGCTCCCTGCGTGCGTGACTTTTCACGTATGCCGCTCCCTGCGTGCGTGACTTTTCACGTATGTCGCTCCCTGCGTGCGTGACTTTTCACGTATGCAGCTCCCTGCGTGCGTGACTTTTCACGTATGCCGCTCCCTGCGTGCGTGACTTTTCACGTACGCTGCACCCTGAACCCCTTGCTTAACCCATTGGCTCTTGGAGTTTTGGTCTTATTTCCTTAAGCTTGGCTCTTCTATAGCCCTGTATATTGATATTTATTAGATATTTTACGCCCATTTTATATCCTTACGCCTTTTGTCATGAACTTGATTTTACTTAATATGTTTGGAATGACTATTGTACATGGCATGGTATGACAAGGAACTATCAGAACACGACAGTGACCCGTACTGGTGCACTCCTGACATGACCAACCTGACATGATAGTGGCCCGTCGTGGCGCACTCCCGACAAGTAACCTGACATGATTTATCTTGATAACTTAACTTGACTTGCCTTGACACCGTGGGTAGTTCTTTCTTGCTTGTTTGTTAAATCCACTTGTCCTGTCTTGCATCATGTCTAGGATGGGACTCCTGAGTACCACGGTCAGGAGCTCCTACTAAAATGAATTAAGGTTAATAACTAGAATAACTCAGTAGTCATGAAGAGATGACACAGCTACAGGCAATCCCATTACCTGGGCGCTCTTGGGATCTGTAACCTGCCGTCGAGTAGGGCACATTTCCAGCACACCGTCGCGTGTTGCACCCTCTAAGTCACCTAAGGGTACATGCGTTTCCTGGACGATGTACCCACCTGAATTCAACCCTTAATTTTCGACCTGGGTAACCTGGATGGTCTGCAGGGCTTGTGGCTGTGGAACAATCTCGCTGCATCTTGTTAGTAATTAGGCCTGTGATAACCCTAGTTAGTTAAAGTAGTAAGCCGTAGTATCTGCTTGGCCATGATTGATTGAATGAGGTATAACCAGTTTAGCCATATCTTGATCCAGTACAAGATTGCTCCCTGTCTTAAATTCTTGCATTATTATCTTATCGATAAATGGTGGAAAACCAAGTTCTGTTCAGATGAAGGGTTACAACCCCGGTCCTTGTTTGGTTTACGGGTTGTAACCTGGCTATCGGAATAGTTCCATGGTTATCTCGTCATATATCATCCTGCCATGTTTTCGTAAATTCTAGTTTTAAATATTAGATTTTCTTGTGCTGATTGCTGGCTTTTGTTCTTATTTCGTGGCCCCTTATGGCTCTTGCTCTTTCTGGGGTTGACCCAGCTGGTTTTGTGTGGCCAGATTTCGGAGCAGCTCCCGAGGATCTACCAAGCTTTCGACCCGATGGTGGCGACTAGAAGGAACCTGGGCTACGAGTGGGTTTTCTATTTTGTTTTGCTCACTCTGTTGTAAAGTTATTCTTTTGAGGCGTTTAGCCGACGAGCACCTGTTAGCTCGTTGCACCTTACTTACTGTCTGCCTACGGGCTGTAACATGATTAACAAATCCTAGGGTTGATCATGTATGACTTAACTCTTGCTAGTCCTCGCATTTTGTACGACTAGCTTCATGATCAGCTGAATATGTAATATTTGGGACGCCTTATTATTGTATATTTAATGATCATACATCTTGTAACCTTACTTACTTGCCTGTGATTGAGACATTAGGCTTGTTCATGACCATAAGAGACTGTTGGCTTGTAGTAAACACTCATATTTCTAGACAGCCGTGATCGTATATCGAGGTGGTTTCCATTTCAATATACGTAGCTGGCTATGTCTGCCCCCGCTCTCCAGTATTCTGGTTCTGGGGCGTGACAGCTTCTCCACACCACCCAACTTCCCACAGGAGTCCAAATTTGGACTTCCATAGGTCAAAATGGGACAGAATAAAATTCTCTACAACATGAAACCATCAAAACTTGGAAATAAGGTTAAACAGATCAAACCCAAGAAAATTCGAAAATACCACAAAACTAGATCTATAAGAATTTAACCATGGAAATGAAAAATGCTAAGTACTAAAGTGGGTCAGAAACACATGAGAAATATAATAGAACAATAAAAAAATAGGGTTCCTCCATGAAGCAAGATGCACTTGCCTAAGCTCTCCATTCTCTCCTGGTAGGTGAAGAGTAAAGATGGAGAAGAAGAAATGAGTAATAAGTAATTAATGGAAGAGAGAGAGTGGGATTGATATTTATGGTGGGAGTGGTGGTAGGTAGGAGTGGTTCTCCACATAAAACCAAACCAAGCCACCCACTAAACCGAACCAAACCAAGCCAATGCAATCCCATGATAAACCATGCTAATGCAACATGAAAAAATCCAAGGCTAACTAATTATGACAAACCAAAAATACGAGTCCGAAATACGTACACGTATTCCCAATACGTAATACGAACCACGGGTATTATAACTCTACCCACCTTAAAAGAATTCCGTCCTCGGAATTTAATCAAGAGACTAGAGTGGCAAGGACAAGCTATACTAATCACAGGCAAGCTATACTAAGCAATCAATCATGCAATCATGTACGTAAGCAAGGAAATCGAAGGCACGAGAAAGAGGGAAGACATCCTGCTAGGAACCTCTCTGCCGGTTCTGGATCTGAGCTTGGACCTGGGCATACTGCTAGGGTCTTTGTAGTTGGAAGGCTAGGGCCTGAGGCGGCAATGGCCTCGGAGGCTGGTACTGCTGCTGAAACACTTGGGCCTGAGGCGGCAATGGCCTCGACAATGGATACTGCTGCTGCTGCTGGACTGGGGCTGGTCCCCTTACCGAGGGACTAGTCTGGGCCGATGATGAACTGGCCCTATTCGGACAGGACCCTATCTTGTGGTCCGGTGCTCCACAAGCCAAGCACAATCCCTGAGCACTGCGACACTCTGAAACAACGTGTCCTGGCTTTCCACAATGACTGCAGCCCATTACGGAAGACTGCTTCTGCTTCTGCTGCCGAGGGGACGTGACCGACGTTACTGAGGCCGCCTGCCTCGGAGTTCCAATTGTCAAAGCCCTGACTGCCGGGGCTGGTGTTGTCGACTGGGTCATCTGGCCGTGAGATCGCTTCCGACCTCCGGTCCTGTCCACGATCCTGTGGGAGGTATACTCGTGCCTCCTAGCTGCCCTCAACACTGCATCAAAAGTCTGATGCTCAAACTGTTCCACTGCCAAAAAAATCTCGGTGTGGAGCCCCTGCTGGAACCGCTGGGCTCTGTCAAACTCGGTTGCCACCAAAGTGGAAGCAAACCGACTAAGCCTGGAGAACTCGGCCGCATACCCGTCAACCGTTCTGTCTCCTTACTTCAGATTGGTGAACTTGGTCTGTAGATCATACCGAGCCACCGCATCGAAGTACTTAGTCTGGAATCTCTCTCTGAATAGTGCCCATGGAATAGGGGCCACTAACCCCACGGCCTGTGTTGCCCACCAGCTGCGGGCAAGATCCAATAACTGTAGACGCACCACGGCCACCTTCTCGTCCTCCGGGGTTCTGGCTGCCTCTAGAATGACTTTAGTATCCTGGAGCCATGCATCAGCAGCAATAGCATCTTCGCTGCCGTCGAAGAACGAAGGGTTCAGGCGCTTGAAACTGTTCGTTGCACTGTTCCCATGACGACCGCCTCTGTTCAGAGCATCTTCCACTGCCTGTTGCAAGGCATCTCCTCTACGATCCTGGGAAGCTAACAAGGTCCTGATGAGACCCACCAAAGTGCCATCATCGGGCTCTGCAGGCTGGATGGGCTGAACTGGGGGTTCTAGATCTCCAAGAGGCATGACCCGGGAGGCTGCTCCTGAGTGCTGGGCCTGATCTTCTGGTTGCTGCTGGTCCACGGGAGATGATCCGCCTTGCTGATCGGCAGGTCCAGGTTCAATGCCACTGAAGAAGATGACATGGGAACAATAAGGAAGGACCACGACAGATCAATGATTACAAGCATGTGATAAGGACAAGAATTTCAGGAATCAAGAGGATACGAGCAGAGACCAAGGGCGAGTACTGATTGAGACATCTATTCGGTAAACCCTCACATATCTTGATTTACAAGACCTGCATGGGCCACCACTTAAACCATGTCACGCCCCAGAACCAGAATACTGGAGAGCGGGGGCAGACATAGCCAGCTACGTATAATGAAATGGGAATCCACTCCACTATACGGTCACGGCTGTCTAGATATATGAGGGTTTATCTACAAGCCATCAGTCTCCTGTGGTCAATAACGAGCCTAGTGTCTCAATCATAAGCAAATAAGTAAATATTATAAGATGTAAGATCACCAAATATACAATAGTAAGGCGTCCCAAATATTACATATTCAGCTGATCATGAAGCTAGTCGTTACAAAATGTGAGGACTAGCAAGAGTTTTAGTCATACATGATCAACCCTAGGTTGCCAATCATGTTACAGCCCGTAGGCAGACAGTAAGTAAAAATGTACACGAGCTAACACTGGCTCGGCGGCTAAACGCCTCAAAAGAATAATTTTACAATAGAGTGGGAGGGCCAAAATAAACCCACTCGTTGCCAGGATTCCGTCTAGTGTCACCATGTGGCTGGAAGACAGGTGGATCCTCTGAAGCTGCTCTGGTATCTGGCCATACAAAACCAGCTGGGTCAGACCCCAGAAAGAGCAAGTGCCACAAAGGAGGCTTCACTTAGGAACTAAAACCAGCAATCAGCACAAGAGTAATAATATAGTAAAAGACAGTAATTAAAGAAAACAGGACAGGTGATATACGATGGGAGAACCATGGGACTATTCGGATAACCAGGTTACAACCTGTAAACCAAACAAGGACCGGGGTTGTAACCCTTCGTCTGAACAGAACTTGGTTTCCCCTACCATTTATCGGCAAGATGAATATAAGAAATCAGGTCAAGTAACAATCTTGTACATGATTAAGACAAGACTAGACTGATTGAACTTTATCCAACATTTCACGGCAAAGCAATAAATACGGCTTGATACTTTAACTAACTAGGGTTGTCATAAGCCTAATTACTAATAAGATGCAGCGAGATTATTCCACAGCCACAAGCCCTGCAGACCATCCAGGCTAATCGGACGCAATTAGGGATTAAATTCAAGTGGGTACATCGTCCAGGAAACGCATGTACCCTTAGGTGACATAGAGGGTGCAACACATGACAGTGTGCTGGAAATATGCCCTACTCGACGGCAGGCTACAGATCCTAAGTGGGGCGCCCAGATAAGGGGATTGCCTGTAGCTGGGAAATCTCTTCATGACTACTAGATTATTCTAGTTGTTAGCCTTAGTCGAATTTCAGTGGGTGCCCCTGACCGTGGTACTCAGGGATCCCCGTCCTAGACATGATGCAAGACTAGACGGGTTCATTTGTACAAGCACAATTGTCCACGGTGTCCAAGTTATTCAATCTTGTCATGTCGTGTTAGCCGTCGTGACAGCATTTCGAGAAATATCTTGCCATGTCCACTGTCATGAGTGCGCCACGTCGGGCCACTATCAAGTCATGTTTATCATGTCAAGTTATCATGTCAATTTATCAGGTCAAGTCTATTTGTCAGGAGTGCACCACGGCGGGTCACTATCAAGTCATGTTTATTTATCAAAGAGGGGAGAAATTTGTACCATTAAATAATAATATATTTATAATATATATATTCTTGAAGCCAAGGAGAAACTCTACAACTTTCATGTTGGGAGTGGGAAGAAATTCTGACCACAATTCAGGCAAATAAAACATTAAACAATCAAAGTGGACCACATGCGGTCCAAAAGTGGGAGAACAAACATGCGGTCAAAGAGAGTGGGAGGCCACCCATGCGGCTCCGAAATTATTTAAATGAAATTAGTCAAACATTTAAGGCCAGCAAGCCATATGCGGCTAGCATACAATTGTGCATGCGGCCAAGAGTGGGAGGGACCCCATGCGGCCAGGAAACAATAAATAGGCCATAAAATCAAATAAGACAAAAGACAGTGGAACCCTCATTAAATGCAAACTCCCACTTCAGCAAGCAAGTCAACTAAAGGAAGCTATGTGGGACCCCCCACAATTAATGCAATAAGAAAAGGTTCACGTGAGCTACCTAATTAATGGTTCACGTGGCCAAAATATTAGATAGTGGGAAAGGGAGCCTATGCGGCTCACCTTAGATTCTATGCAAAAATGCAACATGCAAATAATAATAATATTTAATGACCAAAGGCTATGCGGCTCTGTATCAAGCAATTGCTAATGCTATAAATATCCATGCGGCTCACCCTCACATTTGCTTGTATGAAAGTACAAGCAAACGAAGAATAAATAAATAAATAAATAATGGCCATGCGGTTCGCTTGCACGAAAATGCAACAAGCAACTAATATTAAATAATTTCTTTATGCGGCTAGTACTGGAGAATGCATTGCAATTGCATTAAGAAAACAAATGTATCAAAGAAAAGCCTTATGCGGCTAGCTTCAAGGAAATACATTAACCATGCCTTAAGGAAATGCATTTGCAATGCATTAAATGCATTCCGAAATAATTCAGTGGATTTAATGCTTAATAATGCTTTTAATGCTTATTCTGGAACAAAGCTTTGGGTTAAAGCTTTGATAATGCATTTAATGCTCATTCTGGATAAGACATATATTTAAGGCCATAGTAAAGCATTTAATGCTTGGTAGGAAAGCATTTAATGCTTGCTAAAGGAAAAGCAACATGCTTTCAAATCTCATGCGACAAGAAGCATTAAATGCTTAATAGAATAAGCATGCAATTGCTTCCTCCCCATGCGGCTACAACTGTTAGTAGCCATGCGGCTACTAACATTACCACGTTATAATAGAAGCCATGCGGCCAGCTATAAAAATTCTCATGCGGCTAAAACATTAATAATTCATGCGGCTCCCCACTACATTATATGCATAAAATTGCAAGCTGTACGTGGCAATTATTATTAGGCCTTGCCCAAATTAATATGCTTGCTATTAAGTGCCATCATGTCAGAAAATAATTAATGCTGCCATGCCCATGCGGTTAGGCAAGACTCCTGCGGCCAAAACAAATGCAAGCCAGTAACAATTTGTTGCCAACTGAGAAGAGGTTCATAAAAAAATACCATGGCTTCTCCACACCACCCAACTTCCCACAGGAATCCAAATTTGGACTTCCATAGGTCAAAATGGGACAGAATAAAATTCTCTACAACATGAAACCATCAAAACTTGGAAATAAGGTTAAACAGATCAAACCCAAGAAAATCCGAAAATACCACAAAACTAGATCTACAAGAATTTAACCATGGAAATGAAAAATGCTAAGTACTAAAGTGGGTTAGAAACACATGAGAAAGACAATAGAACAATAAAAAAATAGGGTTCCTCCATGAAGCAAGATGCACTTGCCTAATCTCTCCACTCTCTCCTGGTAGGTGAAGAGTAAAGATGGAGAAGAAGAAATGAGTAATGAGTAATTAATGGAAGAGAGAGAGTAGGATTGATATTTATGGTGGGAGTGGTGGTAGGTGGGAGTGGTTCTCCACATAAAACCAAACCAAGCCACCCACTAAACCGAACCAAACCAAGCCAATGCAATCCCATGATAAACCATGCTAATACAACATGCAAAAATCCAAGGCTAACTAATTATGACAAACCAAAAATACGAGTCCGAAATACGTACACGTATTCCCAATACGTAATACGAACTACGGACATTACAAACCATCTACGTTTAGCGTGCCGATCACCAGACCACATGATAGGAGTTTGTCCCTGGTGGAGTCCAGCTAGATCGTCATACTTCCACCCTTCTAACCAGTAGGCACCAGTGCCGGTTCAGTGGCAGGCCCAAGGGCCTTTATCGACACAGTCCAAAGTACTCCAGCGAGCAAGGCCTTGGCAGTATATACAGGCTCAAGATCAGAGGCAGAGGTGGAGGAACCAACAGTAGTATCAGACAGAACAAGAAGGACGTACCTACTGTAGGAAGTTAGGACATTCTAGATCAGTTTATCGGACGGCCAATAGACGATGCTTCTGCTGTGGAGCAGAGGACCATTCAATTAGCGCTTGCCTATATCCGACATCCCGAGGAAGACCATCTACACCAGACACACCCCTGCCATCATTTCAGTCACCCCCGTCATCGCCTCTAGTAGTGGACGAGCAGCTAGGGCCAATACTAGATGTTCAAACATTGGCACAGTACCCACCGCCATCGCGAGCTCAAAGGATCAGACATCTCAGAGCACAGTTGCATGCACAGTACCAGAAGCAGCTCTAGTATCAGCACGAGGGTAATACCTTGGGAGTCTCAGGTACCATCTTCATGGTCTTCTATCAGTTCTTCTCTTGGGATTTGTGTTTCAGTGGCAGACCAGGTAGTGGCGATATATCTTGGGTTCTTGCAGGCGACCTTGTATTCTATCCACGTATGGAGTACAATGGCCGGCTTGATTTATTCGGTGAGTGAAGGCGAGTAACTCGTCCCCAACTCTTCTGTCTTCGTAGTCGAGGCATGTGATAACTTTGTTGGTATCGACTACGACGATACGTCCTAGGTAGTACCATGTCTTAGACTAAGTCATTGGTACCGACTTACCTTGAGACTTGACCTTATCCATTTTAGAGTCAGCGTAGGCCAGCGAGGACGTTGGTTCCTACTCAGCTGTCTCAGGAGACATATTGATCCATATGCCTCCAATCTCTCTTGATTATGGTTGTGTTATTGCTTAAGCATTTATTTACATTACAGTTGCCTTCATTTACTTATATGACATACTTTATTTTATTGATATGATTCTGTTTTCTTGAGCTTTTGTTTTTGGTTATCTTGCCCGACTAGCTTTAGGAAATTTCGATGACAGAATTTTTCTAAGGATGGGAGAGATGTGAGACCCCGTCTCACTGTATCGGTATTTATATACGGATACATATTTATTTGAGCCGTATTTTGTATTTCTCGATTTTCGTAATATTTTAGAATTTTCCAAAGTGTAGGATTATTATGACTTGGTTTAACTTGGACTTGGTTTTATTTGGTTTGGTCCAACTTGGCTTGGCTTGGACTTGGTTTGGTTTGGGTTGGTTTTATATGCAAAGGGAACTTTATATATAAACCCCTGTTTTTTGTATACGTATTTCCAGTATACGTGTATGGGATCCTATCCAGTATTTTCACTTGTCTTGTCTTGTTAGCTGGTTTTGATTTAATCTTGTTTAGGTTCATCAAGGTTTAACTCGGTTCATTAATGGTTTGGCTTGGTTATTTTTGGTTCAACATGTTAACCCCCTACCTACCACCATCCCCATATATAAATCCCCCTTCCTTTCTCTCTCCTCATTCATTCATTATTTTCTTCTTCTTCTTCTTCTTTTCTTCTTTTTCAAAGAGAAAACCATAGGCAAGTACACCTTGCCAAAACTTATGAACAATATATTGTTTTTATGATTCCATTAGTCTCTACACATGATTCTAAGATAGTTTAGAACTTAGGTTTTCTCCATTTAGAGCTCGAATTTTTGTAGATCTAGGATTGAAGTGTTTTCGGATTTTTGGAGTTTTGATCTATTAAACTTCTTCTTTTGCATGATTAGATGCTTCCATGTCATAGAGAATTTCGTTATACCCCAATTTGACCTAAGGAATGTCATACCTCGCTCCCGTAGGAGCGATCGACCTCACTAAGACGTGATGCCGCACGTGCCTAGATTGCGCTCGTGCAAGACAGGTTCCATAATGGTCGATTTCAGCGGCTGCGACGGGGTCGTCGTACAGAAGTCCCATGCAGAGACATTGAATAATAGCAGCGGAAATTTAAATCAAAACACAAGTTATTTAAAGAAGCTCTTTATTGATATTGAAACAAAGGTTACAATGGGCGCAAGGCCAAGATTACAAGTCACTCAAGCTCACTCTTCTCACATTACAAGTCACTCAGCTCTCTCTCATCTCTGAATATATGTCTTGAGCCAGCTGATGCTACGGAAGGCGATGTCCATACATTATGTCATGTATAAGTCTTGAATACATGCGGCCGCACGCTTCGAATCGCCAAGGAACTCCATGTCTCGACGCATCCAAGTGAGCTCCGCGTGCGCCACGAGCTTCTACCTGTGCCTGCACATGAAAATTATGTGGGTGTCAGTACTCAACTGTACTGGTCGAATGAGCTCCTCGTCCACCCATACAAAACCAACACGTTAATTTACTTTATGTGTAACATAGTCCCTTTATGATTGTGTTTCTACTCTTTCCTTAGGGTCGGTTTTAGGACAGACGTCTTGGCCTATTTTGCGTCTCTAGACCATCCCGTGCTTGCAACATCAACGTTAACCTATCAAGTCGTGTTTGCCTTACGGCCCAAAATCAGAGACGCAACAACACGATAGACTCCTTTTTTCATGTGACCATGCTACAAAACCATATTGAGACCGTGCCTCGCATTTCAGTAAGACTAACCACATCGTCGCCTCGCGGCCCGTGCTACTTTGATCACCAACTGACCCAATCAAGACTTCTGGGCAAAGTGTCACTCGACCGACTTGTCTTGCGGCGATTCCTGACTTAAACTCGAACAACTCAAACCCAACTTATACAACTAACATATCAACACATGAGACTCGATGCCATATCTCGTGCCAAAGCACGTCGCCTATGTTGTAAACATTCTTAGCCCAAACATTTGTGTTCTAACTGTACACACATTCAACAACTCAACTCAATCCAAAGGCACACACACGGATTGCCGCCCGTGCCGACTCATCTATATGAATTGATCACTGACTCCCAGAGCCATCGTGGACTCCTCTAGCTTTTGTTAGACGGATGCCCTTTCAACACAAGGTAGCTAGCCCCGTTGCAAGTCCCCGCATAATCCGTGCCCAACACAGCTAATTACTCGTTTCCAATCGCAGCCGCAACGGTCCCGTGGCCGCCGGATTGCCGTGCAGGGAAATGACCCACCTTGTCGACAGGTTGTCCATGACCATGCAAGACTCGACTCAAACTGACGTCTCACACAGTTATGCTACTTCTTCCTTCTGAGACCGCTTCGCCGACCTATAGCCGCGAGCATAATTCTTTCTTCTGAGACCGTCTAGCCGACCTATAGCCGCGAGCATACTTCTTTCTTCTGAGATCGCCTCGCCGACCTATAGCCGCGAGCATACTTCTTTCTTCTGACCGTCTCGTCGACCTATAGCCGCGAGCATACTTCTTTCTTGTCCTTTTCCAAACTCAATGAATCAACCGTAGCTCGTGCCTTAAAACGCTAAGTCCGTGCATCGTGCCTTAAGCCAATCGTGATCTACGCAACACTACCGCCCGAATCATACTTTATACGACGGGTCTTGGGATGGTGGGACTATTCAACTCATGAACGCCTATTTAATAATCCTTGTCTTACTTAACTTTGCAACAACTTTACGAACAAAGACTGCGTCAAGCCTTGCGTCGTGGGAACGTGCCATGTACGCATTCGACTTCGAACGACCAAGTCATTTGGGTGCCTAGACTTATGTCACAATCCGTTCAACGCAACATAACTCATAGGGCGGGTCAAGGCTATGCCAAGTCTTGGACGATGGGATCGTGCACGCTTTATGAAGCATTCATGCGGGCGACGCCTATGACTTAGGCTACGTTCATAACTTCGCCTACTCAACCAACTTTCCTTCTTTCAAGCCACGGGACGAAGGATCAAGTGTCATTTACAAAGCACGTCGTGCACCAACTCTAAGCCGACCGTTGGACCTTTCCATATTCTAACTCAATTCGACCTGTCGGGATTATTCTCTTTAGCTATGTTGATTCGTCTCTTTTATTATCAAGCCTACTTGTGCAAGTTGAAAATATGAGATTTATTTTGTGAAGGCAAAGATGAGGCGAGTTCACCGAAACTACCCCACTTGAGCGAGCGGTCGCCTCGACCGAGCGATGTCTTCGAGCAGCCGTTGCAAGGCTAAGTCCGAACGCCGTTAGCATTCTGATTCCTCCGATTGACTGAGCGGGATGGGGCACTACAAGGAAGTCCGAAAACGGACACCGGATGAAGATTTGGCGGAGTTCGGAAGCCGAGTTCTTCTTCTCGAAATTTTCCAGAAGAAGAACAGTGCAGTGCTTGGGCGCATAGACATTGTTATGCGCCCAAAGCAGTTCTTCCCCCTTATGTGGTCGCATAAGCCACCATATGGGTGCATAGAACCTTCATGTGGGCGCATAGCCTCATGTGGGCGTATAGAACGCATGATTTTCAACACCTTTCTTCACCTTTTTGATCCTTAGTCAATTTTTTTGGATTTGAAACTTGGAGAACTTCTTTAGTGGGCGCATAAGGGGTCCCCCACCCATGCCTTGGGCGCATAGCCACTGGCAGTGGGCACATACTGCCCTCCTTTGGGCGCATAGTACAGGGGACAGGCCCCATTTTGAGGATTTTCACGTCTTTTGCCATTTTGCCCTCCACGACTTGTGATTTTGTGATATTTTCTCATGATTGGTCCTTGTGACACGACTCGACACGTGCGTGCCATGGCCTGGCATGGCACGGCTCGACACGGCCAGGCCCGTGCTAGCCGTGGCACGGCTTGGCACGACTTAGCACGATTTGGCACGACTCGTCACGGTGCGACTTTCGAAATACGACTTTTGCGGTACGACTTTCGCGGCACGACTTGACACGACACGACTTAGCATGGCATGACTTGGCATGTCATGGCATGGCTTGGTACAGTATGACATGGCACGATTTTCCATGTATGGCACATGGCCTTCACACGTAATACACAAACACCTTTTCCATTCCTTGGCACTTGGCCATGCAAGTGCCTTGGCTATGTTGGCACCCATGCTTGGGCGCATAACATTCCTCATGTGGGAGTATAGGGGCTCCCATGTGGGCGTATCTCACTCGGGCACATGGAAGCCCATGACCCTCATGCTTTGGTTTTGCATGTTTTGGCTTATTACATCTTTTGAAACTCGTGATTTCATGCGATTTTCTCGTGATTGATCTTCATAACACGACACGACTCATGCGTGCCATGGCTAGGCATGGCACGACTCGACATGGCATGACTTGTGCAAGTCGCAGTACGACTTGGCACGATTAGCACGATTTTGTTTGATCATTGCACGGCTTTCTATATTTTTGCTAGTATAGAGACACGACACGACTTGTGCAAGCCGTGGCACGGCTTTGCACGATTTGGCATGTATATGGCCTTCATGTAGGCGCATTGTCACGCCCCAGACCCGAAGTACCGGGGGACGGGGACGGACTTGGCCAGCTACGTATTACGGATAGAAGAAATACCGAATAATACGATCAATGCTGTAAACTAGACAAGGGGGTGCATACTATATACAAGTCTCGCTAGGGTCACATGACATCTATTGTCTCAATCAATGAATCAAGAAGCAGTAAATAAAGAGCATATATGATAAAGCAGTAAGACGTTCCAAACGCTCGGCCAAAATGTTCTTGAGATCTGGCTTTACAAAACATAGCCAGATGATATGATAAGGTATATACAATCGCTATCAGCTGCAGTCTGAATTAATTACAATTATGTAAAAGCAAGTGCTAGACAGTCCGACTAACAGGTCGGTGCCAAAGTAGCAAAAGTAAAGTAAAGAACAAGACGAGTAGGGAGTCAAGGAACCCACTCGTGGCCTCCTGCGGTCATCCTTCTAGTATTGACCATCTTGAGGGTAGAAGTAAGTTGAGTCCTCGGGAGCTGGCTCTAGATCTGGCTATGCAAAACCAGAGAGGTTAGACCTCCAATAGCAAGTACCACAAAGGAAGCACGACATGAAGGATTAAAACCAGTATTAAGAGTTAAGGATAGAAATGAGATAAATAAATCTTTACCTCTTACTAAGGTACGCCTAGCGTCTTGACACTCCGAACCAACTCCCCAACCAAACAAGGACAGAAGTTGGCCCGTCATGTCAGGACGTTCTGCTTACCTCAATAGTTGGCAAAGCAGGATACAACCCACAATCAAATCAGTTTAAGCGGCCAGACAATTATTACGGCTTACTACTTGTGGGCTCCAAGTTACCCTGGAACCATGCATTAGGGAATTTCTCAGTTCTTACTATAGACAAACAAGGCTGGTCGATCCAATAATCGATTGCGCCATGCAGGGAAACGAGTCCCAGGGGGACGCTCGTCGATCGGGAAAAGTAAACCGGATACCACTCCCTGCCCGTGTGGTAGATATGCAGTATCCGTGGGAACCAGTCGGCGTGTCGGGACACTATTTGTCCCAAGGACGGCCGTTATGTAAGAACTCGGAAATCCATTCTCTCCATGCAGTAATTATTTTATTTAGCTTAATTGGTCCTATGTTAATTGAAATCTCATGCCGTGGACCATGAGTATTTCGCATGAGTACTTTCGTACAAGGTACGATATGTGTAACTCTACAATGATGCCAGTATGATTAGGTTGTAGGTCCTGCATAGCGTAATACAACAATCAAACCTATCCACGGGATAATCATGCCTTGACAGTAGGATACACGTGCTGCTTTTGTAATACGAAATTAATTATCGATGCCATAGCACCTACTCAATATTATGTAAATTCATGTACATAATTATAAGTTGGAAATCAGCACGGGTATATTGTCAATGATCGGGATCAGCCAGTCGTTCTCAATGGTTCATACATAAACGTGTTCCATTCAGTACAATAAGACGACTAGCCAGTCTCTTAGTTCCAGACATAGGAACGCATGATCAATATTAAGTCATGATAACAATCATTGTCAATTCGTGACAAGGCAAGGTAGTCAAAAGTTCTATATCAAGAATAAGAGAAACTTGCATAAAATAGTTGGTAATATATTCATGAAGCCAAGGAAAAGATCTACAACTGTCATGTTGGAAGCTAGGAGAAATTTGGGCCAGAAAACTGTCAAAAAGAGCATCAAACAATCAAAATCAGCCTCATGCAGCTCAACACTATGCAGCTCATACGGCTCAAAAATGCTCATGCGGCCAGAAATGCTTATGCGGCTCAAAAATGCTCATACGGCCAGAAATGGTCATGCGGTCAGAAATGCTTATGCGGCTCAAAAATGCTCATGCGGCCGGAAATGCTCATGCGGCCATAAATGCTTATGCGGCTCAAAAATGCTCATGCGGCCAGAAATGGTCATACGGCCAGAAATACTTATGCGGCTCAAAAATACTCATGCGGCCAGAAATGCTCATGCGGCCAGATACTATTTATCGTCCCTGCCAAAATCAGGACAGATGAACATAAAAGTTTGATCAAAATTATTTTGGCCATAACTTCCTCAAATCAAGTCGAAATCTAACTTTTCAAAAGTCAAATTTGGGTAGAATTAAATTCTCTACAACATAGAACAATCAAAACATAAAAATGATGAAATTTGATAGATCAAAATCCAAGAAAACTGAAAAGGAGAAAAACTTAGATATACACAAAACTAACCATGGAAAACAAAAACTACAAGACCTAAACATGTAGAGAAAGAAGAGACAAACAAAATAGACTAAAAATAAATGGGGATGCATGAAATCCTCCATGATGTGCAAGATGTACTTGCCTCTCACAAGTGGGTTAGGGTTTGGTGGAGGAGTAAAGGTGAATGAATGAAGAGAGAGAATGAAAGAAGAAGTTTTATATCAAGGTCAAGCGGATCTCCACCATTCATTCTCTCCACCAAATCCAAGCCATCCATTCCTTTCCATATTGAACCAAACCGAACCAAGTTGGTTTACCATGAACGGAAATGAACCAAGAACCAAGAGAAAGCAGAAAATAAAATACAGAAAAATAATTAGCCTAAAATTAAAAGAATTAAATACAAAATAAATGCATGATAGATACTAAATAAATTTGGGCAAGCGGTATACGTATAAATATACGCATTCCGGGAATGGGGAGTGACACGCATAGAATCCCGTAGGCGCATAGCCTTGGGGCACACAATGATTTAGCATTTTGCCCTTTTGCCATGATATGTACTTTTCCCTATATGCTGCCATGTCCTTTGGCTTTATTACATTTTTATGCTCTAAGCTATATTGTCTTCCTTGCATCGGTGGCCCGTTAGGGTGCACTCAGGAATTGTCTCTTTTGTTTACATGATGATATGCTATATGATCATGACCATGATATGTGAACACGAAATGATGAATGGCATGTAATGAACCATGATGGCGGCCCGTTGTGGCGCGCTCCTAACGAGTAACAAGTACAAGTAACATACCATGACAGTGGCCCATTTCGGCGCACTCTTGACAAGAACAAGTACAAATAACATGACATGATAGTGACCCGTTGTGGTGCACTCATAATGTATGTCTTTCTTCTTTGCTTAACACGATAGTGACCCGTTACGGTACACTCAAGTCACATGTCACTTCTTTGCTTAACATGATTGCGGCCCATCGTGGCGCACCCCTAACAAGTACTCTTAACATGATAGTAACCCGTCGTGGTACACTCCAGACAAGTAACATGATATGACATGACATGAACCATGAATGCTGTTGCGACGGCTTTATTGGCTTACAAGTAATGAATGATTTGGACACCGTGGGTGTTTCTCTTAAGTGTGTTTGTAAAAGATACATGTTCTGTATTGCATCATGTCTAGGACATGATCCCTGAGTACCACGGTCAGGAATTCATACTGAATCTGGCTAGGTTAATGACTAGATTGATCAAGTAGTTCATGGAGAATTTTTCAGTTACCTGTTGCCCCTTTGGTCCCGGCCTTATATATATACTTGGGATTTGTTGCTATCCGTCGAGATGAGCACACTTCCAGCACACCGACGAGTGGGGCACCTCCTTAGGACACATGTACCTTACTACAGTGTGTCTGCTATATCATGCTATCTTTCATTTTCTTTGCTGGGATCACTCAGGTAGTAACAGGCATGTAACCGGACTTGGAATTCTCATTGAATCTTGTTAGTAACTAGGCTTGTGATAACCCTAGTTAGTTAAAGTAGTAAGCCGTAATCATTGCTTGGCCGTGAATGTTGGATGGAGTCCAAACTAGTCTAAGTCTTTTCTAGATCCAGTGCATGATTGTTCCAATCCATGATTGTTTCCAGAATAATGATTGCATGACTGTTTCAGAAGCGATTGGTTGCATGATTGTCACCTTTAGCAATAAATGATCAGAGACTAAGTTCTGTTCAGGCGAAGGGTTACAACCTCGGTCCTTGTTTGGTTTAAGGGTTGTAACCTGGCTTTCAGAATGGTACCTTCGTCCTCTCTTCGTTTATTGCCCAGTTCACATTCGCTCTATATGTTCACAAGTTCCATTTATTTAACATATTCTCCATATTACTTTATGTCACGTATTAATTATGCCTAATGATGCTTTACTTATTATCCTTCTATGTTCGGGATGAGTGCATTGGTAGTGCACGAATCTCGATCCGCCTTTACTTATTGCTTTCCTTACCTGTTGATTGCTAATAAATTGCTGGTTTTAGCTTATAAGTTTGGCTTCCTTTGTGGTACTTGCTATTGGGGGTCTGACCCCACTGGTTTTGTATTGGCCAGATCTGATAGAAGAACCCGAAGGATCTTCCGCACCATCTACTCGACGGTGACCAGCCGGAGAACTAGAGTACCCGAGTGGGTTTCTTATTTTGTTCTCCCACTTGTTATGTAAATTACTCTGTTGTGGCGTTAGCCCCGAGCACGTGTTTAGCTCGTGTTTTGGTATTTCCTTGACATTTAGCCTACGGGCCTAAGCATGATGTGTATATCTAGACTGCAGCTAGTGCTTATCATGTACGACTGATACTCTCGCTAGTTCTCCATTCGTATTACTAGCTTCATGATCATCCATGTACATGTGGTTCGGGACGCCTTACTATTGTATGTCTGATGATCATACTTCTTGCTCTTTGTATAATTGCCTGTGATTGAGATACCCAGGATTGTTAAACCTAGGATTGACTGTTGGCTTGTAGAAGTAACCCCCATATCTTGACAGTTTATACATGATTTCAGAGTACTGGCGTACTTTGGTATTACGTAGCTGGCCTTGTCCGTCCCCACTTGCCAGTACTCTGGTTTTGAGGCGTGACAAAAATGTAGGAGAATGACTATTTTTCGTGTTAAAATTACGGAGAATGACCATTCTCCGTGTTAAAATGCATGAGAATGGTCATTCTTCGTGCTAAAATCACGGAGAATGACATTCTCCGTGTTAAAATGACGGAGAATGGCTTTTTTCTGTGTTAAAATGCATAAGAATGGTCATTCTCCGTGTTAAAATCACGAAGAATTGTCATTCTCCATTGTTAAAATCACGAAAAATAGCTATTCTTCGTGTTAAAATGCAGGCGAATGGTCATTCTCCGTGTTAAAATCACGAAAAATGGCCATTCTTCGTGTTAAAATAATGAAGAATTGTCATTCTCTGTGCTAAAATCACGGAAAATGGCCATTTTTTGTTATAAAATCACGTAGAATGGCCATTTTTCGTGTTAGATGCAGGAGAATGGTTATTCTCCGTGTTAAAATCACGGAGAATGACCATTCTCCATGTTAAGATCACGGAGAATGATATTTTTTTCTTCTTTTTTTAAAAGTATATATTGATTGATATCATACTTTTCGTTGTTGTTTGTTTTATATCAATACAAATAACCGAGAAGCTCAAAAAGACAAATAAAAGGCTCAGAAATGAGAAAAGCGGACTTCAGAAACAAGTTGAATCGTTGTAGAATGAAGCCATTAAAAAGGACATAATCGTCGAAAATTTTTAAATCTCTCCACGAAGATGATGATGATGATGATGATAAGCGATGATCAGAGTTCGACTGAAGAAAAACACAGTAAACTACGAACAATTTTTGCAATCTCTGCTGAAGATGAGAGCAATGAAATTCAGATCTTTCGTGAAGAAGAAGAAGACAAAAATCGCAATCAAAATCCGAGTTTGTGAATTCAAATACATATATATGACCAAATTTGTGCGAAGTGGTAGCTATGGTATTATCAAAATGGCAATTTTGTACATACAGAACATCTAAAGAAAATTTTAAAATATTTAACGTGAAATACATAATGTTGGGTATTTCATAAAATCCACCTTGCGGGTGGATTTTTTATAAACACCGAGAGTGGGTATCTCAGCAATTTTCAGAAAAAATAATTTCTACTCAACTAGATAATTTACATAAGTAAAGTTGTACATGAAAGAAAGCAGTAAAGTGAGTCAGAAACAAGCCAACTACTTCTCCGTAACATGAGTTTTCTTTTGTTTTGAAAAGTGAATAAAAATTTGGCTTAAAAAAATTAATTAAAAGTATTTTAATTAATTTTTATAAATTTTTTGATAGGTATATGTTGGAGATGGTATGTCCCTTCTAAACATTGTATATGTTCGAAATGGTGTATCCCTTCCAAATAATGCCTTTTTTATATTTTGTCTCTTCATCCCTTATAAAAGGATAATCCTACAAGTATTTGATTGAATTCATCAAAACAACTCATTCACTCATCAAGTATTCAGTCTAAGAGAGAAACAAACTACCTTCATTGCATCGTCTAGTTTCTGCAGTGTGAAATGCTGCTATCGATATTAAGTGCTGCTACCGCAGGAGGAGTTTTGTTATATACTGGGAGACTAAATTGTCATTCAACCGTAAGCACATGTACAGAACAAATATTGTCTTAAGGACATTGAACTAAGTTCAAACTTCAGTCTACATGAGAATATTATTTACATTCCTTACTATATATAATAAGTAGAAAATAACATTTTGCTCGCCACCGATAAGATTACAAATTCCGTACAGAAGATCGGTTAAGCATAAATCAGGGTGTTACATGGGCCGGGTTGGCCCGAACCCGCCCGAGCCCGCAGTTAGCCCGGCCCGGTTCAGCCCGCTCGTAGCCCGGCCCGAGCCCGCCCACTAGAACATCCGGTCCGGACTGGGTTCGTCCGCCCGAGCCCATGCCCGGCCTGGCCCGGACCGATGTTTTTTTTTTCAATGTAACGTTAGGCCCGGTTCAGCCCGGCCCGGTCAGGCCCGCCTGTCACGACCCGCACCCACTGTGAGGGTACGAGAACGTAACAACGCCCAGCCTACGCCGCATTGTCGACGGTAGAACGCTGTCCTGGGTCAATCATCTAACAATATAAAGGTACCTGTACAGTATATACGCTCCGAATGGAGGTGACATAACAGAACAGTACAATCACATCTAAGGCAGATACAGGATAGTAAAGGTAGATAGAGAGATCAAAAGCACAATGTAATACAAATAAGAGGGAGAAAATCTAAGTGTCTAAGATAACAACTCAAGAACATCTAGCTCAATACAAGTCTCTAAATATAACAACATCTCAGAAGAACAACTGAAAATCAAATAACAAAGCTAAAAAAAAACTAAAGCCTAGCTATCTAGCCTAGACTCTGGGAGTAGCATCTTGTACTGCAGCTGGATCCTCCAGAGGAACCAGGTCGCAGGTGTCGTCTAATCCTGCTCCGTAATAGGTGGTACATAGGGCCTCCTTCTCATCCTCTGTAATATTTTCAACAGGTCCAGTCAGGACAGGAGCGAGTACAGTATATCTCAACATATCATAGCAGGTTAGAAAATATGATCATGCAGTAAAGTAAGATACATGAACTGAAGAAATACAGTATGTAAACAGAGAGAGAAACTGTAATAGAAATATCTACTATACATAGAGAGCTATAGTGACTAGTGAGTCAGAGTAAAATATAAACATGTGAATGGCATAGGAGATTCATGACTACAGCTAAGAGAGTGATTCATGACTACAGCTACTGGATAATATTCACATGTCTATTTCTACTCCCCCATCCCCAATCAATACACAAAGATCTGTTCAAGTTATGTTAAGATTCGTGAAACTTCACATGGATCATAAAATGAGTGACACGTGAAGGTGATTCATGATGGCTCTGTGAACATGAGAGTACATGTGTCACAAGCGATTCGTGAATCAGAGGAAGCATAGAGATACGTGATGATTTGTGAAACGCACAAAACATGCAGTATTCGATGCTCCCGAGGGGGATAACATCTCATGAAAACATCCATATAGTACCAATCCGTGTGACCAACGTGACAGTATCAAGTAAAGTAATTTAAAGCAGGAAAAATAATTCTAAACAGGATATGAAATGATCAGAGAATGTACTCGCCTGGTATCCTGAACGTCCGAAGAGAATATACTGTCCGAGAAGTGGTGTCTGGCTCCTATTTAGAACAGCACAAGTCACAACAAGTCTAGAATGGTAAAACGAACACTACCATGCATGCTACATGAAACTAGGTCAATCTAGGCCAAAGTCAACTCTTGGTCAACTCTGGTCAACCCTGGAAGTCAAACTAGGTCAGTTCTAGTCTAAATAAGTCAAACTAGGTCAAGCGAGGTTAAACTTGGTCAAACTAGCCTAACTAGGTCTAAACAAGTTAATCTAGGCTCATCAAGTCTAAACGAGTCTATCTAGTCCAATCTAGACTCAACCAAGTCTAGCCTTGCTAGCACTCACATCTCAGGAACAACAAGTCAAAAACAAGTCTAGTTAGCTAGTGCACAAGGACCATACACCTAGGCCATAGGCCAAAAACAATAGGCAATTGAAATCTCTATTTCATACTACACTATCACACTACACATTTCACACACACACATATATATATATATATATATATATATATATATATATATATATATATATATATATATATATATATATATATATTACATTACACATAGGTATAGAGAGAATCATGTGTGCTCTAGGAAATGTGTGTATGACAGAGTGTGTGAGTGTAAAGTGTCATAGAGAGTGACAGTGTCATATAGGGTGTGTGTGTGTGAGTGTGGTGTGCATAGAGTGTGGGCATGTGTCTAACATGTGTGTGTGTGGTATAGAGTTTAGGCATGGGTGTGTATGTGTGTGTGTTAGAAATGTGAGGGGAAATGTGAGCCAAGGCATGTGTGTGTGTGCAAGCATATGTGTGTGTGTGTGTGATTGTGTGAGTGTGTGAGGCTTTAGACACTAGGGTGTGTGAAGAGTGTACATAAAAATGTAGGAATTTCAAAACAGTGAAGTGTGGGTGTGTGTTGACAGTGAGTGGCAGGTTGTGAGGACAGTGTGGTGTGAGACTGAGTGATAGAGCTGCACAGGAACAGTGTACATTTAGAAAAATCAGTGAATTAGTGAAGAAGGAATGGAACCTAATTCCTGATCCCTGTTTTCAGCCCCAAAATCACTCCAAAACAACAACCCAAGGAATTATGAGACTTCACATCTATAACAGTTCAGTTTTGGTGAAGAAGAAGGGAAATAAATACTTAAAACTACACTAATCTCAGGTTCAAATATCAAGGAAAAGGGAACATTTCTCAGGTTTTAAACTAAGTTCATATAATAATCTATATTATTAGATTTACACCCCTTTCTCAGGTTTTTCAGGAATCTCAGTTTATACAACAGTGAATTAATTTCACTTCAATTAAAATCCTAACTAATATCAAGTTTAAAACAACCTCTCAGGAATTCTCAGGTTTACACATTAGGTACAACCTAATTTTCTATATTTAACAAACCTCAGTCTCAGTTGTGTGGGTTAACACCAACTCAGTAATCCCTAACTAAGTGACAGTGAAAAAAAGACTCTAGCAGTCCAAATAATCTAATTCGAACCCATTGCCCAACCTAAACCACAATTAATCATATACACTATCCCTTAAATATGCAGGTAAGTCCAGTTAGCCATTAACAACCCAAAAACATCAGTTTAAATGAAAAATTTAAAATCCAGGAACATGAGTATCAGTCGGGTATCAGGGAAATTGGGATAACAAGAATTCGACCCTAAATAATCATTAAGATTACAAATAAAAGGTGGGTAACTAGTGTCACACATGTATACGTGTCCTGCGAGTCGTTTCGTGTCCAAAAATCTCAACACAGACGTGTCCACAACGACTCAACCACGTGGGGTGCACCTAATGTAACACAGTATCGTGCACGCGTTCATAGAGGTCGTGGATACGACACACGACACGTGTGGCCACGTGGTCGCCTAGGGTAGGGCTACATGTCGGACAACCTGACACGTGTCTGTTTTCCATAAATAAATTCACTTTATTTATTGTGTTTCTGAGAAAATTACAACTGTAGGAATCCGATCTAGAAGACGATCGCTTTATCCCTTGGACTATGCGAAGAAGAAAAGCTCTCAAAATTTTGACAGTAAGTTAGACAACTATGTATCTGTACAATGAATAAAAAAAAGAACCCTATTTATAGAGTCAAAAATAACTGAAAGGATAACTGTCTTCACAGCCTGTGCCTAGTTAAAAATCACGCAGGATTTAACATACGCAAGGTTGTGAGCAGTTACTGGACGTAGCCTGTAACTGTTGGACACATGGCAATCATGCATGAGTCGTGTGCAAATTACAGGACACGCAGGCGAGAGATCAGTGGCATGGCTGCCACGTACTCCAATTTGATGAAATCCACGCAGACTTGTTGAAGACGAAATCCACGCAGACTTGAGTCAGAAAGCTTCAAAATCTATACAAACTTGGGGCAAGAAGATTCAGAATCCACGCAGACTTGGGGCAACACGCAGACTTGGGGCAGAAAGCTTCAAAATCTACGCAGATGTGGGGTATAAAACTTCAGAATCCACGCAAACTTGAGGTAAAAAGCTCAAAATACACGCAGACTTGAGGAAGGAACGTATAAGTTCAAAATACACGCAGACTTGAGCCAGAAGGCTCAAAATCCACGCACGATTGAGGCAGGACTGCCAGCTGTCTTGATTCGACGTGCCTCGACTGACACAAAATCTCTGACAGTGATTGCTTTTGTCAGTCGCATTAAATGACAAGAAGCTCTTTTGGTACGCCAACTTGGTGAAGGCTGAGTCTTACTGAAGAAGATTTTGAAAGTCATGCAATAGGCGGCTATGATCTCTCGAGTTCCGTGCATACGTGACATACGAGAAGACATTCTTCGACTGTCGTGCTGTCAGTCATAATTACACTCTGACAAATAATGAGCTGTTTCCCAGCGTGATTTTTTAATATTGTCCTGATCAACTCAGCATGACTTTTGGACCTTGTTCTGATCAACTCAGCGTGACCTTCATTTTTAAGGCCTACAAAATCCCCTTCAAAGTTTTCGAAAGTTGAAAAGACTTCAAAATTTCGAAATACTTTGAAAAGAGAAACATGCAAATAAACTTATTAAATGTCATGATGACTCTTCATTTTTCGAGACTGAGTGAATCTAATTTATGGTGGAATATGAACCGTCGGCGAGCTCTGTTATATAAACAGGGAGAAAATTCAGCTTTGATGTTCATCTTACGTCAACATGACTCCGAAGGAAGAAGCTGAAGAAGAAGCAAGAAAGTTAGGTTTCTGTGCCCATGGCGACCCTACTCTCGGGGGTAAGGAACCGGAGCCTTTAGTTTTCGAGTTCAAAGATGACCCTACACAACTAGCCAAGAACTTTCTGAGCCACTTTGGCCTGGACGGCTCATCTTCTTCCAATGGGCACAGTCTCGCAGAGCAGTGTGACAAGCTCAATGCTCTGTTACATCGTATGGGAGTCACTAGCGTAGAGGAATTGGGCGCCAAGCTCAGTCGCTTCACAAAATAGAGCGTGTCTTTTATGCTTCTGTTTTCTTTTTGAGAAATGTTGTACTTCTTTTCTTATGTAAGGTCGTCAGTGCCTCTTTTGCCTTGAAAAATGTAGTACAACTTTTGTGCTGAACAGCGTGCATTAATGAAAAATATTAAGTGGCACTCTTTGAATGTTTCAAATATTGTGCTATTTTCCAAAGCACACGTGACACTCATTCCATGGTTTATGAGCGCTTTTTACTCGGATCTTTTCCAAGAATAGGCTTGCACTTTGTCCTTTAAATAGATAGGTGAGTTTCATGCATACTCATTCCTTCATTCTTCTTTTTCTTCTCTAAGAATGAATTTTTTGTGAGATTTCATTCTCAAACAGGAAAGCAATGCTTTCTAATGTTCGATTTCTGTGCACTGTATCAGACATTGGTTTGCCAATCCTTAGCACCAAACTCGATGGTAAGTCCAGTATAGTACGCATACCATTTTTTTACTGTTGAAGACGGGCTTTTGTTTCGAACTGAACAGTGCGCGCCTGTCTCTGTCTGACAAATGCACGCTTAATGATTTCTGTTGATTTAATCTCTTTTTCCTTGCTATTTTCTGCAGAAGCTCGGCTGAAAATTTTCTTCAGAACTGGCATTGGTGATTTGGATGCTGTGGAGAATATCTTGCTTGACACCTACATCAGGGAGCTCATACGCTTTTGACGCGTAAATCAGACAACTCAAAACTCTTCGTGGGATAGAAAGGTCTTCCTCAGATGGTAGGAAGAGCCTTTATACACGAGAGTTGGATACATTCCTTTCTACCCCGAGAAATCGGGTAGTAGAGTTCCTTTCAGGGCAGAACTAGGAATTGTATCCCAATGTGGGATACATTCCTATCTCCGTTGAGAGGTCGCTCCCAATCCACCAGTTGTATTGGCAGCAACACATCTTCGTGCTGCCCTACTCTGTGGTTCTTCTCTCGTCTGAGAGATAAGACCAGAGTTTGATTCCTGCTGGACAATCAGGAATTGCCACCAACAATGAACCCGCCAGAGAAGATCGAAGAAGAAATAGATCTCCATTAGATTATTGTTGTGTACATAGAATGAAAATCCAAAATTGTAATAGTTTTCCATTATGATTTGTAAGAAAATCTAAGAAAATGTAATAGACTTTTTATGATGAAATGAGAGTGGAAATGATAATTCTTTTATGCTCAATGATGCATGAATTGTGGACATGATAGATAATGAAATCTTCTTTTCTGATTTAGAGTACTTAATACTATCAGAGGTAATATGGACGTGATAATATGTAGAAACTCAAAAAAAAAAGATTGATTTCTATGCAGAGGTCAAAAATAGAAAATCACAAATGAGCAAGTAGATTCGGCATTTATCCAGAGGTTATGAAAACGTGATAAGTAACGAATCCCTTCTTTTTGATAGAAGATTACAAACGGACGAATCGTCAGGTGATAATGAATGGATAAACCGTCGGATGAATGAACGGATGAACCGTCAGGTATTAATGAATGGACGAACCGTTGGATGAATGTAATAAATGAACGGATGAAACGTCAAGCATTTAATGAATGTGTGAACCGTCGGATGAATATGACGCTTCATTATTTGAGAAACTTCTGTCTATAAATATAGCAGAATTCTGACAAGAACAAATACTTCTATTCTTCAACATAAAATGTCATCTAAAGAAGCATCCAAGAAAGCTGGAATCGTCCTGAAGGTTCAGAAGGGTACTGAAGAACACCCTTCCGATCCAGTTCAGCCGAAGGAATTAGAAGCAGGCGAAGGTTCGTCTGCACCCAAGCCATCAAGGGACATTCTGGACTTCCTGCTTGAACCAGGAAGGACTGAAGAAGAAGAAACCATGAGGATGGCCGCTTACAAGTTCCTTGTGGGTTCCAGTAAGGAGGTTCTCGGCTCTTTTGCTGACCGCGTTTTCGAGAAGGACGGCAGTGGCCCGCGTCCAAATGTAGAGAAGGATGATAGTGATCTTTCTTAATATCATGTACTGTGATTCATGATAACTTTTCGGCCATCCAGTTCTGAGAGTTGATAAGCTCCATTTAAGAAAACTCTGCTTACGATATAGGGACCTTCCCATTTTGCGTCAAATTTATCCTTGCTCATATGAGTCATAGTCATAGGACGTCTGACTGTTAGAATAAGTTCTCCTTTTTGATACGCTCGAACTCTGACTTTCTTATTAAAAGCTCTTGAGATTCGAGCTTGACAGAATTCAATATTCAGTTGAGCAGATAATCGATTTTCATCCAGAGCTTCTAATTCCTGAAGTCGAAGACGATCATTATTTTCGACAGTGAGTTCATTAGCGATTGCTATCCTTAAAAAAGGAATTTGAATCTCTAATGGAAGAACAGCTTCGCAACCATACACCAAAGAGAAGGGTGTATATTTAGTAGCATTACGAACTGTAGTGTGATAAGCCCACAAACATTCACCGAGCTTCTCACTCCAATTACGTTTGTTAGTAGAGACAAACTTCTTTAGGAGTTTGATGATGGTCTTATTGAAAGCTTCTGCTAATCCGTTAGCTGCCGGATTATACGCGGTAGAAGCCACATTATTGATCCGGTGATCGTCACAGAATCGAGTAAATTTCTGGCTGACGAATTGTGGTCCGTTATCATGAATAATGCATCGAGGAACACCAAATCTGTAGATGACATGATGCTTAATAAAGCTGATGACATTGGACGTCTTAACTTCAGATAAAGGAATGGCTTCAGACCATTTGGAGAAGTAATCGGTTATTGCGAGAATAAACTGATGACCTTTGGATGACGGCAGATTGATCGGACCGATAATGTCCATGCCCCAAGCTTCGAAGGGCCATGATGCTGCCGTCGGATGTAGAAATTTCGAGGGTTGATGAATAAAATCCGCATGGATTTGACAAGCTTTACACTTCTTTGCATATTCGATGGCGTCTGATACCATAGTGGGCCAATAATAACCCATACGTCGAATACGGTCCTGAACTTTTGGGCCAGGTTGATGTGCTCCGCAAATTCCATCATGTGCTTCACGAATAATTTGTTGAGCCTCGTCACCGGCAACACATCGAAGAAGTAAACCATCATAAGCTCGACGATATAAGGTTTTTGTAGTATGATTATAATAGAATCTGAGTGATCGTCGTCTGATAGATGCTGCCTCACTCGGATTATCTGGAAGAATATCATACAATACGAAATCTAAGAAAGGAAGTCTCCAATCTTTATCCGTATTCTGAGTCTCAGCTGAACTACTGAAGATGAATTCCATACTGGAATCAGATGAAGATGATAAAGATTTACGACTAAATCCAAATCCTCTTGTTGCATTGACATCATGAGATGTTGATTTTTCAATGTCAACTGGAAGTCCTAGAGTCAGGTTATTTTTCAGATGAAACAATTCTCGATTGCGAACAACAATCATTTGTTGCCGTCTAATCGGAATAGCCAACACCGCCGCAAGATTAGCTAAGCATCATCTTCTGTGTTACCTGCTCGCCTAACATGTTCAATGAAGAATTCTTCAAACGAAGAAGCCATAGATATAGCTGATCTATAATAAGGAACCAGATCTTGATGGCGAACTTCATAAGTACCCCTTATCTGATTGACAATGAGTTTAGAGTCTCCGTACGCCTCCAAATGTTGAATATTCAGATGTTTAGCGAGTTGAAGACCAATGAGTAATGCATTGTACTCAGCTACATTGTTTGAACATGGTTGATCAAGAGAATAAGCTCGTTGGATAGCAAGACCTTCTGGCGATACAAGAACAATTCCAACTCCAGCGACGATGTCTCCATTAGGACCAATTCTTGAAGCTCCATCAAAGAATAGACGCCAAGTAGGATCTTCTTCAGCAATTTGGTTTGAATCTAGAATTTCATCTTGGATTTTATCATAGAGTTTTGAATCTTCTGGAATTGAATGAGCAGCCAGAAAATCGGCTAAAGCTTGTCCTTTGACTGACTTCTGAGGAATATAATGCATATCATATTGAGCAAGTAGGATTCCCCAATTAGCCAATCGAGAATTCAAAACACTAGGTTTCTTCATCATGACCCGTATAGGATTGATCCTGGAAATGACATGAATAGTCTGACCAATGATATAATATCGTGTCTTTTGGACAGCGAACATCAGGGCTAGACATTCTTTTTCGACCGGTGAATATCGAGGTTCAGCTCCGGTCATAGTACGACTGAGATAGTAAATGGCTTGTTCATGACCATTTTTATTTTTTTGAGCAAGCAATGCACCCAATGAATGACTCATTGCTCGGGTATACAGGAGGAATGGAATTCCTGAAACGGGAGGTACCAATACTGGAGGACTCATCAGATATTGTTTTATATCATCGAATGCTTTCTGACATTCATCATTCCAGACAAAAGAGACACCTTTCTTCATAAGTTTGTTGAATGGTCTGCAGCGTCCTGAAAGATTAGAGATGAATCTCCTGATATAAGCGATCCTTCGTTGAAATCCTCGTAGCTCTTTTAAGGTGCGTGGAGGACGCATCTCTTGGATGGCTTTGATCTTCTCGGGATCCACGTGTATACCTTTAGAGGTAATGACGAAGCCAAGAAATTTACCACTAGAGACGCCTAAGAAGGACTTAGTAGGGTTCATCTTTAATTGATGCTTACGCATTAGATCAAATATAGTCTTCAAATCTTAGATGTGATCCTCCTTTTGTTGACTTTTGACTGCAATATCATCAACGTAGTATTCGACTGTTTTCCGCAAATGTTCACGGAATATAGTGCTCATAGCTCATTGATAAGTTGCTCCTGCATTCTTGAGACCGAATGGCATAACTGTATAACAGTATGTACCGATCGGCGTTCTGAAAGAAGTGTGCTTCTCGTCATCTGGAAACATTTTAATCTGATTGTACCCAGAATACCCGTCCATGAATGACATCCGTTCAAACCCACAGGTATTATCGATCATAACATCAGTGATTGGAAGAGGGAATTCATCTTTAGGATATGCCGCATTGAGATCGCGGAAGTCTATGCAAACTCTGATCTTGCCAGTCTTTTTAAGAACAGGAACTATGTTAGCCACCCAATCGGGATGTTGTTCCACTCTAATAAACCCGGAGGTCATGAGTTTATTGACTTCAGCTTCAATTGCATCCATAATGTCTGGACGAAATCGTCGCTGTTGTTGTTTGACCGGTTTAGCATTCGACAAGATATTGAGCTTGTGAGTTACAATTTGTGGATCAAGTCCTAGCATATCTTCATAACTCCAAGCGAAGACATCGATGTAATCACGAATGAGTTTGATCATGTCTTGCTTATCAGTTTCTGAAAGACTTTCACTGATGAATATTGGTTTGGGGGATCCTTCTTCACCAACATCTATTTGAACAAGTTTATCTTCAGTCGGAGGTTCTTTTTGCTCGAAACGGAACTCCCATTGATTATCTAACCTTTGGGCCCATTGTTCTGATTCAGGTGAGATTTCAAATTCTTCTTCGTCTTCATCACTTTCTTCAGAACGGTCAATGGAAACCATGTTGGAAGACAGAGTGTTGCAGTAGAAATCACCGATACTCGTATCGGAATCCCAAGAAGTGGTACTAGAAGAATCAGATCTCTTATCTTCGTCAGACTCGGGATCTTCATGGATAATATTGATAAAAGGAGTAGGAGCAATATAGCCCAATCCGCTTTTTGTCCTCCCATATTTCAGAGGAGGAATACGAACAGGCATTTTTCTTCCTTTTCCACTATTGAGGCCAGTTCTGAAGTCATAGCCCATATTTTTGATGATGTCTTTAGATTGCTGACTATAACGACGTAGTTGTAATCTTCCAGTATCAGCGTTTTTGTCATCATCTTCTAAATCAGAAGGACTTTGGGGCCCTTTGTAAAAGAATATTGGAATGTCTTCTGGCTTTCTGCTGGGAACTAGAAAGTATGAAGATTGTACAGGTTCTGGAATACATCTGTGTGAACAGTCTGTACAACTCCTATGGTTATTGTGCTCAAGTCATCTAACAAATGTAAATAACTATGAACATAATTACACACATCAACGTACTGCAAAGATGGAGACTTTTCATTAAATATAAAAGCAGCAATATTTACATTGGGAGAAGGCTGAGCCTTAGAGATCTTAGCCAAGTCAATGACTAAAGGGGAAGAAGAAGAACGTGAAGAAGTTTTGTTTCGATTAAGATCGATAACAAATGGCTCAGAAGAGGTGAGCTCCCTTGAAGCTTGAGATGGAAGAGTAATCCGCCCTCCAACTGAAATTAGCAGAGTATCCTGTGAAGATACAGGAACTGTAGTACGCCCACTAAAAGGAATGATCATTGTATCTTGTGCAGACGACTGAGGTAACGGAGAGATCCGTCCACTCACCGGAATGATGAAAGAACCTTCTCCAGAGGGTTTGGGAGATTGTTGCTGAGTAGTTCGACCTTTAACAGGAATTATTAAGGTCTCACTTTGTGAATCCTCTTTCTCCATAGCTTGTATCACCCTTGTATACTCTTCTTTGTACATTCGGGAATCATTGAAATAAGCTTCAACCCCATGGAAGGGATTTATATCAGCAACTTTTTTTTGTACTCTTCCATTGCTATCAATGTACTTAAAACACTGATGAAGAGTAGAAGGCACCATATTATTTTCATGAAGAAAGGGCCTCCCAAGAAGAAGATTGTAGGATCCCACGATCTCGATCACATAGAAAGTGACTTTGGATCTGAAATCGCCTATCTGAAGCTTCAGATGAATCTTTCCCAAAGGCTCGCTTCGACTTTGATTGAATCCCAGGATAGTAGTAACCGTCTTGGAGAGCTTGTGAAGAGGAATTTTTAGTTCATCCAACAGACTCTTTGGCATTATACTTATAGCAGACCCTGGATCAATGAGGATACGATCTATCTTCATTGTATCGATATAACCAGTGTAGTAGAGAGGCTGATCATGTCGATTATCCTCCAATAGCATGTCATCTTGTGTAAAGGTGATATTTGGGATAATCTCCAATACACTGTTGCAATATAAGCAAGTGGCATGTTCTGCATCTGGCTTTTTCAATTATGCAAGACAAGTGTCAGCCTGTAGAAGTGCTTCACTTAACGTCTCCCGAGTCTCTTTAGAAAGCCGTAGAAGTTCAAAGAGTGACATTCTAGCTGGAGTATTAGCAAGTTGAGCTAGAATGTCAAAATTATAAGGCTTCTGAAGCCCAAGAGGAGGGGACTTCTTGATTGGTTTATCAAACCGAGCCTGTTGTTTGCCTTTCTCAAGAGCCGTAGGCTTGGGAGAAACAGGTTCAACCGGTGTAGTTGAAGGAACAGGTGCAGTGGATGATTCTTCTTCAGGAGGAACATTAGGAGCATCTTTATCAGCTGGAGGGATATCAGGAGTATCCTCAGGATTCTTGGAATAATCCTTTAGATAAGGTTTTCCTGTTCGAGTAGCACCAGCAAGTGCTTCTTCCTTCTCTTTTGGCTCTGTGTCAGAGGTAGATCCAAGAGAAGTCATATGACATGACTTAATTTTTCTAGCCTTCTTGGACTTTCGAGAAGTAGTCTTTTGAGGAGAAGGAGATTCAAAATCTGCCATTAGATCAGGATGAATCCACATGATTTCTCCTGTTTCCAAAGAGATTGGCACTAATCCTTCAGACTGTGGAGGAGGAATATTCACTATTTCAAGAGTTGCCTTGGAAATAGGAACGATCACACTTTCAAGGAGTTGAGGAGGGAAATCTCCGAATTGCATAGAGACGACGTTGGAGGTGACGGTTTTCTCTTTCGGAGTAAGAGAGATAGCTCCAGATTTAATCATTTCTTGGATCTTTCCTTTCAGTACATAACATGTACGAATTGTGTGACCCAACATTCTGTGGTATGGACAGTATTTAGGATGATCTGTCTTCCCAGCTTCATCAGGTTTCTTGATTTCAGGTAATTGTATTTTATTACCTTTCAGCAGACATTCAAAGATACCAAGGACATCGTCATCATCGAAAGAGTATTCTTCTTTGGGGCGAGGTGTTCTTGGTTGTTGAGTTGTAGAGGTAGGAGAAGTTTGAACAGTTGATGCATCTTTGCTCTGAAGATTAACTTCAAGAGTTTCTTTTCCCTTGCGAGTATTATTTTTATTGTTAGTACCTTGACCTGTTTCTTTGGGAGTCATCTGCACTCCTAAACCTTTGAAGGTTTCGGCACTAATTTCTGCAGCTTTGGCACTAACTATAAAAGAAGGCCAGTCTTGAAATTGGGTAGATCCTGTCCACATGCTGATGATTGGTAACAAGTTTGATTTGTATGTGTCGATGATGACAGCATCTGGAGTTCCAAGAGGCATCTTCAGAGCTTCTCTTCGAAACCGTTCAATGAAATCCTCTGTAGTTTCATTATTTTTCTGCTTGATTCTAATAAGAGCAGACATAGTCATGTCATTGAGCCCTTCATAGAACCGTTCAAGAAACATCTGTTTGAAACCGGCAAATGAGGTAATGCACCCATCTGGGAGACTTCTATACCATTCATAAGCCGTTCCCTTGAGACATCCAACAAACACCCGAGTAAGGAGGGCGTCACTTGGTTGCAACTGGTCAGTCATTACTTCAAAGTGATTAATAAACTGACTTGGAGAAGTGGTTCCATCATAGAATGAGATAGTAGGAGGCTTGTATTTAGGAGGATACGATACTTGCTTCCATTCTATCGGATAAGGTTGCTTGATGCTTAATCTTTGTAAACCATCTTTCTGTTTGAATTCCTCGAATTAAGTTTTGAGATTCCTCAATTCTTCATTAACAACTCCGGAAGATTGTGGAGTTGTAGCTTGTAGAGAATAGTTGGGAGGAGGAACAGCATTATAAGCACTACCCCCAGCTCTAGAGAGACTAGGATTTATTTGAGTTGGTCCAGGAGTATTGGATTGTACTGCTGGAGGAACTTGTACTGGACTTACACCAGTGTCAATTGGTATAGCATCTGGTACAGTCTGTCGATTTTGTAACTGAGCTGTCATGAGTTCATACATTGACTTCATAGTATCAGCCATAGACTTCATTTGCTGTTCCAAAGAAGCAATCCTTTGATCTTGAGGAGTCACCGAAGAGGAAGGTTCATTGTTCAATTCAGTATTCCCATCTACCATATATGTCGTGACTGTACGAGGGATTATTGATGAATTGGTGGATGTTGTATGTTCTGAATCACTGCTTCGTGCATCAAAGTCATTTAAAGGAGAACTACCCCCAGTAGGAAGAGGTGGTAAATTAGATTCTCCAAGAAATTCAGAATCATCTTCAGAGATCAAATTTCTTTGACTAGAGGCGAAGACTCTTGCTCTGGTGCCTCTATATACTCCATCTGGACTATCAGCTCTACCCCCAGTATCCCGAGAGGTCATGTTGACAGAAGCAAACAAAGGCTCATCTTTATCAGGCATAGGTTCACACTGAATCCGATTGAAGATAGATTGTCGTTTATTTTGACATCTGCATTGCATTGTGACTCTTGGCTGGAAGTCACATTCATGTTCAACATAGTCCTGAACCATTGATTGACATCTGTATTGAATTATGACTCTTGGCTGGAAGTCACATTTGACATGGTCCATTGTCACAGAATTACTCCTTCTTTTCTGTTGAAGGTGTTCTCGTAAATCTGTTTGTGAAGATTGAGGTACATCAGAGAACACTCCTTGTGTATTTTTAGGAGTATATTTCTTGTTCCTGGGTCTTGATGGCTCTGGATTATATAGGGAGTGATTAATATGAGCCACATAATTTCTTGCATACTCTGCATCTGGATCTTTTATTTTCATATCTGATTGATGTGGTTTCCTAACACCAGAAGTACTTCCCAAACGGGTTTGATTAAGTTTTGTTCTTAAATCAGTTTAAGGTAACACATTGGTTTTGGAAACTTGGAGTTTTCCTTCTATTGATCTAGATATTTTAGAGAAGGAAGAGTAGAACCATCCCTTTGATTAGGAGTTGGTAACAGATCCTCTTTTCTAGACAGATTCTGTGCCCAATTTGAAGAAGTCATAGAAGAAGACATTAAGGAATGTTTCTTCTTAGACTTATTCAAGTTTTGAGACATAGAATGTCCAGAAGGAAGAGTAGTCAAAAGACCATCTCCTTTTCTTTGACTAACAAAATTGTCAGTCAAAGCTGTTCCTGAAGTAAAAACTACAGGAGCAGAAGAAACAACTAAAGAGTTATTCCTTTTCGAAGGGACTTTGTGTGGAACACCACCCCCAGTTCTAGTAGAACTTGGCAAAGAAGAAGAAGAAATAACTAAAGAGCTATTCTTCTTAGATGAAATACACGCTGAAACAGACTTAGTTAAAGAACCAGTACTGTCAGCGTGACTTTTGACTTTGGAAATATACGCTGGAACAGATTTGGTTAAAGAACCAGTACTGTCAGCGTGATTTTTGATTTTGGAAATACATGCTGGAACAGATTTGGCTAAGGAGCCAGTACTGTCAGCGTGATTTTTGGTTTTGGAAATACATGCTGGAACAGATTTGGTTAAAGAACCAGTGCTGTCAGCATGATTTTTGAATGTGAGATTGCACGCTGGAACAGATTTGGCTAAGAAGCCAGTACTGTCAGCGTGATTTTTGGTTTTAGAAATACACGCTGGAACAGATTTGGTTAAAGAACCAGTGCTGTCAGCATGATTTTTGAATGTGAGATTGCACGCTGGAACAGATTTGGCCAAGGAGCCAGTACTGTCAGCGTGACCTTTGATTGCTGTCATCTTCGAGCGCACAAGAGTGTGCGTGCTTGCAGTAGAGTTCTTGCCAGTGTTAGGAGTAGACACTGTGGCAGAGACTTCACCATTGACTGTCAACTGATTCTTAGGGACATAGACAGAGTGTCCCTTCGACTTGGCAGTGGTGATGGAGGCTGAAGTAGGCTTGCCACTCTTAGCCCGCTGCATTTGTTCATAAGCGAGTTGATCGAATTGGATCGTCATCACCTTCTTCGTCGAGCCGATTGACGAAGTGTCGCATTGAGTTGTTGCCATCTCAGAAGAGGAGATGGTTTTCCCCAGCAGAGTCGCCAATTTGTTTTCCATAAATAAATTCACTTTATTTATTGTATTTCTGGGAAAATTACAACTGTAGGAATCCGATCTAGAAGACGATCGCTTTATCCCTTGGACTATGCGAAGAAAAAAAGCTCTCAAAATTTTGACAGTAAGTTAGACAACTATGTATCTGTACAATGAATGAAAAAAAAGAACCCTATTTATAGAGTCAAAAATAACTGAAAGGATAACTGTCTTCACAGCCTGTGCCTAGTTGAAAATTACGCAGGATTTAACATACGCAAGGTTGTGAGCAGTTACTGGACGTGGCCTGTAACTGTTGGACACATGGCAATCATGCATGAGTCGCGTGCAAGTTACAGGACACGCAGGCGAAAGATCAGTGGCATGGCTGCCACGTACTCCAATTTGATGAAATCCACGCAGACTTGTTGAAGACGAAATCCACGCAGACTTGAGTCAGAAAGCTTCAAAATCCACGCAAACTTGGGGCAAGAAGCTTCAGAATCCACGCAGACTTGGGGCAACACGCAGACTTGGGGCAGAAAGCTTCAAAATCCACGCAGATGTGGGGCATGAAACTTCAGAATCCACGCAAACTTGAGATAAAAAGCTCAAAATACACGCAGACTTGAGGAAGGAACATATAAGTTCAAAATACACGCAGACTTGAGCCAGAAGGCTTAAAATCCACGCACGATTGAGGCAGGACTGCCAGCTGTCTTGATTCGACGTGCCTCGACTGACACAAAATCTCTGACAGTGATTGCTTTTGTCAGTCGTATTAAATGACAAGAAGCTCTTTTGGTACGCCAACTTGGTGAAGGCTGAGTCTTGCTGAAGAAGATTTCGAAAGTCACGCAATAGGCGGCTATGATCTCTCGAGTTCCGTGCATACGTGGCATACGAGAAGACATTCTTCGACTGTCGTGCTGTCAGTCATAATTACACTCTGACAAATGATGAGCTGTTTCCCAGCGTAATTTTTTAATATTGTCCTGATCAACTCAGCGTGACTTTTGGACCTTGTTCTGATCAACTCAGCGTGACCTTCATTTTTAAGGCCTACAGTGTCCACGATGTGTCTACAGTGGACACGACACGTGTTTGTGCGTGTCTGTGCTCGTGCTCGGCCGCCTGCGCGCGACAGCGCACGGCCAGTGCCGGCGCGATTGCGCCGCGTGTACACAACGACATGCTCCCAAATTTTGGAAGCATGGTGACAGTCACTGCCCTCTGCTCTCCACAAAAAATTGTGTCTCGACGTGTCCTGTATCACGAGTTCTAGCCCCCGATAGGCAGGACACGGCCTACGGGCTCGTGCAGCGTGTCCACGTGCAAAAACACGACACAAAAGGACACAAAACACTAGGATACCTTCACAAATATTGACACACACATCAAGATCTACAAATCCATGTAATTATATTTCAAAAATACGAAAATTTATTCTTATGTGGCATTTCTACAAACACCTAGTATACCATTTCGATACGTGTCCGATACGGACACGAAATGGACACGAATCGTGCCTAATTTTTGGGGACAGCTAGGAAACCCTAAAACCTAACCTTATATGCAAAGAAATCAGGAAAAACTATGAGTTTAGATGATTTACCTATTGAGTATCAAAACTCAAGAAAAGCTTCAAAGAGGGGATTCCAAATGGCAACTCCAAATCTCCAAATTGCATGCAAACTGAGGTGCTCCTCCAAAATCAGTATATAAACATAAATTAGATCCTATTGCAAAAGACTAGGACTAAAAAGGAGCTAAAATGAATTAATTAGGAATTTCTAAGGTTGGGGATTTACCTCCTTCTAAACTTGAGATCTATTTCCTAGAGAGGCTAACCCTAAATGAAGGAGGCATTAAATAGGGATGGGAAACCCTAAGTTGGCTGCCATGGGAGAGTTCAATTTGGTTTTGGGCCTAAGTCATGGGCCTATGGCTTAATCACAAGTCTCAAAATTGATAAATCATAAGTCCATGACTTAAGCCATAAGTTATGAACTAGTTTCACTTAATTAATCCTTCCTACCTTAAGACTAATCTCTAATGACTAAGAGTAGGTTAACTAGAGTTAGACTAGGGTCACCAACTAGGGTTAGTTCTAGGTTAGTCTACAAGTCTCAACTAGTCATGACTAACATAACACATAGCCATATTTAATTAATATTAAATTCACACAAATTTCTATAAATCATAATAATTCAAATAAATCCTAAAATGACCAAAATACCCTCTAGGCTATAATGTACTAGTCAAACATCCTAATCACATGGCTAGGCTCTAAGGTTACACTAGTCAAACACCAAAATCATAAGTCATGATTTAAATAGTTTTAAAATGATTAAAAATTACTAAAAATTATATTAGAATTTTAAATACCATAATTAAATAAATTAAAATACAAAATTTCAAAATTACCCTCATTTCAGAAACTGGGTGTTACACCGCCCAGGCCTGAGCCAGGCCCGGTCCGGCCGGCTGAACCGGATTTTCCATATTTTTTTGAATCATAGTTCCCCTTTTACCAAAATACCTCCATTTTGTGACCGTTTTATGACCGTTAGAGGGGATATTTTGGTCTTTTTGACCAAAATTGTCACGCCCCGATCCGGAAAATCGCTCGTCCTCGCTAGATTTTACCCGAATCATCGTCCTCGCTGGGGCGTGATGCCGCACGAGCCTGGAGTTGCGCTCGTGCAAGGCAAGATAACAGGTTCACATAGTGATTATCTCAAATTCGTAACATAAGCAGCGGAAGGAAACAAAGTATAACACAAGAATCTCTTTTATTGATAACATATTGAAGATTACAAAGGCTCTGAATAGCCCAACATAAAATGCCAATTGGCTACAACGCTCATGATCTCTCTAGCTCACAAAGGATTACATTGTTCCATACATTATGCCTCTGTATAGCCACCAAGTAGTCTTCGGCTGAACATCTCCATGTCGCAAGTCCGAACGCCTATGCGGAAGCTTCTCTTGAACGCCAAGGACTCCATGCCTCGGCCCGTCCAAGCCAAGCTCCGCCCCGAGCCGATCATAACCTGACCTGCACATAAACTAGTGGAGGATTAGTGCTTTCGTCCTCGCTTCGCACTGATCAAGACCCACTCGCACCCAAACCAAACACTTAATCATTTAGTGAGCATGCATCTTAATTTGTGATCTTTCTATTTAGCCTTAGGATCAGTTTCATGGCAAAACTTAAACATAGCACATTATCGTAAATGTGTCCCATGCCGTGTTCCTGCAACAGATACAGTTAGCCATAACATGAACGTAAACATAATGTTCGTGCTCATCTCCGTCCCATTTTCCTTAGCCTGCACTGGTTAGAACTTACGTAAGAGACCATAATTCATGCAATATCCCAATCATAAACTTAAACATATGCATAATGGGTGACAGGCCCTGCGCCTGCACCTAGCTCTCATCTCAGCCCACCGGTCCTATCTATATGAAGGTCACGGTGTTTCGCACCGTAATGGACTTGGCATCTCTTATGTGTAAGCCTACAATCGCTTCGATACGGGTTGCTAGTCCAGTATCCGAAGGATCCCAAACTTACGGATATCATAGCTTATCACAGCACTGGACGGTCGTAATCCGTCCGAATGTTGTGCACCATAAATACCACACATAATTCCCTCATAGGCCGAACGGTCCCGGCGCCCCGGCGTAACCGTTCGAGGGAAGCCGTACCCGTGTACGGACCATCCGAGTCCATTGACCATGCAATATGCGCCATAGCAAGCACACATAACAATCCAACCAAATCCTCCGTTGCATAAACATAGTCTTGTTCCATAAACGGTTTTCCGTGCCATAAACGGTTTCCCGTGCCATAAACATATTCGCGTCTCATAAACGTAATCCACCATTCATATGGGGAGCTCCGTCGGCGTTATGCCCCAACACATCCATATTGATGCACGACGCCCAACGGCTTAGTCATCTCGTACTCATATTTACGCGTCCCATACATAATGTTATTCGCATAGCCTACCTCCGTATTTACTTAGTCATTTCGTAGCTTAAGTGCACAAAGGCACGCTCAGCACCATAATCAATGTTCTACACCTAGAGTTCAATGTTCTCGGAGCCGTGCACATGATGCACATCTTGATGTTATCTTTCAATGTTCTACCATCATGCCCTATCGTGACCCGTGCACTTGATGCATGTCGCTTCAATTGTTCGATTGTTCAATGTTCTATCTTAGTGTTCAACACATATTTAGACACTTACTCGCCGAGCCACGCTCGCTAACTCGATAATATCTTACGCAAGCACGAACATATTCTATTTGACGTGAAGGAATAGGGAGAGAGAGTCAAGAACCCGCCCACCTTAAGCCGATACGCCTTGCCGTTCGCCGATTGAAGCGTCTCGCTTCCATAACTCGATCGCATAGCTAACACCCGGACTTAACCATTCCTTTGGACTACTCGGTTGATTTGGCCTATCGCGTCCATGCCACAATCCATAATCCAGCATAAAGGCATAGCCTTTGGCCAACGTAACACTTGCATCGATTCGTATCGATACCTCATCGGGTCAACGCAACTCTTCGAGTCAACGACTCATCATAATGCACCGATGCGGAGCGGGACATTACAAAAATGACAAAAATCCTTTACAACAACTATATTTTGAGGGTATTGGGGGTCATTTGGCTTCAAAAAAATTCTATAAATTGGCCATTAAACTTTCATTTCAAACACAAACAATTCCATCCTTCTCACAAAAAAAAAAATCCTCCTCCATTTTTAAGAAGATTTAAAGAAAGTTGTGCTCTAAGTTTCGGCGATCTACGACTTCCCGACAAGCAATTTCGGCGATCTACGACTTCTTCTTTATAATTGTTTTTTTTTTACATTTTTGAAATAGTTTTTCTTCCTCCATCTCTCTATTTTTTTGCAAAAAACTAATTTCTTTTTTTTCTTTCGGTATCCTCCTCCATCTTTATAATCCTTTATATATATTTTGATTTGTCTTTTTAAAATGGCCGGACAAGGTTCAAACCAAGCTAATGATGCTTTTGAAATTTACAATTCTTTTTTTGAGAAAAATCTTAGTCCTGACGATTTAGTTGGTTCCCCTCCTGAAGTTGGTACCAATGTACCAAATGTTGTAAAGAGAAAGCAAAAAACAAAAGTTTGGGAATTTTTTATTCTTCTTAATGAAACTAAACCTGATGGCTCACTTGTTTTAGGTCAAAAAGGTGAAGCTGTTCCGTACGGGGCCCAATGCAAGAAATGTTCCCGTATATACAAATGGAAGAGGGGAGGTGGCACGGGCACACTCTCAAGACACTACGATACTTGCTACGGTCCAAGCTCAATTCCGATGACCCAAACTCATATCAGTTTTGGAGGCACTGCGGCTTCTTCGGTGGGTACGTTTTCCTATTTAGCTGTCCGTCATAAAACTAAATTTACTAAATATATTATTGTTGATGAACATTCATTTACTTCGGGTGAAAGTGAATCTTTATATGATTATGCTACAATTGCTTTAAATCCATATTTTAATAAAGTTACTAGAGGCGCTGCTAGAAAAGAGGCTATTAGACTCTTTAAAGAAATGAGACTTGCTTTAGAAGAAACGTTTTCGCATGCTAATAAAATAGCTATTACTTCTGATGTGTGGACAAGTAAACAAAACTATGCTTATATTTGTATCACGGTAAACTATATAGATTCATTGTGGATGTTGCAAAAGCGCATCGTCTGTTTAAAAACTTTAGAATTTTCACACACGGGCTCCGCAATTGTCACTTGTATTTCAAAACACTTGCGTGACTTTGATATTCACAACAAAATTCAATCTGTATCTTTTGATAATGCTAGTAATAATACTGCTGCTATAAATTTATTGTCTTTACTATTTCAACTATTTTGGAAGGTAGATTATTGCATATTAGGTGTGCTTGCCATATTATTAACTTAGTTGTAAAAGAATATCTTGAATTTTTTAGTACACATTTAGAAACACTCAGAAATTGTTTACAGAGCTTGAACACGTCTCCAAGTAGGCAACAAGCTTTTAAGAACACATGTGCACATTTTAGTATTAGTTTTAGAAGATTTGTTAAGGATGTTCCACATAGATGGAATTCGACATATTTAATGTTGAAATCCGCACTTCCGTTTAAGGATGCTATTACATATTTTTGTAACATGGATCATAATTTTGAATATCCAGTTACTGAAGATGAATTGATAGTTGCTACTTCTATATGTGAATTTTTGGAAATTTTTTACAATGCTACATGCACTCTTTCTGGTGTATATTATCCTACTTCTTGTTTAGCTTTACGAGAACTTTTTAACATGTCTTGTTTGTTTTGTAAATATAAAAATGTTCCAAATTTTGACTATGTTGTCAAGAGAATGGATGCTAAATTTATTAAATATTGGGGTGATGTACCTCTTTTATACTGTTTGTCTGTAATTTTTGATCCTACCATCAAATTAGATGGTGTAGAAGTTTTGTTAGATGACTATGCAGATAACATGGAACTTAACCTTATGGATTTGAAACTAGAAGTAAAGGCAGTTTTAGAAAGATTAGTACTACTTTATGAAGATAATGTTGAGCCGACCCGACCCACTCAAGTTGGTACAAGTAGTAGCTCTGGCTTAGAGGACCACGCCCTTCGTTTATTAAGAAGGAAGAAACAAAGACAATCTTCCCAACCCACTCAAGAGTTGTCTTTGTATTTAAGTTCTTATGAAGAAGAGGAATCTTCAAATCACTTCACCATTTTAGAATGGTGAAAAAAATACGACAAAAGATTTTCTATACTTTCTATAATTGCACGTGATCTACTAATGGTGCCGGTGTCCACGGCAACATCGGAGTCTTGTTTTAGTGCAGGATCAAGGATGTTGAGCATAAAGAGGAGCCGGTTGAAGCCGGATATCTTGGAAGCTTGTGTTTGCGTTCAAGATTGAATTTTAGCATAAAAAAGAACCCAAAACAAGAGGGATGAAGCTTATGACATCAATGAGCTGGACCTCGAATCGCTTGGATTGGGTGAAGCTTCTGCAACTGAGGAGGAGGAGCAGGAAGGATGACTCAAGTCTAAGGTATGACCCTCCAAAAAGAAATTTTCAAATTTTCAAACTTCAAACTTTCAAACTTTCCAACTTCAAAAAAAATCTTTCAAATTTTCAAACTTTCAAATATTCAAAAAATTTAAACACTTTAAAAACTTTTAAACTTTAAAAACTTTAAAACTTTAAAAAATTAATATTACTTTATTAAAAACTTCAAAAACTTTAAACTTAAAAAAAACTTTCAAAATTTCAAACTTTCAAATATTCAAAAAATTTAAAAACTTAATTTGAACTTTAAACTTAAAAAACTTTCAAAAAATACTTTAAACTTTAAAAAAAACTTTAAAACTTTACACTTAAAAACTTAAAATTTAACTTTAAAACTTTAAAACTTAACATATAACTTTAAAAGTACAACTTTTAAAAAAAATTTAAAAACTTTAAAAAAAATACAAAAACTTAAAAACAAAATTTTTTAACTCTGTCTATGACAAGCAAAGCTTGTCTTGCCGGTCCCAAGCCCGGATAAAAGAGGAGGGAAAAATTATAAAAATAATTTAATTATAAAATAAATTTAAAAATATTTAAATTAAAAAAATTAAAAGAATATAAAAGTTAAAAGAAAAATAAAATTAAAAGAATATAAAAATTAAAAGAATATAAAAGTTAAAAAATATAAAAGTTAAAAGAAAATTAAAAAAAAAAACAACTTAAGCCGGACCGGCCTGAACCCGGCCCGCCCAAGCCCGCCCACGACCCGGACCTGACCGGCCCAGCCCTACCCAGACCGGGTCACTGGGCCGGGCTGGGTCCTCTGAACAAGAACCGGGCCGGGCCAGGCCAGATCCGCTATATGAACCGGTCCAGGCTGGACCTGGACCAAGTCCGATCGGACCGGATTTTCGTGGACTCGGACCGGTCAGATTCAGTCCAAATAACACCCTGAAGTATAAAGTACTACGTCGGCATTCTTGTTGGCGAAAACTACAGTGCCAACGATGTTACAATCTAAACTGCAGCCAATAACTTACCGAAACTAGTTAGTCTTCCTGAAATACTCACCAACAACATGGAAACAAACAGAACTAGGCTATGCATTCAGGTCCAAAGCAAAACATTATGAAAGATGAAATCAACCGTCTAAATTCAACAATTACAATATTGAAAATAATATTGTTAACCATTTGTTGAGTCATACATAAAATAATCTTTCAACATTATGGTGGGAACGGACACAGAATCAGCAGAATAAACATTTATTCTAAAATCGAAGAAATCGCCGATGACCGAAGTAAAAGGAATAATCTGCACACAGTGTTAATATCCATGAAAATGAGCACAACGCAAACACAAATAATATTTACGTGAAAAATTATGACGAAAAAAAACATACGCGACGATCGGAGTCCAATTTGAAAAAGCTTCATGGTTGAAAAAAAAAATACGCTGACCCATTTCTAAATTCTCCTACATATCCAAACGGATCACCACAACTGGAATGGAAATAGATTACAATACGGATCACCACTATTCAAAATGGAATGGAAATAGATTAGCAACTTTCCGAAGAACGAGATTATGAGCACAAACCGACGTGGATTCCCCGAACAAATCCCTTTTTCATTTAAACCTTAGGATGTGTTTGATTGCAAGGTGAAAAATATGTGGAAAAAAAATGAATTCCATGGAAATATTTTCCTAGGAAAAAAATTTCATGGAATTTTAAAAAAAATTCATGAAAAATTTAATTTGGGTGTTTGATTGTCATTGTTTTCCACGAAAAATAGTTATTTTTCGTAATTTTTCGTGGAAAATGATATTTTCCAATGGGTTGAGCAAGGTTCATTTTCCACCATTTTAGAAGAAAATATGAAAATTGATAGTTTTTTGAAAAATAATTTCATGGAAAATATAAGCAATTAAACACTACAATTGGTGAAAAATTTGTGATAAAAATATTTTCCATGGAAAAAAAAAAGTCCAATTAAACACAGCCTTAGAATCTGAATCTCTCCTCCCTCTTCTTTAAAAGTTGCACCTTTTAAGAATATCGCTCCTTGTGTATTGGCTGCTGGAATTATGTAATGCAGGGCCGGTCATAACCTTATGAGGGCCCAAGGTGAACTTTTAAAATGGGATATAATGTAAAAATTAATTAAAAATTGAAATTATCCTTATCACTAAGATTTGAACGGATGATTTCTAAAGTACAATATAAATATGTTAACTACTACTACACTACAATTATTTTATATTAACTACTACATCAAAATTATTTTTTATAACTAACAACTTATATTTTAATTTTAGGACCCAGTAAATAGTGGATCCGGAGCGGACGTACTCGGTGCACTTGTTCAGGACCTGACACTAATGTTGTGAAAATCCTATTAAAGTCACCATAATCCCGATGCAATTCTGACCATCCCAAAACCAACGAGCAAGCCGAATTAAATATTAAAAATCCCTCAGGGCAGGCCGAGACGGGAAGCGTATCTTCAGTATTAGGGGTGAGCAAATACCGACCGATACCGAAAAACCGACCGAATACCGATTAAAAATATTCCGAAAAATCGAACATAAATTATGTACTGATACCGAATTGCCGAACCGACTAAATTACGGTATAATGATAATGGTAACGGTTTGAGTGTAATACCATACCGAAAATACCGAACCGAACCGATTCACACACACACATATATATATACACACACACGCACACATTTTTTAATGTTGTTCATGATTAATTTTACACTACTCATTTTCATTTTTATCTTTGTTTTGGTTGGTTTCCTAGAACTTGGAATAGATTTTAGTGGACTTGAATTTATGTTAAGAATGCTAAGAATTGAGTTTTTGATCTTTTGAGCTTATGTTTTTGTGTTCTCATAGAATTTTGAAGTGAATTTTGATTACTTAAACTTATACTAAAGATTAAACTTAGTGACCGCATTTGATATTTTAAGCTCATTTTTAGGTGTTTGCGACTTGTTAAATTTTGTTCTAATAATTTTGATTAATTGTTTGATTGGTAGAGGCTTGGCTTTAAAATTAATGCTTCCAAAAAAGTAAAAAAAATATATTATAGGTTAAGAGGTTCTACAATATTAAGTGTGTTAATTGATCAAATATTAATTGGTAAAATACCGATACCGAACAAAAACCGACCGAATACCGATTTAACCGAAACCGAAAAAAACCGATTCTAAATGGTACGATATTGGTATTGATTTTTTAAATACCGATTTTAAAAAATACCGAAAAAATTGACTAAATACCGACCGATTATACCGACGCTCACCCCTATTCAGTATGTCGGGGATATGCTTCGTGATATCATCAAAAGTTACTAGGACACTTCTTGCACTTTTAAATATATCAGCATATATCTTTGCCCTCCCTTTTGGAAATTGACTCTCCTTGTCGCTAACTTCTCGAGCTTCTCCGGCATACGAATAACTTTCACCGCATTCCAGAGTGTTCTTATGTATAAAAAGGACCCCCAGCCATCACTAACACATTTGGGGGGCGTTTGGTTCAAGTTTTTGTGGCTTGGGAATAGGTTTTGAATTCCTTACCCATGTTTGGTATGTTTAGGATTGGAAATGAGGAGGGAATATGAGAGACTTAGGGGGGAAAGCTATTCCCATTGACTTGGGAAAGCTATTCCCAAGCCCCCCCTTTGGGAATAGATTTGCTTTCCTAGGAATGATGCTTGGCTATTTTGTTTGGACGGTTATATCCTCTTTTTATTTTCAAATTTTCAACTTCTATCCCAAACATGTAAATCATCATGAAATTAATGAAAGGGTATTAAAGGAAAACTAAATAAATTAATATTTCTATCCATTTTTTAACCAAATATGGAGATGAAATTTTTAAAAATTTTGAACTACCTATTTCCAACCTAACCAAACATGGGTATGGAAATGTTGAATTCCTTTCTCATGGGAAAGGAATTGAAAACCTATTCGAATACAAAAACTTGATCCAAACGAGCCCTTGGTTCATAAGAGAAAAGGGGTAGACGCAGGAGTAAGACTTACAAAGATCAATTTTGAGAACATTAATTGTTTCCTAGCTTAATAAAACCTTTCAATATAAGAACATTAATTCTTTGAAGTTGATATACACAATTCAAAGAGTGTGAAACTTATCCGAAGATTCAGAAGATGCAAATACCAACAAAGCTCAAATTCAAACATGTCCGAACTTTTCGTATCCAAGGGCTGAATCAGAAATTCGAACCCGGATGAGTTGAAGTGGGCCGATTCATATGAAAAAAAAAAAAAACTGAAAAAAAAAAGAAGACAAAAATATTGGGCACGTATCAGCAGAAACTTTGAAGCTTGTAGACCAACAGAACATACTACGTAAAGTCAAGACAGATACCCACTAATCTATGTGACGGATTCGTCATCTGGATAAATTTTAATCTATTTCACAAAAATAAGTTTGATAAAAAGTACCGTCGATCATTTTCTCAATGATTCGACTCCTTACAAATCTCAAGTATAAGGAATACAATAAGAACACTCAAATCACAACCCCTTGGTGACGATCTTCCTGACGGAGCAAAAAACTATCTACGTGGACATTCTTCTTGAACCTCCTTAATGAACAGTCCCCTTAGCCTCTTTAAATAGGACTAATATATTCTAATTTAGGATTAGAAGAATCGTCAATTTAGTCCCAGTCAGATCCTGATCGTCCAAACTAGATCAGACGGTCCCAATATCTGCTGCGCGGTCGCGATATACCGTCGGTATACCGTGTGGCCACCAAAATATGCCGAAGATATTTTGTTTCTCCCTTATAAAATATTTGATTAGATATACAGCAAATCAATCATATCCAAAACAAATAGATTAAGATATTATTATTATCTATACATCATTATTATTATCTATACATCATTGACGTCATGCATACCAATTGATAATCAAATATAATACAGTTTGAAAGATAAGGGAGTGGTTAGCGGCACTGGAAGAATCTCTTTAAGAAGATTGTAGACAAACAGCTAACTCCTCCTTTGGCAGAGAAGCTGATGAAAGCAAACCAACTACCACTCAAAGTTGAAAGCTCATACAAAGTGGACAATATATTAATTTGGACCGCAGTCCTGACCAGCGGACCACGTGTCGTCCTTTAATTGGATGTGTGAGTGGGTGGGAAGGGGAGACGGATGGGCCCCGAAGGTAGGATGGGGGCCTGTAAGATGGTGACACGCGACGTGTGGACACATGCGCGTCCCGACTATTTATCATTTCCCATATATTAATCACTACCAGCCACAACGTACGATGCAGAAGGGAAGATGGAGATGCTCTCCCTTTATATTAAACAAACACCCAACTTCCAGTTGAATTTTACAACTGAGAATTAAAGGGTTCACAAGAGGTAAATGAAGTAGGAAGAACTGCAAAATGAACTCCCATTTCTACTTGTTCTGAAATAGGCATACAGAAGAACAACTCGTGAAGATTGTTTCCGGACGCACCAAGTATGGAACCAGAAATTCGAGCTGGAGTAGACTAGGGTGGACCGACCCCAGCACCAGTGTGACTCCTTCCTTGGCGGTGTTCAACTAAACAGTTCAAAGAGTTCAACTTATTACTCCAGAGATACAAGAAGGTTCAAACACCTAATAAAGCTCAAATTCGAACAAGATCAAACTCATTACTCCCGCACTCCGCTAGGTGGAGTATAGTTTGGAGCGCAAATAACAATTCCCTTTGTATTAAAATTATTCAAGATTAGAGCAGAATCAATGATAACAGCCAACAATATGGGAATAGAATTGTGCATTCAGATCTAGATACACTATGAAAGAGAAACCAACCATCTAAATCTAACATTAACACAATGTATTATCAAAACCATCATAAAACTAGAACAAGTACAGCAAAACATAACATCAAGAAAACACAGCCATTAATAAGAGGACACAGACGCCACCAAACTTCACTAAGACACGACACAACCGAACTTCACTAATAGGACAAGATCAAACTCGTGTTATGATCAAACCCGTGTTATTTTAGATAATACTTCACAATGCTGTAGATAAGATTACTAGGTAAACAGGACAGATTTACAAACCCAAAAAACGACATTGCCAATAATTACATTTAAACGACAAACAAATTCTAGACGAAAATTGTTATTCACGCTCCAGTCTGACAAACAAATTCTAGACGAAAATTGTTATTCACGCTGCAGTCTGTACTCCAGCACTCGACTCCACCTAGTGAAGTACAAATAACGATAGGGGATTGTTATTCGCTCTCCAACATATACTCATGCACTCCACCAGGTGGAATGCAGTTTGTAGCGCAGATAACAATTCCCATTATAAATTATTCAAGACGAAGACGAGAACAGAATCGGTGACACTCGCCAACAATTTGGGAATAGAATTATGCATTCAAGTCTGGATAGGAACACTATGAAAGAGAAATCAACCATCTAAATCCAACAATAACACAATGTATTATCAAAGATTCAATACAAACTCGCATATTGAACATGACCATCATACTAAAACTAGAACACGTACAGCTAAACATAACATCAAGAAAACACATCCATTAATAAGAGGACACGGACACCAAGAAACTTCACTAAGACACAGCGCAACCGAACTTCACTAATTGGACACAGACACAGAACATCGCTAATAATAACCAGACACCAAACTTCTGTACTAACAATACAAACAACTCAGAACTGGAACATGTCGGACGCCGCCGCGATCATCTGGGCGGGGCAGGGGAGCTGCCACGGCTTCAGCAGCGGGTCCGGGATCTCCTGTATGTCCAGCTCCACCCCGCTGAACTCCTCGACAAACTGCAGCACCGAGTTCAGCGACCGGAGCCTCTCGGTCAGCTCCATCACCTCGTTCCTCAGGACGAGGTTCTCCGACTCGACCCTGAGGTACTGCTCGGAGCACAGGTCGGCCTGCAGCGCGATCCTGCCGTTCTCGCTCTGGAGCTGCACGCTCTGCCTGAGCAGATCCTCCTGGCGCTGCTGCTTCCTCTGCCGGGACCTCCTCGCCGACTCCCTGTTCGAGATCATTCTCTTCCTCTTCTTCTGGTCGGCGTCGAGCCCTTCTGAGCTCGAGGTTGGTTGGGCGCCCAAGGACGACATCGCTTGGTTACTACTTTTTTCGGTAAATTAGGTTACGATTTGGGGATTGGGTTTTCGATTGTAAATTAGAAATTTTAGGGTTTTTAATTCATGAGAAGACGTAGAACCAGTAGAGCAGGACGACGGAGAAGGAGTGGAGGAAGCAGAAGGTGAGGGTTGCCAAGTTCATGCGTGCTAGATTAGGGTTTTCGCCGGATTTTCGGAAGAGAACATCGAACAATTTTGTTCAAAAAAACGAGAAGTTTCTATACAAAAATCAACTAAAGATGAGATCTTTAGACTGAGTTCCTTTTTGGGAATTGGGTTGGCCTAAAGATCAGATTTGGGGATTTGGGTTTGTTTAAAAGATCGAATTTTGGGAATTTGGTTGGCCTAAAGATCAGATATTGGGGATTGGGTTTGGTTAAAGATGGGATTTTGAAGCTAAATTAGGGTTTCTATCAGGACCAGAAAACCAAGAAAACCCTAATTTTTAAAAACTAATAAAGGAAAGGACAAAGGAAGAAGGAAATGGAATACTTAGCTGGAAGTGAAAGGAAGCTCAGGAAAGCTAAACCACACCAAAGCAAGGAAAAGGGAAGGTTGGCAATAGGCTAGGAATGGGCCATTTATAGGTGGGGAGAGGGGCATTCTCGGAATGAAATTTGGAATTAGTTTAATGATAAATTTGGAATATTTTGGAAATTGCGCACGTTTCGAGAAATGGTGTGGAAGCTTCTTTCTTAATTAGCTGGGTTTTGGCTGTTGGCAGCTAAACAATGGGCAGTGCTCTTTTTCTTTCTTGGTAGGTACATAGAGCATATTCTTTAGGATATACCTAACCATTCTTTAGTGTTTTTTTTATAAAAAAAATCAAAAAAATTTATTTAAAAAAATTATGTAAAAAACACTAAGTTTATGAAAATAACGAGAAGAGCACCGTTGCGCCTAAAAATAGGACGTGAAAAAATTTGGCGCCCTATTTAGGGGCGTAAAAATTTAAAATTTTCTAAATTCCTCAACACTTTTGATTAGTCCTAAAATAGAAACGAGATTAAACAAATAAACAGCACTAAAAATAGGCGCCCTAAATAAGGGCGTAAAAAATATTTTGGCGCCTAAAATTAAGGCATGGATTTTTATTTTTTATTTTTTTCGGAAAATCGGCGCCCCATAAAGGGGCGTGAAAAAATTGAAAAAGGCGTGGATTTTTATTATGCACAACTTCGAAACCAGATGGAAGTTCAAGCGTTGCAATAAAATGCCTGAACTGTTTTCAATGTTTTCAATTTAGCCGTTGGCAAATAGATGGAAACAGAATGATTACCCATGGATTTTTATTACAGTACAGGGAGAAAAAAGTGGTGGCCCATGCAGGTCAGCATAGAATGGAAAAGCTAGGATAAGTGAATAGGTTAAAAAGAATTAGGAAATTATATAAGTTATAATTAAAGTAAGTTTAAAACCTTGATTTCAATTACACCCTAGAGATTTTTTGAAATTTTCTAAGGATAGGTTGTACCGAAGCATTTAGGAAGTACCAATGACACTACTTAGATTTTGTATTTCTTATGCTATCTGACCTATCTATTATATTTTATTTTGGGGTACTTGTTGGAGAGTACTAATTTAGAGCTTCGTGGGTGTAGATCATGCCTCGCTTCCTGCCTTGTGCTAGGTTGGGGAATAGCATTCACAGTCTAGATGGATATTACCGATTTGCAAAAAAGAAATTGCGACTTGCACCTAAACAGATGATAAAGGTATATGGAGTGCACTATGAGCTCAAATATCCTGTGATATCAGAGGTCGCTGATGAAAATGTGAAGTTTTTCAATAAGATGAATTACTTTGTGCTTATCAAAATGCAAACACATGGAGATCCTGGTGTAAATGACTACAATGGAACTTTCGAGGAATGGCTGGAATTCCATCCAAAAGCAACTGTTATCGGGAAGAAGGAAATGTTGATATGATACATGTTTAGGAGGAAGAAATGTGAATATGTAATATAGTTTTTGTCTGCTGTAAACCTCTTTTTGTAAAACAGCAGATGTATATAAGGACTTGAAGAAAGAATGTGATCGTGTATATGTATATATGTTGTATATATAAAAAGGGGGTACTTTGCAAATCACTTGGTTAAAAGTAGACTTTAAAAATTTAACATTATTTTATTATTATTTGTCATTTTCAGGGATTTTATATACATTCGTTGGCATTTATTATTATTAATTTTATTTGAGAATTATATTGGGTGTAGGTTATGGACCTGTTCCTACCAAGCTTGCTCTGGGATGGAAGTGATTACACTCTTTATTTATATCAACAAATGGTAAGGGAACGATGGGGGTTACCAGATTGGTATAACATGCCAGTGTATGAGATAAAGTATGGTATTCAGCGGCCTGTTATAAGAGACATAGAGGATGGGGCAGAAGTATATCATGTAAGGGAGATCCATTTCATATATGTTTGAGATCCAAACTACATATACTCTTACCCCAAGGTAGAAGGCTATGAAGGGACATACGACGACTGGGAAGAACACTATCCAAAAGCTACAGTTCTTCAAAGTGGACGTGTGTTTCTTTGTGCTGGGAGTTCTTGTCCATAGACTAAGGGTAGTGTGTTCCTGAGTTTTGTAAATAGAAGGGCATGTTTTGTCTGTTGTACCACATTTTGTAAAAACAACAGATGTATATAGAGGCCAAGAGTAGGAGGGATATCTATATGGGTAGTATGTATATGTAAATATCCAGTAAAGCTAACAGCATGTTGTACCATTTTGATAAATAGTAAATGAATATGTTGTTTCTTACTCTTTTAGAAAATATACGTGTTCTTTGATATTGAAATTCTTGTATCTCTGAGATATAAGATACTTTGATATCTTGTATGTCTCAAATCAAATTTGATATAGCTACTTTATCATGGAATACAAAACCAGTTCTTGAAAATTTCCATCTTTGAATTGTTCAGGGGATGGACAATTTAAATAATCCTTCTTCATCTACTCCTGTCATCCAAGCTGAAAAGAACACCCTCGATGTATGTCAATTACTATGACAGATTCTAGAAAGTCATAGCCAGCAGGCTAATGCAGCACAAGCTACGATGACTGCACTAATAGAACAGCTACTGACTCCATCTAAACCTAAGAAGAAGTCGGCGGCTGACTATAGGGATCTGGATCCACCCAAGTTTCGTGGGACCGAAAGTCCTATGGAAGCTGGGCAGTGGATGAGGACCACAGAGGGACTAATGAAGGCAGCAAATATCAGTCCCGAAGACATGGTAGCAGTCATCCGGATCCAACTTTTAGATGTTGCAGATAGCTGGTGGAGCGCTGAACATCCTGAGGAATCTAACGAGGTAGTTTCTTGGGAAGAATTCAAAAGAAAATTTGAAGAACGATTCTTTCCAAGATCAGCAAGATTGGAGCTAGAGCGAAGGTTCATCCAACTGAAACAAGGACATTTAACAGTGGATGGATATGCCGCAGAATTCACCAGATTGAGTAAGTTTGCATCTTATATGGTGACAAATGAGGAAGCAAAGGTGGGCCTCTTCCAAGAAGGACTGAATCTTGAACTGAAGCACAAGGTAGCACCATATCGATGCAAGACCTACTCGGAGATAACTGAGGCCGCCCGAGATCAAGAAAGGATGTTGAAGGAAAAACAAGCTCAAAGGTCGGGAGGTTCAAATAGATCATGGAATACAGGAACTTCATCCCAGAAAAATCCATGGCAAGGACCTCCTAAGCGTCCTCAAACGGGACAGACAAGGGAAGTAACCACTTGCAATTTCTGTGGAAAAGTAGGACACATCAAGAACAACTGTAGACTACTCAATGGTCTGTGTTTGAAGTGTGGACTTTCAGGGCACCAGGCCTACCAGTGTGCTATGAACAAATCCAGACCGCAGAATCCTCAGCATGGTCCAAGGCCAATGCTACAAGGAAATGGTCCCAGACCTATGAACCAAGCAACGACGAATCCCCGAACAATTGTACCATCCGGATACCAGCATAGGCCCCCGTTGGCTCCACAGGCACATCAGTTCCAACAGGCTCAAAAGGCAAAGCAGCCACACTTGGGGAATAAGAAGAAAAAACATGGTCAAGCCTTCATGATGGATTCAGAAGAGGCCGAAATCGCGGATGAAGTAGTGACAGGTACTATACTAGTTTCATCGTATCCCGCATCAGTTTTATTTGATTCAGGAGTCACACACTCTTTCATATCTGCTAACTTTTTATCACAACGGGAAATTGAATCACAACCCTTGATTAAGAAGCTGAACATTCTCACGGGTAATGGAGTAGTAAAGGTTAATCGTGTATGTAAAGCATGTCCAGTTAAACTAGGCGGGGGAGCATTTTGGGTAAGATTATTAGTTTTTCTAATGAATAACTATGATGCAGTATTGGGGATGGACTGGTTGACGAAAACATCAGCCAATATAGACTGTGGCCAAGGTAGGATTTTATTTCAACTTTCCAATAAGAAGACATATGAATTTAACCGAAATCAAAAAGAATTTGATGCTAGAGAATTGGAAAAGCTTGAATTACCAATTCGAAGAAGATTTCAAGAATTGGAGGAAGAACAATTTCCAAGGGTTGTAGAAGAATTCAAAGATGTATTTCCACAAGAATTATCCGGATTATCGCCAGATAGGGTAGTAGAATTTTCTATTAATTTGATACCCGGAGCAGCTCCTATAGCCAAGAAAATTTATCCAATGAACAAAGAAGAATTGGCAGAGCTGAATAAGCAGATCAAGGAGTTATTGTCTAAGGGATTCATTCAACCAAGTGCCTCACCCTGGGGTACGCCAGTTTTATTTGTGAAGAAGAATGATGGAACCCTACGATTAGTCATTGACTATAGGGCATTAAATGAAGTCACCATCAAAAACAAATACCCCTTGCCAAGAATTGATGAATTGTTTGACCAACTAGGAGAAGCAAAAGTATTCTCGAAGATTGTTTTAAGATCGGGGTATCATCAAGTAAAGGTGAAAAATGAAGAAGTTCAGAAGACAGCATTTAGAACTCGCTATGGGCATTACGAATTTTTAGTTATGCCATTCGGGTTAACGAATGCTCCTGCCATATTTATGGATCTGATGAACAGAATATTTTATCAATACTTGGATAAATTTGTGATTGTGTTTATTGATGATATATTGATTTACTCGAGGAATGAAAAAGAACATGAAGAACATTTAAGAATAGTATCCAAACCTTACGACAAGAAAAGTTGTATGGAAAATTAAGCAAATGTGAATTCTGGTTAGACAAAATTTCCTTCCTGGGTCATATAGTGAGTGGAGAAGGGATATCGGTAGATCCCAAGAAAATAGAAGCTGTCAAATCTTGGCCAACTCCTAAGAATGTAGCAGAAATCCGAAGCTTTCTTGGTTTAGCCGGATATTATGAAGATTTGTAGAAAATTTCTCAAGAATTGCGGAGCCACTTACTCGATTAACCCAAAAAGATGAAAAATTTAATTGGACTGATAAGTGTCAAGCTGCTTTTGAGAAACTGAAGGAAAGACTTATCACGGCTCCAGTACTGGCTCTGCCATCTGGATCAGGAGGGTGTGAGATTTATAGTGATGCCTCAGAAAAAGGATTAGGTTGTGTATTAATGCAACATGGAAGAGTTATTGCTTATGCTTCTCGTCAACTGAAGACACATGAAAGAAATTACCCAACTCATGATCTGGAATTGGCAGCTGTGGTTTTTGCCTTAAAGTTATGGAGACACTACCTATATGGTGAACAAGTCAAGATATATACAGATCATAAAAGTTTGAAATATGTATTTACTCAAAAGGAGTTGAACATGAGGCAACGAAGGTGGCTAGAGTTACTTAAGGACTTTGACATAGAGTTGGAATATCATCCGGGAAAGGCTAACAAAGTGGCTGATGCCTTAAGTAGAAGACCATCAGCTTTCTTTATGAATACATCTAAAGAAATAATGGAAGATTTGATAAAGATGGGGATTGAAATAATAGGTCCAGTGACAGATGGAATGTGGGAAAACTTACAGATACAATCACCCCTAATAGAAAGAATCAAAGAGGCACAAAAAGATGATAGGAAATTGCAAGGATTATGGAGCAAGACTGAGGCTGGAACACAAACAAGATTGATTAAACATTCCGATGGATCTTTGAGGTTTGGAAACCGATTATGTGTGCCATGTGGAGAACTCAGGACAGAGATAATGTCGGAAGCACATAGCTCACAGTACTCCATTCATCCTGGGAGTACGAAGATGTATAAAGATCTAAAGCAAAATTTTTGGTGGCATGGAATGAAACAAGAGATAGCCAAATTTGTGTCAAAATGCTTGGTATGTCAACAAGTAAAGGCCGAACATCAACGGACCGCCGGACTTTTGCAACCCCTGCCTGTACCTGAATGGAAATAGGAACATATTACAATAGATTTTGTATCCGGACTCCCAAAGACCAGAAAGAGTAATAATGCTATCTGGGTAATGGTAGACAGGCTTACAAAGTCAGCAAGATTTCTACCATTCCGGGTCGGTCAACCTACCGAGCTATTGGCTGACATGTACATGAAGAATATTTTTAGTCAATATGGGGTACCGGTGAGTATCGTCTCAGACAGAGATACTCGATTTACTTCTAAAATTTGGAGAAGCCTGCAAGACAGTCTCGGTACTCATCTAAAGTTCAGTACAATATACCATCCACAAACCGACGGTCAGTCAGAAAGGGTAATTCAAATCCTCGAAGATATGTTGAGAGCTTGTACCTTAGACTTCGGGGGATCCTGGGATGACCATTTACACTTAATAGAATTCTCCTATAATAACAGCTATCAGGCTAGCATCAAAATGGCACCGTTTGAAGCTTTGTATGGAAGGAAGTGTCGATCACCAATATGTTGGAGTGACGTAGGAGAACGTCAACTAGAACTAGTTACTCAAACTGTAGACAAGGTCAAAGCAATTCGGAGTCATCTCCAAGCAGCACAAGACCGACATAAAATGTGGGCCGACAAGCACCGAAGAAATTTGGATTTCAAGGCTGGTGATCATGTATTTTTAAAGATTTCACCAACTCGGGGAACTATCAGATTTGGGACAAGAGGAAAGCTAAGTCCAAGATACATTGGACCATTTGATATACTGGAGAAAATTGGGAATGTATCTTACAAACTAGCTCTACCACCCTCCCTCGAAGGAGTCCATAATGTCTTCCATGTATCTCAACTTCGAAGATATGTGCCAGACCCCAGTCACATACTCGATCATTCAGAAATCACAGTGGGTCCAACTCTACGCCTAGAACAGAAGCCGGTGAAAATTTTGGATCGTAGAGAGAAGGTACTCCGAAATCGGATCATTCCACTTGTTCGAGTAGCATGGAATAAAGATTCCCCAGGAGAATCAACTTGGGAGAAAGAAGAGGACATACGGAACCAGTATCCGTACCTGTTTACTAAACAAGGTCAGTTATTTACATAATTTATATTAATTTGTTATTTCGAATTCCGAGGACGAAATTTCTTTTAAGGAGGGTAGAATGTCATGGCTTATAATTCTCAAATATTAATTGTTTTTATTTTTATTATTTTTTTATAATTAACAATTAATTATAACTATAATCATAATAGTTATATTTTTTTTATATACATTAAATTTTGCATAGAAATCCTTAGGCAAATTTTAAATTTGCATAAACCATGTGGACACCTCACCTAGATAGGTGTCAATTTCTAGTGCAAGTGGCAAGTCTTCATGCCATTTGTCACATGGCATGAAGGGAGGAGGGGACCATTATATGACACCTAAACCCCTCTCTCTCCATTCTTCACTTTCTTTATTTTTCTCTTCCCCTTCCTTTTCCAACCCACCACCACCATAACACACGGCTGAAGCTCCCGCCGGCCACCACGCCACCTCCGCCGTCGGTCACCCGCACCTCTGCCGCCGGCCACCCGCACGTCCGCCGCCGGTCACGACCCTCCTCCGGTCATCTTCTCCGGACATCCTCCTTCTTCCTTTCTTCAAAAGTTTGGTATAACTCATCTTTTCCCCAATTTTTCTTCTCAGATTTTAGATATAGGTCAAGTTCTAGTACATAATCTTGTTGTTGTAATTAGGGTGGTGAATTTGGGAGTTATTGGAAGAGAAAACCTAGGTCATCTACAAGCAAGGCAAGTCCTCCATCTCTCTTCATCCTAGAAATTGTGCAAAACCTAATTCCTAATTTTTATGAATTAAAATAATCAGTATTTAATTCTGGAATTTAAGTAAAGTTATGGTAACTTTCATATTGCAAGAAATAAATTATGGATACGAGTAGTTGGAAAACTGAAATTAATATATATGGACACAATGTGACACAATATAGATACCTTGAATGATAATATGTGTATGGGCACTTCAATTCTAATTTAAGTGGAATCGTGTGAATTCCATCCAAGAATTTTATATATATATATATATATATATATATATATATATATATATATATATATATATATATATATATATATATATATATACTTGACATATATATTTGGACACAACACATACTTGGACACAACATAATATAAATGTATAAGTTGGACACATGTGTTGCACTCAACAAAATAGATATTTTAATTAAACACAACACAAATAGATATTTTAATTGAATATAACAAGTGGACACAACACAAATAGATACTTTGAATATAAATGGACACAATATGTAGATACAACATGGACACCTTGCTTAAAATTTTGTAAGGAAGGGGGAAACAACTTATATGGATACATATTCATAATCTACTAGAAATTTTATATTAAAAAGGGTGCAAAAGGTCATTGATTCATTTTACATATAAATATATATTTTTGAACCACTTATGTCCACAAATAGAAGTTTCATATGGGTTTTATCAATTATATGTGAGTATGAATATAAATATATTAAGAAATATTTATAAACTTGACCTTGTAATAGTTATGATTGGCAAATTATTAATTTAATATAATAACTAAATCTGTCCAGAATTTAAATCAAGCTTAAAATGACCATTTTATCATGAACACGTGGTTAGAAGAAACATTTATGAATACCGGATTAACCGGGTAACATACTTGTTAATTTTTGCTAATTTACACTACAAGGGGTTAATATATGTAGTATAATTTGAAGTTGAGCATATTAGATTTTTAATTTTTGAACCTATTCACAACATGTATTTAATAGCATTATGCAATAGCTATATGTTTACTTGGATTGTGTAGCAGCAAGGAACATTGCAATTAAATAAAATGCTAGCATGCCCAGGTATAAAGGAAATTCTTTATTTTGACACTTATTTTTCTTATTTATTAAACTGCGTGAGTATTCGGTGTTGAGAGTTGCTCCACCGAAGGGGTCGGCGTACCCGGATATTAAATGCGTGGTCCGGTGTTGAGAGTTGCTCCACCGAAGGGGTCGGCGTATCCGATTTCTATATTTTGTTATATTTGGTCGATTGTGAAAATTTCGGAATCGATAAATACAAAGGAGACTCTGCCGAAATTTTCAATACTTTCGGGAGTTGGTCAAATTTAGAAACATTAGGTATTGGAAAACCTAAAACAATAAATCTAAAATTTTATCTAGTTCCTAGCTCAATTGATCCTACCATATGGCGTGTTTACCTTGATACACGAGATGGTAGGATAAGTTAAGGAGCGTTTCTTGCCAACGACTTACCATATGATGTGTCGTTCTAACACACGGATGGTAATAGATTGGATAAATACTTCCTCCAACAAGAGTTTACCGTATGGCGTATTGTCCTTAAATACGGGACGGTAACCAAGTTTGAGGATAATATTAGACTTGAGAGTTATTAGACCTTGTCTATATTTATAGTTGCATCATGGGGTGGGAGAGAACAACTGGATCACAACCATCGAAATCCCTGCAATATAATTACACCAGTAAAAGCTGATCAGTAGTCCCGCATCTGTAGGGCCTTACGATGTCGGGGGGTGAGGCCTAGCTCACCAACAGAGAACAGTCCAGTAAATTCCGAAAATAAAACGGAATTTAAAAAGTTAATGCATACAAATTTTTCCACAAGATGTGGAGGGGTCGGAATCTAAGGCGTCGTACCCAATACAGACACCATCTGGTCACGGGTAAATGGGATTATTGTCGAAAAAATAGAGGGTGATCGTGATCAACATGTGTTCTCTACAAAAGTGCATAATCATGAGGCATAAAGTCCTGTCTTGTATGATAAATTGTCGAATTGTAAGTATCTAATATTTCTATTTGATTCACAAGGTGGGTATTAGTCATTCACTTGAATTTCCTAAAATCTTCTAAAATTTTTGTTTTACTTATCATCGCCTTTGATTGAGGACTTGCTTGTCGTTTCTAAACGACCTAGTATTTGTTCACTAGGAGAAGACGATGAGCCTGCTGACATGCTTCCACTTTATGACGAGGACAATGGCGAGGAGTAGGCTATTCAAGGAATCACGAGAGAAGACCACACCGTTTTGTAGCTTGCATATGTAAATTAATATAGTATGGAACTTGTATATATGGTATCTTTAGAAAAACAATTATTGTATAATAGTTATAATTGATGCAATTAAATGTAGTAGTTGTACTTGTGCTTTTCCATTCTAGTCCTTTACAGGCGACAACCGCAATACGGGTACGAAAGTACTCGTAGGGTGCGTAGCCTGGAGATGTTGTTGCTTGCCCAATTTACAAAAATCCGAGAAACGGGACGTGACAGAAAAAATTGAAAACAAACGAAGAAAAAAAGAAAGAAAGAAAGAAATCTACGCCCAAAAGAAGGGCGCCAAACTTCCCATCATTTCCACGCCCAAAATATGGACGCTCATTTTACATCAATTTCCCTAATCCATTTCCTAATCCCATATCATTACTAATCCATTTCATAATCCCATATCCTTTGTTTTTGACGCCCATTATTAGGGCGTAAAAAATTCACGCCATACTTTTAGGCGCAACGATGCTCAACCTACAATTACTCCAAACTTGATTCCTTTTACGAAATAAGTTTAAAGTTCAATGCTTACAGTACAATTTTTCGAATTTTTTTTGACTTTCATCCAATTTATTAATATGAATTGGTACTTACATCCTAATTTTTATTTTTATTAGACTTACTTTCTATTTTTTGTCACGAAAAATATTTATTTTGTCACAAGAAATGTTTGTTTTGTCACAAAAATACTTTTAGTGACAAAAAGTGGGATGCAAGTCTAAAAAAATTAAAAAGTGGAATGTAAGTACAAAAGCATATTAATCAGTGGGATGAAAGTCAAAATATCCCTTTTTTTAAAACGAAAAAATGAACTATGTTTTAGTATGATGAACATTTATTAGTCTTCAACCGAAATAGCTAAAATCGAATAAATGAAAATTCTAAAATTTTAAATTCAAAACAAAATTAGACAAATCGAAATCGAATATAATCGAAACCATTCGATTTGTTCGGCTGTGCTATTTCTATTATTAATGGATCGGTTCAAAATTGGAATCATAGTTAAATTTTACTAAAATTATACTTTTAATTTTATACACATTTGTTGTATTTTCAAGTTGTGTCCAAAGTTAGATTAGTTATAATTATCAAAATTAGGCTTCATAATACATACATAAATTGTTATTTTTAAAATATACACAAAAATACACGTTTTTAATCATAAAATGTGCATAGAATTGTGAGTATTTATATAATTGTAAAAGTCTTATTTGATTTTCGGATTTTGACCGAAATCGAATCCAAAATTGAATCCAAATAAGAAATTTCAGTTAAAATCGAAATCAGACCGATTTTTTTTTTCTTCAAATTGAATCGAATCTCTTATTCGGTTCGGTTCGGTTCAGTTCAGTTCCATTTTCGGTCAAAAACTGAATAATGCTCACTCATATAGTTTTCTATGATAGCCTTCTTGTCGTTCTAAAAATGTCTAAAGATATCTAATCTAGACTTATTTCATCCATCGATCATAAATTTAATCAAACTTTCTTAATAAAATTTTCGACATTCCATAACATCTCTCTTTTTAAGTTCTTTTTTGGACGGTTTTTGTTGCCATTTTTTGGACCATTTTGCTGTCGTCATTCTGAAATATTCTTCGTAAGATCTACGATTGTCCAACATGATCGAAAAGATCATAAATATTTTAAAATTGTAGGATATCACAAGAACAATGTCTCAATTGTGCAAGCATTGCAATCTTTATAACTCTAATAGAAATTCGGTTACTATACAACATGTTTGCTTATAAGTTGTATTTGTTTGGGTTAATTGCACTGACCCTTCCTATATTTAATGAGTATTATAGAGACTATCCATATTCCAAAAATAATTATACTGATAATCTTTCGCTTTATAAAAATTTCTAACCATAGGAGTGGCAGGTGTTATTAGTTTCTATATAAAACAGAAATTATGGGAGGGTTCGTGTAATTATTTTCAAAACAGAAATAGTCCACATAATAAGTGTAAAACATAAGAATAGTAATACAATTAACTTTTTTTTCTAGAAAAAAAAAAAAAATCAATATATAGTCCACCATGTTTTACCTACAAGGATGTAATAAACTAACAAGCGAAGTCTACAACCTACTAAGAGCATCTCCAACCCTATTGTCTTGTTAAATGTTGTGAGTCTTAGGAGGATCCTATGTGGCATGAGCCATAAGACAATGTCTTGTTTATGTGGCAAAACTATATCTCAAAAGGCAATGAGATAGAAAAACTCTCTCCAATGCAAAAATATTGAAGAGACAATAAAAAATATTTTTTCCAACTTCCAAGCCAACTTCTCCACTTCTTTAAATTTTTTCTAAATATTTCTATTCATAATTGTTGATGTGGAGACAAAGCCATTGTGAAGTGCATTGTCTAGATCTAGACAACCAACTTCACATTATCCTTGTCATGTCATTGCCATGTCAACTTCATGTTTTATTTTACATTTGCATTGGAGAAGAATTTTTAGAATAAAAGTTTCTCATTCCTATGTTGTAAGTTTGTAACTATTTTTTCTAAACTCACAAATGGGTTGGAGATGCTCTAACCACAAAATAAAGTTCAATAGAGACAGCTAAAATTAATACAACTCACCCTGCTCTACTCCAAAAGAGAATATATAAAAAAAAAAGAAGGGACCACAATTTCATTAAGATGAGTGTCAATAGTATTCTATTACAACAAACAAAAAATTGCGCACCACCGACAACTGTTATTTTTTTTGTTGCAATATTTGAAGCAGACAAAATGACTGATAATTACAATTCGCTCTTCATTCAATTTTCTAAGTTGCAATATATAAACAATTTTTTTATTCATAGCAACAAGAAATATAATAAGTAGTCCAATTACATAATTTCATACACCCCCTAACACAATTTGTAACTGCAAACGTTACAAATATACGAAGAGTAAGACTTGAGACCTAATTGGCTATTGGAGGAGGAGAAGTGAAGGAAGATTATACAATTATTTACTTTTTTTTCTTTTTCTTTTTTCTTTTGTAGAGAAAAATTGATTAGAAAACGATCAAAGTCTAATCCCCATTGATTTATTCTTCAAATAGTCGTATTTTAGTTGCTCCTAACGATTTTACTATTTTATAACCCAAAGCAATCAACTATAAGTAGGCCCCCACCAACAACGCCTTTTGACCTAACTATTCGTCATCCACACCACATCATCAATATATAGTTTTAAATGCATCATGCAAACGCAATTCACAATATAATCAATTGGACCACTCAGAGCCATAATCGCACTATAATCAAGACTCTATTTTCTTCAATATCATAAATAAATGGCTCAATTAAGACTTGATACCCTCAACAATTCTACATTACCTTCAACTTTGATAAATGCTAACATAATATTCTCAACTATTATAATATTTTATGTTGATACCTTCCGTTAGTCAAACATAATTTGTTGTTAAAAATAAATAAAAAATACTCCTCTCCTTCCCCCTTCACCTTCCCTATTCCAAACTCCTCTACCCCACCCAGCCCCTCTGACAGTCGACGCCGCCACTCTCCCTCCCAACGACCACCAACGACCCCCGCCCCCGTGCCGGTCGCCAACAACCCCCCCTCCCCCTCGCGACCCCCAACCTCTACGCCGCCCACGACACCCCTTCGCCCCACCGTCCCCTCGCAGACCCGCGCCCCACCGTTGTCCTGCGCTCCCCGCCCGCGATCGCCCTGCAACCCTTGCCCCGCTACTATTCGCGACCTCCCGCATTCGATCCCCCTACAACTCTCCCGTGCCCCGCCGCTGCCCGCGACCCCCCTACATCCCATTGCCCCTCGCGACCTCCCTCCCCACTGCCCCACGGTCCCCCATTGTTGCACACCCCCGCCCCCGCCCCCTCCCTCCCCGCCGGCTGTCGACCCGAAGAGAGTAGGGGGAGAGGGGGCTGCCGGAGGGAAAGAAGGGGGAGAGACGATTTTTTTTTTTTTTTTTTGGGGGGGGGGGGGGGGGGGGGGGGGGGGGGTACTTTTGCTGTTTTACTCCTTCTATTAACGTCATTAGGGAAAAAATTGAGGGAGGATATTGAGTTAGTAACTATCAAAATTGAGAGTATCATGTTAAACAAATCGAATAATTGAGGATATCAAGTTACAATTTAGTCTAAATAAATTAAAGAAGTTACCTAAGTGCTGAAAAATTATACAATGAGTGAGTCCGACCCACCATGAGTCTTAATTTTTATCTTTATTTCCCTTAATAAGTGAGCGTATACCATGGCAGCTTTGATTCTTCTCTTTATTCTAAAATCTTTGGACCATCGAGCAGAGAAAAATCAACTCTCGTGATCCGACTCAGTGAATAATTTCTCTTAAGTGCGTTCATGACTCACTGTCACATGGAACTCTACAGATGGGTGCATAATTAATGATCTCATCTAAATAAGCTTTAAATAGTTCAATATAATTTACATACGATTTACAAGTATTCAATACTATTTGAAAAAAAATACACAATTGTTTTTTTAATGTTCTACTATTGAGAAAAGCAAACAACATCCTCTTAATTTTTTATTACTTAATAGCAAACAATTCCTTTTTTTTTTAATACATAATTATCTAACTACCCATGTTAAATTTAATAAATAATTTTAACTAGTAAATATAGATAAGAATTGATACTACTATATAGGGATGGCAATATCCCTCCGAACCCGACGGGGACCTGATTTTTTTACCCGATGGGAACGGGTTTGGGGATTTAAAAACGGAGATGGGGACGGGGATGGGGTTTAAAAAAATCTCCGATCGGATTCGGGGACGGGTATGGGTATAGTACTCCCCGCCCCGATAAATCTCCGATCCCGATTACTTATATCCTTATCCATATGTGCAACCCTTTGGAAATGGTATGTTCTCTTGATCTAACTAGTAATATATACATTTATTTTATGAAAACCATTATTAACATGCCATGTAGTTTTTTTGAATGAAAATAATTTTATAAACTTATATAATGTACATGAAAATTTGTTAATCGAACGAGAGACGGAGATGAGAAAATTCGGCCCCGAAAGTGCTAACGGGACGGGAACGGGGACGGGGACGGGGACGGAGAATGCATTGTTTAACGGGGATGGGGATGGGGGTAAAAAATAAAACCCGACGGAAAATGGGGACGGGAATGGGGATTCAAACACTACTCGGAAATGGAGATGGGGGATATGGTCCCCGACCCCAACCCGCCCCATTGCCATCCCTACTACTATATAATAATAAAAAATTAAGCTTTACCGTATAAGCTTTTGTTTTAAAAAAATCCTAATATATGTTTAATAATTAAAAGTGTTCATTAAATTTAACATGTAAATGTAATTAAATGGAATTACGTGTAGAAAAAAAAAAAACTAAGGAAACTTTTATTTGCTCTTTCGAAGGAATAAAAAAAAATAAAAAACTTTGCCATTCTCAATTAGTAAAATATTTAAAAAATTATTGTTTGTTCTTTTCAAATATTATGAAATACGTGCATGCACGTGCTTATTTACTAGTTATTTTAGAAAGAAAAAAGTTCACAGTGAAGACTCAAATTTTTTTTTTTTTTCCTATTACATAGTAGTATAGATTGATATGAAAATAATTTCCAAAGGATTGGCGAGTCAATAGCATATTTTTCTTTTCCGAATCTCCTTTTTAGGATTAATGATAGGGACCATGGGCCTTGATTGGAGGCATTATGTTGGTTCCTTTCTGAAAGGGGGAGCATCTTTTTCGGCCCAAAAAAATGAAGGCTCATGGAACACTCCTTCTCGTTGTTCTCATTGTGCAGATGGATGATGGCGAGGTCTTCTCACACCTTGAATCTTTATTGTTGGGCTTAACATCAACTAAAATACTAGGAGTGCAACTCGGACGGGCTAAACCCGAATCCTATCGGGTAAATCCGTTAATGGGTTGGGTTAGGGTTAAAGATATTCGGGTTCGGACTTGGGCTCGGGTTAAAATATTTGAACCCGATCAAAAATCGGGTTGGGCTTGGGTTCATGTGTTGGGTAACCCGAAGAACCCGAAACCCAATATATATATAATTTATATATATATTGTTTCATACTACTTAAATAAAAAGTTTAAACTATAATTTTTTTTCACCCAAACTCTTCAATTCCTTGTCCTAAATCTCATTTCAGTTTTATTTTGTAATGATTGAGGCTTTATTGCTATTTGATTATGCATTTAATATTACTCTTGTTTAAAATTATTTCAAATATCATATTAGAGTCCGATAAACCCGATAGACCCGACCCAACCCGAGCCCAACCTGATCCTCCGGACTTGGTCTTGGGTTTCATATGTTGAACCCGAAGTCGGGTCGGGCTTGGGCTTGGGCTAGGCTTATGATCTATCGGGTTGGGCTCGGGTTGACCTCAAACCCGACCCAACCCGTCCGAGTTGCACCCCTATAAAATACCCCAATTATTCAAAAATATTATATTTTTTTATATTATACCACTAAATATTTCAAGATAGCTTAATATTCTAACGATGTTAACAAAAAAAAAGGTAAAATGACGAGAAAAATCCATGTAACCCTCCGTTCATTAGAATAAAAGAAATTCCAAATTCCAAAATTTCGCGAACCTTAAATTCAAAAATTCACACAATTAATCACCAATCTCTTCCTCTCATTCGATTTTGCTGGAAACACAACTTCAATTTTTTGTTTGTTTTTCATTTCCTTTTGATTTTTCTCTACAAGCAGGCTCTAGCATTGCCTTTGCCCAAGTCTTGTTATGAAGTTTGTGAAGTTATGCTTTCCGAACAAAAGGAAATTTTTCTCTTTAATTTTTTTATTATTTGGATCACAGTGAAAATCTAGTTCTTTATACCATTGATCACATAGGCTACTGTGCGGATTTTACCAAGAAATAACTGGAGTATTTTCTCCCTTTTTTTTTTGGAGAAATTATTAGATGGCCCTGGCTCACCACCGGACCATGGTGAATGGTGAGCCCGGCCAATAATAAAATGACACTTGTTAAATCATTTTATAATTTACTACTTGTGGTCCATTTATAATTTACTACTTGCCAAATTATTTTATGCTTATAAGTTATATTAGTTTATAAGCTACTGTTTGGGAGGACGTCAATGATATAATCTTTCTTTGGAGGACTTGTGTGTGTATATGGACATATAAGTAGTTTTACTGTTTTAAATAACTTTCAAAATCGTTCGTTAATAAATTATCAAACATGGATTAGATTGGTTTAAAAGTCGCTACTTAACATCGCTCAAAATCGAATTTCTCATAACCGGTGCTTTAAAAATAAATACCTCATAATCGTTACTCCAACAATTGTCAAGCAGATCCGGGATGTTTTAAAGACAAGTTCCATTTTGAATCATATAGTTTATTGACATTCCTCCGCTATGATAGTATATTGAATACACTTTCACTTATGAGTTGGTTTTGTTGCATTTTTTAAATGAAAAAAACCAAGTCAAAATTCTGGCCGGTTTCTTGGTTCATTACTATACAAAGATCATTCTTCCATTAAAAAAAAAAAAAACATAACTCCAATCTCATAATCCCTTCATATTATTTCGATTTTACAAAGCTCCTTATGTTATTTCTTTTCGTGTTCTGGACAACGCTAAGTTCGTATTATTCTCTTCGAGCTGTGTGCGACGACGAGAAGTCGGTAGTACGGATGTTTTACTACTAGGAGCATTCGAGAACAGTCGGCACATATATCTTGAATCAACTCTTAGGACAATACATCCTGCACGACTTTTCCAGAGATCAAAAATGCTGATATTAATTTTTTTTATGTTTACAAGTAAAAGGAAAAAAGCATCGTTTTTTGCTAACAAGTTTCATTCGAAGGCATGCTTGACTCATAATGAAGGGTTATTTCCTATGAAATAGGGGGATGGAAAAGACGATTGATGCAAGGAGAAACGCAGTGAAGACGTTCCTTCAGCAAACCGGAGAGATTATGATGAACTTGCTGCTGACATAAAGGAAGGCCTAGTAGGGGTCAACATTATTCGGTTTTGGAATGAGAACTGAACCGAACAAATCTAATAAGATATTCGGTTCGGTGTAAAAATAATACGTTTTGGTTTTAAATACTAAATTATTTTATTCGATTTTGATTTTGGCTTTTGATTTCGGTCTAAAACTGAAAACTAAATAAAACTTATGCAATTATTGAACACCCTCAAGTTTATAGATATTTTGTGATTAAAATGTGTTTATTTTTGTGTTTGTTTTGAAAGTAACAGTTATATGTATGTGTTTGAATTCTAACTTTGGTAATTTATAACTAGTCAATTTTTGAGTCCAACTTTGAAATACAACAAACCTACGTATAAAATTATATTATAAATAATATAATTTAACGACAATTTTAACTTCGTGTCCGATCCATTAAATAATAAAATAGTCCAATCGAACAAACCAAATAAATGGAATAAAATCGAATTGATTATGGGTCTGATTTTGATTTTAGATTTTTAGATTTTCGATTTATTCGAGTTTGACTATTATGATTCGGATGAAACCAAATAAACCGAAGCCCGGGTCAACTTTGTAGATGGTTACAGCCAGATATTTGAGTTAGCCTTCGGAAGAAGCAACAAAAATCCGCAGAACTTGAGTGCAGGTTTTGGTTTGTCGTCCACTGGTTAAGGAATTTGCAGGTATCAAAATGGAGATGCTGTGCGACCATATTAATGGTACCGAGCATTCGGTCGATTCAACCGGAACCAATTCTAAGAAAATCTAACAAAACAGAATACAGTAGAAACTCTATAAAATAATACACTTGGGACCACCAAAATTATTAATTAAAAGAGCTATTAATTAATCGATAAATTAATAATTATTAATTTATATATTAGTTAATATTTTATTAATTAAAAGAGTTGGGTTATCGCAATGCAATGGATGTCGAAGATGTTCTGACTCACCCAGAAGAAAATGTAGTTGCACAGTTGTTGACTGATGAAGAAATTATTGAAAGCGTTATTGAAATTAATAAAGATGATATCGATGAAGAAGATGATGAAAGTTCTACAATGGAGCCCCCTTCGCGAAACGAAGCTATTAAAGCGGCAATCACATTGAACAATTTCTTGTTGAGCTATGAGAAAACAACACCAGAAGTTCTTACCATGCTAAGGAAAATTAGAGACGAGATTCAAGGGAAAATTGATTTCAACAAAAAACAAAAGACAATTGAGTCATTTTTCAAGAAACCTTCATAAATCATTCATGTAATATGCTATATATAAGGAATTATTAATTTATATTTTATATGGGGTCTGAAGAAATTATCAAAAATGTATTATCTTATAATTTTAGCGAATTATTAATTTAGCACCCTATCCCCGAGTCGGGACCGGCCAAAAATATTATCTTAGAGAGTTTATTAAATAATCGAGTATTAATTTATAGAGTTTCTACTGTACATTTCAAAATTAATCGAACCGAACCGATTCTTCGAACCGTATTAAATTTCGGTTCCGTTCGATTATTTCGGTTGGGCTGAACTTTTCTTGATGGGTTGTACTTTTGCCAATATTAACAAAACAGGAAATTACATATAGGGGGGGTAAAGTTTGACAAAATTATAGAAAAGAGGGTAAGTTTTCGAAAATTACAGGCAAAGGGATGTGACGACACTAAGGATGGCGCCATACTATGGGCACCTATCTGGCGCCATTAGTGATGTCGCCAAGGGGCCGCCCCCCCTTGGCGCCATCAGTGATGGCGCCGGACAAGTGGATGTTGGTTTTTTTTTTTTTACTTTTCTCACTCCCTTTTCTCTCTTCTCCATCCAACGTTCCAATTTTCTGTATAACGGTCATATATCTATCTGTTGGAGATTGGATGTATATAAATGGTGGATGTGAGAGAGGTTCATCCCCACTTCACTCTTTCTAATCTTTCTCACACATTCTATTATTCGTGGCCTCTATCTTCTCCAATATTTTCTACATATTAGAAGTCCATTTTTTCGATATGGATCAGAGTCTAAGAATATTGTGCTCACATGGAGGTTCAGTAAATGGGTTATCATACGAAGGGAGTTTTACGCAACTTCTTTTAATCGATCGTAGTACTACATTTGATAGTCTAAGAACTCTGATTAGTAACTCTTTTTCTATTCGATATGAATTTATTTTAAGACATATTTTTGTTTCTCATTGTTTGTTAATAGATTCTGATCAAGCATGGAATTTTGTTCTTGAAGTTAATTTGCAATCGCCTTTTATTAGTATTTTTGTTACTCAAGTTTCTCCACCGCTTGAAATGTTTTCACGTCCACATTCTTCTAATTATCAAATGGGTGCTAGTTCTTCTCGACCACTGCCAACTCATGAAGAAGAACAAGCAGTAGATATACCTAGTAATGATGATTTTGATGATTTTCAAAGTAATGAAAATAGTGATGATTTAATTGAAAATGTAGATGATGATTTTGATGATACTGTTAGTAGTGGTACCACTCATGAATTATTTGTCGGACAACAATTTGCTACCCGGCTTGAGTTTAGAAATTTTATAAGTAATGTAGCAATCGAACACAACTTTACATGTTCAACTGGTAGCATGAACAATTCTAGGGGAATTATTTACACTTGTGATCAAGCAGGTTGTAATTGGAGAGTATATGCTAGACCCCTGGGCACAGGAGAAATATTTTTCATTAGTACATTAGAAAATCGACATTCTTGTTTAAGTGGACTAACAAGAGGATGTCATCCATTAGCTACTGCTAAGTGGATTAAAAATAAGATTATTGATATAATTAGGGATAATCAGTCATATAGTCCATCGCAAGTAGTAAAGGATATCCGTAGAGGACATCGGATAGAAATTTCTTATGCCAAAGCTTGGAGAGTCCGAGAGATGGCACTAGCTGAAATAAACGGTAGTTATGCCGATGCCTATGCTAGTCTTGAAGAGTATGGTTTAAGAATTATGGAGACAAATTCAGGCAGTAGAGTTTATATAAAAACCACTGAAGACAATAGCTTTGAAAGAATTTTTATTTGTTTTAAAGCATGTTTTGATGGTTTTTTAGCAGGTTGTTTACCCGTTATTAGTATCGATGGTACATTTCTTTCATCTAGATACCAAGGTACATTATTTATTGCTTGTGCTCATGATCCTAACTAACAGTTATATCCAATTGCTTATGTTGTTGCTGAAGGTGAGAATACTGATTCGTGGACATAGTTTTTAAACTGTTTAAGAAATACTTTCGAAAGATATTTAGATGACTGGAGTAGATTTTTATTTATATCTGATAAACAAAAGGGACTGATAAATGCTATGCGTGTTATTTTTTCAGAATCACCACATTTTTTTGTATTCAACATTTTAAACAGAATTTAAAATCTGTTACCCGAATTACAAAATTTCATCGAATGTTAGACTCTCTTGCTAGATCGTACAATAAAACGGATGCTGACTATAGATTAGAAATCATCAAAGCCGAAAACATTGACATGTATAACTGGCTTATTGGGGTGAATGATGAAAATCGTAGTTTTGAACACTGGATAGCTGCTTATTCTTCTCGTGCTAGATTAGATATTCACACTTCTAATCTTGCAGAATGTTTCAATAGCTGGGTCAAGAATCTACGTGATAAACCGATCACAATGCTACTTGATGGAATTAGAGCAAAGATTATAACGCTTCAAGAGAAGAATAGAGTCCATGCGCAAAACCTAGAAATTCAATTTTGTCCAAGAATGATGAAAACAATGGCAAGTATAAATAGACAAAACTATTACTTACAAACGTTACGCATTAATAGTTGCTTATTTGAAATGTTAGATTGTAAAACAGGTCGAACCTATGTAGTGCGCTTGAACGAAAGCTATTGTTCATGTTTAAGGTGGTTTCATACACTTATGCCTTGTATACATGCATGTTATGCATGTAAGTCTTCCAATTACAGTATTGAAATATTTTACTCTTCAATATTTTCTACTGACAAGTTGAAAAATGTGTATATGTCGCATATGGAACCAATTCCCGTGCCATATGAGCTTGAAGCTACTCTAACGCGAGGACCAATTGGAGTACCAGATGTTAGACGCAAAGCTGGAAGACCGAAGAAGAAGCGCATCCAATCGACCAATAAATCTACAAGAGATTTGCGTTGCAGTAACTGCCATGGAGTTGGACACAACAGAAGAAAATGTACTAGTCAACCTATGTAGTAACTGATAAACTTCCAAGATGTACTCACAAATTCTTAGATAAACTTCGAAGATGTACTCAAATGCCAAAAATAAATATGATTTATAATTTACATAAATTATGCTATTTTCCACCCAAACGTTTCCAAAGAGTTTTTCTAATACTGGTTTTACGTCTTGGGCGCTCTGGTTCTGGGACAACCTCCGGCTCTGGGACATTCTCCGACTCTGGACTATCGGGCAACTGAGCTGGCCTTGGAGTTACAATCGCATGGGGTATCTGAGATGGCCTTGGAGTCACAATCTGCTGGGTCTCTTGAGTTTGCCTGGGAGCGCTTGGAGTCGCCAACAACTGTGTGTATTATTCCATGTCCTCGAACCAACTGCCATCGCCGGCATGACTAGATGTTCCCTCGTCGGCATGGCCAGATGTTCCCGCACCGGCATGGCCATATGCTCCCTCTCCATAAGCCGCTTCATCTGCAGAATGATAAAATGTCTCCTCCGGAGGATGATAGGGTGCCTCCTCGCCAGGATGAAAAGACGACTTACGACCCTGTCTCTGACTAACGTGGCCTCTTGGATAATCTTGAGGAATATATACAGGAGGCATATGGGACGCAGGACCATACGCAAGATCTCGTTCCATACCCTCCAAAATACGGTGTACTAGATTGTTACTGGCAGCATAATCTCTATTGATAATTGCTTGAACCATTTCTGGACGCTAAAATTGAAAAAAATGCCAATTAATGAAGAAAACTAACATGACGTTGTTCCAATAAGCGATATTGTAAAGTCAATACATGCGATATTGTAAAGTCAATATACGGCATCCACGTAACCTATATGCGATATTGTAAAGTCAATACATAAGCATAAAAAAAAAACGCAAATATAAAATGATAATGCAAATATATTATGATAAAATACCTCGTTATGTGTTAGAGAGTCAAATTTGGTCCGATAAATCGAGACAACCGGATGTCCACAATGTGCCTGATCCACCACATCAGTCGTCCAACGTCTAGCTACTGGAAAGACACATAATTCTCGACTAATGCTAGTAACTGGTCTACCGATCGCAAAATGCTCATATGACCAGATCTAAGCACAAACAACATTAAAAAATTAGGTTATCTTAAGTAAGTTTAATATCGCTCTAAATTGATAAAATACCTGTAGGAGTGACATGCATCCAGTTAGATTCTTGCTCATATCTTGTAGAGAGGTCACAGACACGAACTCTGTCAGAGAAGAATACAAATAAGCCAAGACTGAGGCTCCCCATGCATATTGTGTCGGTTGAACCAAATTTCCAAAAAAAAGGAAGAAGCCGAACAGTAATCCGGGATCCAGTTGCGTTCGGAAAGAGAACTAAACCACATAGAGCGAGTAGATACGCCCTTGTGCAGCAAAGAATCTGTAAACGTACGATACTATGAGAACCATATTCTAAAAATAAATACATAAATAAATGAGTGAAGTTAAATACCCGCTCTTCGCTTATATTAACTGGACCGTCAATTGTACGGTCAAGATCCATGAAGTTTCCGCGCTACCAGTTTAGAGTGACGTCGGATCTTGTGTTTATATCTTCGGGCGGATTAATACCGAGATATCGTCTAATTGTAGTAGCAGCGCTTGGTTGATTATCAAAAATTATAGGCTCACCTGTAATTTAAAATTATAATTTTGCATAATATTTTCATAAAAAATTAATATTTAACAATTATTTTACCTGTAATAGGTAACCCTAAAATGTTGGCTACGTCCAGTAGCGTTACGGTCATCTCTCCAACCGGCAATTGGAAAGTATTGCGTTGGGGCCACCAACGCTCTGCCAGAAAAAATATTAAATCTCTGTCGTGCACCAAGAATCGAAGATCATCTATATATCCAAAACCAAATACGTTAAGTAAGCCCTTTTGATATGTATTTATCTCCCATGTGCCGTAATTTGCAGCGTTACGCCATTGTCCACGTTCACGCAACCGTACATCCGACTTATAATCAAATAACTACAAGCGAAACGAACTATATAAATAAACTCAAATTTAATATATAATAAAATAAAGAATAAATATTAATTTCTGAAAAATTACATCTCCTGTAAACACCAATCGAGATATGTGGCTCTTCCGTTCTTGCTCCTCTCTTTCAGTCGTCGGCCCACCGGGAATGCGACCATCGTTTACTGCAGCTATCCTCTTCAATCGTCGTCCAAGAGAAGCTCCTGCAAAGAACAATGTGAATTTATACATCTTTCTTCACTCTCCTCTCCTTATATAGATTTGAAGAACCGGAATGGAGGGAAAAAAAGTGACATGGAGGGGGGACAAATTGATTTGGGATAGCAAAAAGATGACATAAAGTGACATAAATTGACAACATAAATTGACATGGGAGTGACAAAATTGACATGGGAGTGGTGTGGGGGGGGGGGGGGAGGGGGGGGGGAATGAAGTAGGGGAGGGAAAAATCCAACACCCACTTGTCCGGTGCCATCATTGATGGCGCCAAGGGGGGGGCCGGCCCCTTGGCGCCATCACTAATTGTCACACCCCAGAACCAGAATACTGGAGAGCGGGGGCAGACATAGCCAGCTACGTATATTGAAATAGAATACATCTCAACTATACGGTCACGGCTGTCTAGATATGAGGGTTTACTACAAGCCAGTAGTCTCTTAAGGTCAAGCCTATTGTCTCAATCTCAAGCAATTAACAGAGTTACAAGATATTAGAGCATCAAATATATATATAAGGCGTCCCAAATATTACATATTGGATGATCATGAAGCTAGTCGTACAAAATGATAGGACTAGCAAGAGTTCAGTCATACATGATCAACCCTAGAATTTGTTAATCATGTTTACAGCCCGTAGGCAGACAGTAAGTAAATGTGCATCGAGCTAACAGGTGCTCGTCGGCAAACGCCTCAAAAGAATAAATTTACATATAAGTGGGTGAATCAAAAAGGGAAAACCCACTCGTAGCCCTGGTTCCTTCTAGTGTTCACCATTGGGCTGGAAGCTTGGTAGATCCTCGGGAGCTGCTCCGAAATCTGGCCACACAAAACCAGCTGGGTCAAACCCCAGAAAGAGCAAGTGCCACAAGGAGGCCACAAATAAGAACAAAAGCCAGCATATCAGAACATAAAGAATAAAAGGAAAGTACAAGTAATAAAAGTACACAGAGCGATAAACGACTAGGAACGTGGAACCATTCCGGGAGCCAGGTTACAATCCTTAAACCAGACAAGGACCGGGGTTGTAACCCTTCGCCTTAATAGCTCATTGTCTCTACTCATTTATCGTTAAGATAAGGAAAACAAACATGCTCATGAGATAGCAGGTACTGGAGCTAGACAAGACTTAGACAAGGCTGGACATCATGCATTCACAAGCGGCCAAGCAATTACTACGGCTTACTACTTTAACTAACTAGGGTTATCACAAGCCTTAATTACTAACAAGATGCAAGTGAGAAACTCCCAGTCCCAAGCCCTGCAGACTATCCAGTTATCCTTCCGCGGGTTGAGAGTTATAGGTGGGTACATTGCCCGGGAGACAAATGTACCCTTAGGTGACTTAGAGGGTACAACACATGACAGTGTGCTGGAAATGTGCTCTACTCATCGGCAAGCTACAAGTCCATTAAAGCGCCCAGATAACGAGATTGCCTGTGACTGAGAATTTTCCATGTTCTAGTTTGATCTAATCATTAGCCTAATCCAAATTTTAGCGCGAGTCCCTGGCCGTGGTACCCAGGAAGTCACGTCCTAGACATGATGCAAGACAAGACAAGTAGATTGTACAAGCAAGCAAGCAGGAACACCCACGGTGTCAAGTTTATTATACGAGTCAAGTTACAAGTTACAAGTCAAGTCAAGTCAGGAGTGCGCCGCCACGGGCCACTATCAAGTTATCAAGATAAATCATGTCAGGGTACTGTCAGGAGTGCGCCACGACGGGCTACTATCATGTCAGGTTGGTCATGTCAGGAGTGCACCACTACGGGTCACTGTCGTGTTATGCTAGTTCCTTGTCATACCATGCCATGTACAATAGTCATTCCAAATATATTAAGTAAAAATCAGTTCGTGACAAAAGGCGTAAGGATATAAAATGGACGTAAAATATCTAATAAAATACCAATATATATAGGACTATAGAAGAGCCAAGCTTAAAGAAATAACAATTCATCATAGACAACTAGGATGTGCAAGGGGTCAGGGGTTGGGCTGCGCAGGGTATATACTGCGCATGGAAGAGCTGCGCAAGAGTTGCCTTGCGCAAGGGTTACCTTGCGCAAGGGTAGACTGCGCAGGGGGTCAAGGGGCACAGGGTTAAAGGGGCACATGGGATGCCTTGCGCATCAATTGGATTGCGCAAAGGAGAATTGCGCAAGGGAGGATTGCGCAAGGGTCGACTGCGCAGAGTATGGACTGCGCAATGGTCGAGTGCGCAGGGGTTACTTTGCGCATGGCTGGCTTGCGCATGGCTAGCTTGCGCCAGCGCAATCCAGCGCAGCGCAAAGCACTGGCTGAGCCTATGCGTAATCGGCCATGCACTAAAGAGCACAGGCCGGGGTGCGCAAACGGTCAAGTGCTAAAGAGCACTGGCCGAGAGCCTTCACCAAGGCTGAGATGAACTCCTCAAGAACACCAAAAACTTCAAATCTTCATAACTTAGCCAAATCAAAACCAAATCTAGATTTTCAAAGTTCTAACTTGAGTAAAATCGAATTCTCTTCCACATGGAAGCATCAAAATATGCAAAAATCGAAGTTTAATGGATCAAAACCAAGGATTTTCGAAAATGGTTAAAACCTAGATCTTGAAAAATGAAAGCTCCAAATCACAAAATGTCAAGTTCTAAAGTTGTTCTCCATGGTCTAATCTAGTTAATGGACAAATAAAAAGTGGTGCTTATTTGATGGCAAGGTGCACTTGCCTATGGGTTGGGGAGTTGTGTGGAAGAAGGAAGAAGAAGAAGTTGTAAGAAATTAATGGAGTTATGGAGGAGAGAGAAAGGTTGGTGGGTTTTAATGAGGGTGGTTGTGATGGAATGGAGGTGGAGAATAGGCTAAGGTGTTCCACTCATGATGAACCAAACCAAACCAACTCCACAAAATAAAACCAAGCCATGGTCCAAAACCCATTTTCGAGAAACCAAATCCACAAGTCGAGAAAATAAAATACGTGCCAAAATCAATTACGAGTACAAATACGAAATACGGGAATTGGGGGTGACAACTCTACCCACCTTCAAAGAATTTCGTCCTCGGAATTTAATCAAGGAGCTAGAGATTGTCATGACAAGCTATACTAAGCACATACAAGCTACACTAAGCGGTTCAATCATACAATCATACAATGCAAGCAAGGAAGGGAAAGCGTAAGGCATAAGAAAGACATTATACCTCACGAGTCAAACAGGTAGGGATATCGCGATCGGATGTCGTCCTCACGCTCCCACGTTGACTCACCCAGAGAGTGATGACCCCAAGCAACACGGACTAAGTTAATAGTCTTGTTCTTGAGCGTCTTTTCCCTCCGGTCCAAATAGACACGGGCCTCTCCTCATACGAAAGGTTGGTACCAACAACCAATTCCGAATGATCTAGGATATGGCTCGGGTTTGGGATGTACCGTCTTAATTGGGATACATGGAATACATCATGTACCTCACTTAGCGACGGCGGAAGAGCGAGACGATAGGACACATCGCCTACTCGCTCCAGAATATCGAACGGCCCTATATACCTAGGACTAAGCTTTCCCCGCACGCCAAAACGAATGACGCCGCAGGTAGGCGAGATCCTAAGGAATACATGGTCGCCGACGGCAAATTCTAAGGGACGCCGATGAGCATCGGCCCAATGGTGCTGGCGATCCTGAGCAACTCGGAGGTGATCTCTGACTTTCCTGACCACTTCAACTGTCTGAGAAATCAGTTCTGGACCGAGCATCTGCCTCTCTCCAACATCGTCCCATGCTAACAGGGATCTGCACTTCCTGCCATACAGAGCCTCGAAGGGTGCCATCTGGATACTGGCCTGGAAACTATTATTGTACGAGAATTCCACCAGGTGCAGGTGATCCTCCCACGAACCACCGAAGTCAAGGGTACATGACCGCAACATATCTTCGAGAGTTTGTATAGTACGCTCTGACTGCCCATCTGTCTGCGGATGATATGCTGAGCTAAACTTGAGACGAGTCCCCAAACTTTGATGAAGACTGCGCCAGAAGTGCGATGTGAATCTCGTATCCCTGTCTGATACTATGCTGACTGGCACTCCGTGAAGTCTGACGATCTGTCTGAGATACATCTCTGCTAGCTGTGCCGTCGACTGTCCAACTCTAAATGGAAGAAAGTGTGCCACCTTGGTAAGACTGTCTACAATGACCCAAATAGCATCTCTGCCTGCCGGAGATCTGGGTAACCCAGTCACGAAATCCATGGTTATGTGTTCCCATTTCCATTCTGGGATCGGTAAAGGTTAAAGAAGTCCAGCTGGCCTCTGATGTTCAGCCTTGACTTGTTGGCAAACCAAACATCGAGAGACATACCGGGGTATCTCTCTCTTCATACCATTCCACCAAAAGTGTTGACGAATATCTCTGTACATCTTCGTGCTGCCTGGGTGGATGGAATACTGCGAACTGTGAGCCTCTGCCATGACTTCCTGTCTGATATCTCCACTGGGTACACAAAGACGCGTGCCGTGTCGAAGCGTACCATCCTCATGAATACATAACTCTGGCCTTCTCCCTGCCTCGCACTCTGCTCTGAGCCGCTGAATCTTGGAATCTGTTAACTGTGCGGTCCGGATCCTCTCAACTATAGTGGACTGAATCTATAGGCTGGCCATCAAGGCCACATTGGACGGAAGGACAACTTCTATACCCATCTTCTGAAAATCTGCCAATAACTCTGGTTGCGCCGTCAGGAAATAAACTTCGGCTCTCCTGCTCAACGCATCTGCTACAACGTTGGCCTTCCCTGGATGATACTGCAAATCCACATCGTAGTCCACCAGTAGCTCGAGCCATCTTCTCTGCCGCATATTAAGATCCTTCTGGGTGAAAATATACTTCAGGCTCTTATGATCAGTAAAGATCTCCACTCTGTCTCCGTACAAGTAGTGCCTCCACAACTTAAGTACAAACACTACTGCTGCTAGCTCCAAGTCGTGGGTCGGGTAATTCTTCTCATGATCACGGAGTTGACGCGACGCATAAGCAATTACCTTCCCATGCTGCATCAAAACACATCCCAATCCTCTGCCTGAAGCGTCGCAATAAACTGTGAATCCTCCGGTCCCATCTGGAAGGGTGAGAATGGGAGCCGTTATCAAACCTCGCTTCAACTTCTCAAATGATTCCTGACATTCTGCTGTCCAAACGAATGGCACATCCTTGCGGGTCAGCTGGGTCATCGGCGCTGAAATCCTTGCAAAATTAGAGATGAACCGCCGGTAGTAGCCGGCCAATCCAAGAAAGCTGCGAACTTCTGCCACTGAGCTGGGTACTGGCCATGCCTCGATAGCCACAATCTTCTGGGGATCCACTTCCACTCCTCCTCTGGTAATGATGTGACCCAAGTAAGAAATGCGATCGAGCCAGAACTCGTATTTACTGAACTTGGCGTACAACTGGTGCTCTCTGAGAATCTGGAGGACAACTCTGAGATGCTGCTCGTGCTCTGCTTCACTCTTGCTGTAGACCAGAATGTCATCAAGGAACACTATCACAAACTGATCCAAGTAAGGCATGAAAATACGGTTCATGAGGTCCATGAACACTGCCGGCGTATTGGTCGCTCCAAAGGACATAACTAGAAACTCCCAATGCCCGTACCTAGATCTGAACGCCGTCTTCGGGATGTCCTGCTCTCTGACTCTGATCTGGTGGTATCCTGACCGCAAGTCTACCTTCGAGAAAACTGAAGCCCCCTTGAGTTGATCAAATAAGTCATCTATCCTCGGGAGAGGGTATCTGTTCTTGATTGTCACTGAGTTCAAGGTACGATAATCAACACATAGCCTGGACGTACCATCCTTCTTTTTTACAAGAAGCATCGGGGCTCCCCATGGCGATCCACTAGCACGAATGAATCCCTTGGTTCTAAGTTCTTCAATCATCTTGTACAAAATCTCCAACTCTGAAGGCACCATTCTGTAGACTCACTCTGATACTGGTGCTGTCCCGGGAATCAAGTCAATGGTGAACTCGATCTCCCGCTCTGGTGGCATCCCTGGAAGTTCCTCTGGGAAGACATCTGGAAACTCTTCAACTATCCGGGGCAACTGCACTGCTGTTACTGCCATCCGCAATACTGGAGGAGATGGCTCTACTGTGCCTCTGGAAAATGAAAACTCTGGCTCTCCGGGAATACTAAAGACAACTCTGCCAACATGGCAGTCTATTCTAGCATAATGGTTCCTCAACCAATCCATGCCTAGGACTACATCATAGTCTGCCATAGGGAACTCTATGAGCCTAGCGGGAAACTCTCTACCGCTAACTATGATCCGACACGAGAAAAATACTCGATCTACTCCTACAAGACCATTACCAGTAAGTATATTGAGCCTCACTGATAATGACTCGGGCTCCAATCCTATCCGTGTCGCGAATCGTGCAGACATGAATGAATGCGATGCACCAGAATCAAATAATACAGATGCTGAAAAAGTGTTGACGAGAATAGTACCTGCCACTACCTCACCTGGTATAACTTCTTCTTCCATGGTCATCATCATAGCCTGACCTCTAGCTGCAGGTCCCCTCTGCTGGAAACCCCTCTGTCGGTTCTGTGCTGGAGCCTGGGTGAACTGCTGCTGGTTCTGCTGCTGAAAGGCTTGGGCCTGAGGCAACAATGGCCTCGGGTACTGCTGCTGCTGGACTGGAACTGGGGCTGGTCCTCTCACCGAAGAACTAGAAAGGTTGGATGAGGATGGACCTCCCCTATTCGGGCAGGTCCCTATCTGGTGGTCTGCTCCTCCACAAGCCAGGCACAATCCCTGTGCCCTACGACACTCTGCCACTACATGGTCCGGCTTCCCGCAATGAGAACATCCCACCGCGGAAGACTGCTTCTGCTTCTGCTACTGCGGGTACGTCGGGATCGAATGCTGAACCGACGTCACTGAGGCCGTCCACCTCGGAGTTCCAATGGTTATACCCCTAGCTGCCGGGGCTGGAGCTGATGATTGGTGCATCTGACTGTGGGACCGCTTCCTGCCTCCGGTCCTATCCACAATTCGCTGGGAGGTGTACTCCTGCCTCCTTGCTGCCTTCAACACTGCATCGAACGTCTGGTGCTCGAACTGCTCCACAGCCAATAATATCTCCTAATGCAGTCCCTGCTGGAATCGTTGGGCCCTATCAAACTCGGTCGCCACCAAGGTGGGGGCAAACCTACTGAGTCTAGAAAACTCAGATACATAACTGTCGACTGTTCTGCCTCCTTGCTTCAAGTTGGTGAACCGGGTCTGCAGGTCGTACCGTGCCACCGCATCAAAGTACTTCGTCTGGAACCTCTCCCTAAACACTGCCCAAGCAATGGGTGCCACTAGTCCCATGGCCTGTGCTGCCCACAAACTGCGAGCCAAGTCCAGTAACTGTAGACGTACCACCGCCACTTTCTCGTTCTCGGGTGTCCTAGCTGCTTCCAGAATCACCTCGGTATCCTGAAGCCATGCATCCGCGGCAACCGCATCCTCGGTGCCGTCGAAGAAAGGAGGGTTCAATCGCTTGAAGCTGTTCGCCGCCTGGTTCCCTGGATGTCCGCCTCGGATCAAAGCATCTTGAACTGTCTGGTACAGGGCGTCGCTTCGACGATCCTGGGAAGCTATCAAGGTTCTGATGAGGCCTACTAAGGTACCATCATCTGGCTCTGCGGGCTGGACGGGCCGAACTGGTGACTCTCCTCCAGTAGGCACAACTCTGGAGGCTACTCCGGAATGCTGAGCTTGATCTTCCTGGCGCTGGGGTGCTTGCTGAGCTTCTTCTGGCTGGTTGGCAGGTCCGAGAGCAATGCCACTGAAGAAGACGACATAGGGAAATAATAAGGAAGGACCAGGACGGATCAATGATACAAGCATGTGATCAGGTCGAGATTCTCAGGAATTTGAAGATACGAGCAGAGATCAAGGACGAATATTGATTAAGACATCTATTCGGTAAACCCTCACATTTCTTGAATGCCAAGACCTGCATGGGCCACCACTTAAACCATGTCACGCCCCAGAACCAGAATACTGGAGAGCGGGGGCAGACATAGCCAGCTACGTATATTGAAATAGAATACATCTCAACTATACGGCCACGACTGTCTAGATATGAGGGTTTACTACAAGCCAGCAGTCTCTTAAGGTCAAGCCTATTGTCTCAATCTCAAGCAATTAACAGTTACAAGATATTAGAGCATCAAATATATATATAAGGCGTCCCAAATATTACATATTGGATGATCATGAAGCTAGTCGTACAAAATGATAGGACTAGCAAAAGTTCAGTCATACATGATCAACCCTAGGATTTGTTAATCATATTTACAGCCCGTAGGCAGACAGTAAGTAAATGTGCATCGAGCTAACAGGTGCTCGTCGGCAAACGCCTCAAAAGAATAAATTTACATATAAGTGGGTGAATCAAAAAGGGAAAACCCACTCGTAGCCCTGGTTCCTTCTAGTGTTCACCATTGGGCTGGAAGCTTGGTAGATCATCGGGAGCTGCTCCGAAATCTGGCCACACAAAACCAGCTGGGTCAAACCCCAGAAAGAGCAAGTGCCACAAGGAGGCCACAAATAAGAACAAAAGCCAGCATATCAGAACATAAAGAATAAAAGGAAAGTACAAGTAATAAAAGTACACAGAGCGATAAACGACTAGGGACGTGGAACCATTCCGGGAGCCAGGTTACAATCCTTAAACCAGACAAGGACCGGGGTTGTAACCCTTCGCCTGAATAGCTCATTGTCTCTACTCATTTATCGTTAAGATAAGGAAAACAAACATGCTCATGAGATAGCAGGTACTGGAGCTAGACAAGACTTAGACAAGGTTGGACATCATGCATTCACAAGCGGCCAAGCAATTACTACGGCTTACTACTTTAACTAACTAGGGTTATCACAAGCCTTAATTACTAACAAGATGCAAGTGAGAAACTCCCAGTCCCAAGCCCTGCAGACTATCCAGTTATCCTTCCGCGGGTTGAGAGTTATAGGTAGGTACATTGCCCGGGAGACAAATGTACCCTTAGGTGACTTAGAGGGTGCAACACATGACAGTGTGCTGGAAATGTGCTCTACTCGTCGGCAAGCTACAAGTCCATTAAAGCGCCCAGATTACGAGATTGCCTGTGACTGAGAATTCTCCATGTTCTAGTTTGATCTAATCATTAGCCTAATCCAAATTTTAGCGCGAGTCCCTGGCCGTGGTACCCAGGAAGTCACGTCCTAGACATGATGCAAGACAATACAAGTGGATTGTACAAGCAAGCAAGCAGGAACACCCACGGTGTCAAGTTGATTATACGAGTCAAGTTACAAGTTACAAGTCAAGTCAAGTCAGGAGTGCGCCGCCACGGGCCACTATCAAGTTATCAAGATAAATCATGTCAGGGTACTGTCAGGAGTGCGCCACGACGGGCTACTATCATGTCAGGTTGGTCATGTCAGGAGTGCACCACTACGGGTCACTGTCGTGTTATGCTAGTTCCTTGTCATACCATGCCATGTACAATAGTCATTCCAAACATATTAAGTAAAAATCAGTTCGTGACAAAAGGCGTAAGGATATAAAATGGACGTAAAATATCTAATAAAATACCAATATATATAGGACTATAGAAGAGCCAAGCTTAAAGAAATAACAATTTATCATAGACAAGTAGGCTGTACAAGGGGTCAGGGGTTGGGCTGCGCAGGGTATGTACTGCGCATGGAAGAGCTGCGCTAGAGTTGCCTTGCGCAAGGGTTACCTTGCGCAAGGGTAGACTGCGCAGGGGGTCAAGGGGCACAGGGTTAAAGGGGCACAGGGGATGCCTTGCGCATCAATTGGATTGTGCAAGGGAGGATTGCGCAAGGGAGGATTGCGCAAGGGTAGACTGCGCAGAGTATGGACTGCACAATGGTCGAGTGCGCAGGGGTTACTTTGCGCATGGCTGGCTTGCGCATGGCTAGCTTGCGCCAGCGCAATCCAGCGCAGCGCAAAGCACTGGCTGAGCCTATGCGCAATCGGCCATGCGCTAAAGAGCACAGGTCGGGGTGCGCAAACGGTCAAGTGCTAAAGAGCACTGGCCGAGAGCCTTCACCAAGGCTGAGATGAACTCCTCAAGAACACCAAAAACTTCAAATCTTCATAACTTAGCCAAATCAAAACCAAATCTAGATTTTCAAAGTTCTAACTTGAGTAAAATCAAATTCTCTTCCACATGGAAGCATCAAAACATGCAAAAATCGAAGTTTAATGGATCAAAACCAAGGATTTTAGAAAATGGTTAAAACCTAGATCTAGAAAAATGAAAGCTCCAAATCACAAAATGTCAAGTTCTAAAGTTGTTCTCCATGGCCTAATCTAGTTAATGGACAAATAAAAAGTGGTGCTTATTTGATGGCTAGGTGCACTTGCCTATGGGTTGGGGAGTTGTGTGGAAGAAGGAAGAAGAAGAAGTTGTAAGAAATTAATGGAGTTATGGAGGAGAGAGAAAGGTTGGTGGGTTTTAATGAGGGTGGTTGTGATGGAATGGAGGTGGAGAATAGGCTAAGGTGTTCCACTCATGATGAACCAAACCAAACCAACTCCACAAAATAAAACCAAGCCATGGTCCAAAACCCATTTTCGAGAAACCAAATCCACAAGTCGAGAAAATAAAATACGTGCCAAAATCAATTACGAGTACAAATACGAAATACGGGAATTGGGGGTGACACTAATGGCGCCAGATAGGTGCCCATAGTATGGCGCCATCCTTAGTGTCGTCACATCCCTTTGACTGTAATTTTCGAAAACTTACCCTCTTTTCTATAATTTTGTCAAACTTTACCCCCCTATATGTAATTTCCTGTTAACAAAAAAAAAACAAGTACACTAAAAATGACTATCTTTGTTCCTAATTTAGCAAACAAAAACCTAAAAACTAAAAATTTGAAAATACATTATAGAAATAATTGTCTATGGTTTAGCTAAAATTTGATTGAAATCAGAAGAAGAAAAGAAAGAACGTGTTTAAGTGCTTTGAAACAAAGTTATTATCATCGACTGGAAAAAAAGATAAAGATAAAGTTGGAATAGATGAAAGGACAGATCATAAGTTTACAAAATAGGAATATAAGAGATCATAAAACAATAAAACTTACAAAAAAAAATTATAAATATTAATTTCAAATATCTATAATTACGTTTTTTGATTTGGTTCGGATGCCAAATTTCAAAACCGAACTCCAAGCCGAAAAAGTCAAAATTTTAAAAACTAAAACGGAAAACCAAATCATCCGGTAAAAAATCGAACAAAATCACTATTTTGATCCGGATCGATTTTCGGTTTAAAACCGAGAAATGCTCATCCCTACACACCACTCTATCAACCAAGGCACACATTATGCAGGCGGTTGAGGAACTACTTTGAATTTCTTTGGCATCTATCAAGCAAGGTTCACAGTATCGTTATCGAATCCTTCCTATGAGTATCAATATTGATAGTATCAACATTTTCGGATGGGAGTATCCTTATTTTTGGTATCGAAAACAACATAATTTTTTGGGTATTTCAAAACTGAAATTTTACCGATTTTTTTTCAAACCGAACTGAATCTCATTGTCTGTTCGGTTTGATTAGACTCTCAGTCCAAAATCGAATAATATTCACCGCTAAATTATGAGTTGTTGTTGACTTACATTAAATCAATTAAATCTGTAGTGGTGCTAAATTCTAGCCAATATACTGTTGGAAACGCGGTGTGACCTGAACCGGAGTTGGCTCATGAGGTGCGATATTGAATTGGGTCCATATGTCTTAAAAGAGAATTTTCATGTAAGACCTGAACCAATTCCAATTATCTACACCATATGATCCCACCTCCTAACCGATGTGAGAGTAAATTACCAACTCCATTGTCACCCTCCCCAACCCCCCCATCCCCCATTTGAGCGTTCAACCGGAAACGAGATACAATCCAACAATCTTCACCTTAGCTCGTTTTCGCTGACCGAGCAACCTAGTTCGTTTCCGCTAGCTGATTCCTACCAGTCAAGCACCTAGGAGATCCAACATGTTGTCATCTCAATCCGTTCGACCACAGAACGAAGCCTGACATGTTCATCCACATCACATTTGTGCTCCTACTCCACCTTGAGAAGAGCCTGTATAATCCACATTTGTGTGCCACCACAAAGTCTTGTATAATCCGATTATACACATGAACGTTCAGCAACATCTGTCTCGAACCAATTAGAGCTGTCCAAAGTAGTCCCGTAATTATGGGCTCTGATAGCACTTGTTGGGAACGCGGTAGAGTTGGCCCATGAGGTGCAGGGACGGAGCCAGGACTCCAAGTGGACAGGGGCCGAGTGCCCAAGCAAACTAAAAAATAACAATAATCACATCATAAAAGCCATAATAGAGCAAATGTTTTAGTGATATCAAATTCAAAAAGAATGCAGGTTCAAAGATTCCTAGAATTATATTCCTATAGTACATGTTCAAAAGGTACAATATTAGAGAATGCATGTTCAAATATTTTATAACAAAACTATATTGTACCTGCGAAAAGTATTTGGTCCTCCTGAAGAAACTCCACGCTCCTTGTGCACCATTTTCCTGCAACATCGACAGAAAAATGATATGAGAAGGGGGAACATGATAAATTAAGAAAATATTCATGATCCCTCCTATGTGAAGTTACATAAAATCATAATGTTACATCTGATCCCTCCAATGAGAACCTGGAGACGAGGTTAGCAAGACGTTTCGAAAGATTGAAAAGAGACTAGGGCACCTGCTCAAGGAAGTCTGGCCTCCTAGTGTTCATAAAATCATAATGTTACATCAGTTTGAACTCTCCTAAATTTGTCCTACATGGACAGACAACATTGGAGTCACAACTTAGGAGATGCTTGCTTTGATTGCTCTTAAACAACATTGCAAGAGTCTTCTCTAACTTTAACAATGTTGCACTAATCCTACAAAGAGCAAAAACAAATACCAACCTCTGGAGCTCGGAGACCCTTAGTTCCAGCACAAGGACCCTACCTCTTGTGCTTTCCATTTCTTACCCTACAGCTCGGCCCATAATGTGATGCTGTTGAAGCCATAATTGAGATCCATAAGAAATGCAACTAAAGGTGCCTGAGTTCTTAACCTACAGCTCGGCCCATAATGTGATGCCGTTGAAGCCAAAGCTGACCAGGAGCATAAAGAAGTCTATCGTCCCCAAAATTTGGGGGAGAGCGGGGCCGCTGCGGCGACTGGCGAGCCGCGAGCCGAAAAATTTGGGGGAGAAGCTGCAGGCCTGCGGCAAGCCGAGACTTGTTGTCGAAGCCCGAAGGAGAGGAGAGGAGAGCCGAGAGGAGCCGTGCGGCCGTGCCCGTGGCCGTGGTGGACCGTGGAGGAAGGAGAGGAGAGGTGGAGAGGGTTTGGAATTTGGAGGACTCAGCGGCTCCAACTTGCGGAGACCTAATTGGAATTTGGAGGAGTCAGGAGCCACTAGCCAGCAAGTGCTACAGCCAGCAACTTGCGAAGACCTAATTGAATGGGTCCTGTCCTGGGATATGGGCATGGCCGGCCCGCATGGGCTTACAGCCAGGCCTTGTAAAAAATAAATAAAAAAAAAAAAATTTAAGGAGGGGGGGGGGGGGGGGGGGGGGGGGGGCAGGGCCCCCTTTGGCCTTAGTGATGTTTCGTCCCTGATGAGGTGCGATATTGAATTGGGCCCATACGTCTTAAAAGTGAATTATCATGTAAGAGCTGAACCAATTCCAATTATCTACACCACATGATCCCACCTTCTAAGCGATGTGGAACTAAATTACTAACTCAATTATTATCACCCATTTGAGCGCTCAACCGAAAACGAGATAAAATCCAATAGTAGCCGTAAGCAAGTGATGGACATTCCGGAAAAGCTGGAAAGTCATGTTCCTAGTGCTTTCAGTTCCTCCCTCTCCTCTTTTCTTGATGGCAAAGAAGCGAGGTAACATCATTTGTTATTTGGTAATTGTGTTCAACTTCAGGAGGAGAAGTTTTTTGTTATTTGGTAACTTTGTTCAACTTCAGAAAACAGTAAGCAGAGCGATGGATAAGTGACATGTTTATAAGCTCTACTGTTCAGTTCATGAATTTCCTTGAATGCTTATTGTAACTTTCCAACTTCAATTTAATGTATGTTAGTCTTTGTGTCAATTCTCATGAGGAATTGAACTAGTTGAACTAGTTAATAATAATAATAATAATAATAATAATAATTATTATTATTATTCTCATGAGGAATATTATTATTATTATTATTTCTTCTTCTCGATGAGTTGTTACCAAAAGCTGTTTATGAGAGATTGTTGTTGTCTGAGAGTATAAGCTGCTTTTGACAACATATAGGAAATAAGCGATCCCAAACTCAGTAACCAACTCAGTCTACTTTTGATACAGATGTAAACTATTGTAAAAAATAGTCTCAAAATTGAACTAAGTATCAAAATCTTTTTAATAAAATATTGTTAGCGAATGTTCTCGAAAAGTTTTTTTTTTTAAGAAACAACCAAAAATAAAGCAATCCCAGACTCGGTTTAAGGAGTCTCGTATGCCTAATTTGGTTCGCGGAAGTTCTCTCATTTTATGAGTACCACAAATCGCAATTCTTGTTCATTTATTTTTTATGTTATTTGAATTTTTTTATCAATTTTTTTCGGTATTTGAAAATATCAAAAATATCATTAAATATATTTTTGAGCATGAATAGTTTATTTTCAAATTTTTTGTACTAAATGCAAAAAATTGGAAGGAAAAATAAATCTTTGGAATGGATGGAGGAACCATTTTTATTTGTACTTTTTTTTTGGAAATCATTTCTTATGCTTTTTTTTTTTGACATCTAAATAAAAAAAAAATCCAAGAATTTCGCATCCCGGAGCACACCGACGGTTGAATGTAAATTGGTTGCTAAATCAACCATATCTTTCCTTGTTATGACTTTTATCAAGACATATATAAAAAAATAGAATTTCCAAACGTGGCTCGCATCGCATGCTCAGCCACCTTCACCTAAATAAAAAATTAGGCTAAATTTCAACTTGATACCCTCAACTATCCATGTTTTGTAACTTGATACCCTAAAATTTTAAAATAGTTAACTTAATACCATCAACTATTGAAAATTTCCAACTTCATACCCTAAAATCCAAAAAATTCCAAAAATACCCTTGCCCCCCCCTCCCTCCCTCTCCGGCGTCCCCCCCCCCCCCCTCCGGCGTCCCCCCCCCCCTCTCCCCCCCGGCGGGGCGGCGCGCAGCAGCAGCGGCGGCCGGAGCAGCAGCGGCGGCGCGTGCAGCAGCAGCAGCAGCGGAGCGGCGCGCAGCAGCAGCGGCGGCCGGGCGGCGCGCAGCAGCAGCGGCGGCCGGGCGGCGCGCAGCAGCAGCGGCGGCCGGAGCAGCAGCGGCGGACGCGCAGCAGTAGCGGCAGCGGGGCGGCGGGGTGGCGCGCAGCAGCGGCGGCCGGAGAGGGAGGGGGGTTTGGGAAATAGAGAGAGGGGGGAGGGCATTTGGAAAATATATTTTTCAGGGTATCAAGTTGGCTATTTTGAAAGTTTAGGGTATCAGGTTGCAAACACATGGATAGTTGAGGGTATCAAGTTGAAATTTAGCCCAAAAATTACTTTAATTGAATAGACTATAGCGCACACACACATCACAATAGGAAAGAAAAAAAAATCGAAAAAAGGTTATTTAGGGGTATCGTATATTTTTTTCTTTTTGAAATGTCTTGACGATACGTACGAAATTTTATGCATGTTGTATTGCATATCCGTTGCGCCCACTATCTCCTAACTCCCACCAAACAGAAGTTTGTGCATGTTGTATTGCATGTCTGTTCCTCTACTAAGCCAGTGTCTTATACCTCTTTCTTTGGTAACCACAAGAGACACTCGAGTTCGGTGGGTCTCATATAATAGTTAAAATTAGAATTTGGATATCGAAAATGACCGGTGTTTGAATTTGAGTCTCTAAATTACTGTTCATTTGTCTATGTGAACAATAATTTGAAGACCCAAACCTTAACATAGATTATTTTCGAGATCCAAAATTCTAATATAAACTATTAAACATATGGTTGGTTTATAATAGTTAAAATTAGAATTTGAATCTTGAATGATCGGTGTTAGAATTTGGGTATCCAAATTACTGTTCATTTGTCTGCACGAAAAATAATTTGAAGACCCAAACATTAACATAGATTATTTTCGAGATCCAAAATTCTAATATAAACTATTAAACATATGGTTGGTTGGTTTTTTTTTTTTTTTTTTGGGTTGGGGGGGGGTGGGGGGGGGGGGGGGGGGGGGTGGGGGGGGTGGTGAGTGGGTGGGGGTGGAGCGAGGGAGGGGGGTCCATTCCTTTTGGCGAATGATAATCCAAGGGAAAAGGGACCACCATTGGCATCATTCCGCAATGGCATAATAAAAAAATAAAAAGAATAGCTAATATTTCTTTCCTCATTGAGTTCGAGTCTCCTCCATACGAAAGTGTGCAACTGTGTTGAATGGATGGAGATGCGAAATGTGATGTGGGTCCGATGAACCATGTCACTCTCTTGAGCTTGAGCCACAATGAGACCTACAAGTCCATGCATGTTGGATTAGGAAGAATCAATGTGATGGTATATATATATATATATATATATATATATATATATATATATATATATATATATATATATATAATCTAGCTTTCGAGAATGTCATCCAATCATTTGTGGGTCTCATTACACAAACCTAAATTGCACATGGATGGATATTCGTCTTCACTAAAGTCGCAATATTGGTAGGTAGGAAGCATTACCATTTTATCGGTTCTAAGACTATCAAAATTTTAGCAATTTTGGAAGGAAAAAAAAAATTCAAGACAGTCAAATTTGACTGTCATAAAATAAGTAGAACAGACAAATTTTTTTTTATATCCAGAACTGTTAAAATTTTGACAATCATACAACGAACCAAGATTGTCAAATTTTGATTCCCTCTAACAACGGTTGTTGTGGCTTTAGCAAAAGTCAATATATTTGTGTGCCTACCATGTTAATTGTAGATTCTCATGTTTCAGAAGTATGGCTCATATTTATGATCGACAACTCAGCTGATTGGATCATATTAAAAAAAGAGAATTAAATTAAAAAAAATTAATATTTTATGTGAAATTTTCTCTATGTGAGTTCAACTCTTTCTTTGCCTGATAGGTAGACCAAATATGTTCAATATAATTCCAAAAAATATGTTTACCTTCAAAAAATGCATATACACCTATAATATGGTTTAGTAATTTGGGAAGATCAAAAAAATCTAAGTTCAACATAAAAAAATTAAGAAACTTAAATACTATATATACTCAAAGAAATAAATGATCTAACGATGGCATATAGACTTTATTAATTTTCAAATTCAAATTTGTTACGTAATTGCCAGGGAGCCCTTTTACAATATTGAAGGATTTTTAAGGTAGATTACGAATGCTATCCTCAATTTATTACAACTTTAAAAATTAAATTTATTGTTTCTCTTATGAATCAAGGATAATTTTGATAATCCACCGTGAAAATTCTTGGATGTTGTAACTGTCTCCTTGGCAATTGCAACTCCCTTTGTCATATTGCAATTAATGAATTATAGGGGTTGGGTTACACACGTTGTAATTTCTAGTAAAAGAAGAACATGGACACAGAAAGAAGGTTATGAAGATTTAGATTAATATAATAAATTAGTTAGTAAATGACTAATTACTTTTTTTATCCATAATATTTTTTTTTAAAAAATATTAATATTTGAATGATATATTAGTATAATTTTCTAAGCTAAAAGAAACATGAAAGTATGTTTAAACTTCTCAAATTTACTTATTAAAAATTTCAAAATTTAGCACAACAATGATGAGGCTTGGAGTGGATTCATGGATATTATAATTAATGCCACCTACAAAAGGCAATATATATTTTGCACGAGAAGGTGACATATATAGAGCCGATATTCTTCGCCACTTTTAAGCGTGACGCTAGAGGCCCACTTCAGCTAGATACGGCTGTACTTTTACCAACTTGGAGAATCCATTACTATTCAAGACCACTCCACAAGTGGCAATGCCAAAGTGACAAATCAAAAATTTCTTATATATATATATATATATATATATATATATATATATATATATATATATATATATATATATATATATAGAGGAAGCGGATCAAAAGTCTCCCTTAGAAAACTCCCTAAAAAACCTCTCTCACTCTAATCCGTAATTAAATGTTAATATTAATGTTAATATTAACATTAAATACTAAAATTAACATTAAACTTAACATTAAAATTAATATTAACATTAATATAAAAAAAATATTAACATTAACATTAATATTAACATTAATATTAACATTAATATTAAGAATTGGAGTGAGGGGGTTTTTGGAGGGCTTTCTAAGGGGGGCTTTTGATCCGCTCATATATATATATATATATATATATATATATATATATATATATATATATATATATATATATATATATATATATATATATATATGTTAACATTAACATTAATATTAATATTAATATTAACATTAACATTAATATTACGAATTGGAGTGAGGGAGTTTTTGGAGGGATCTACCATATATTATATATATATATATTATATATATATATATATATATATATATATATATGGGAGCTGATCGTAATATACCATATATATATATATATAGATATATATATAATAATATATATATATATAGATATATATATATATATCTATATATATATATATATATATAGGGAGCGGATCAAAAGCCCCCCTTAGAAAGCCCTCCAAAAACCTCCTCACTCCAATTGTAATATTAATTAATGTTAATATTAATTTTTTAAATTTTTTTTATATTAATGGTTAATGTTATATAATATTAATGTTAAGTTAATGTTAATTTTAATGTTAAGTTTATGTTAATTTTAGATTTAATGTTAATATTAACATTAACATTAAATTACGGATTAGAGTGAGGAGGATTTTTGGGGCTTATAAGGGGGTTTTTGATCCACTTCCATAGGCAATGCCAAAGTGACAATAATGACAAATTGTTGATTTGTCACTTTGGCATTGCCATATTATTATATATATATATATATATATATATATATATAATATATATATATATATATATATATTCCCAAATATTTAAAGCCACCAAATATGATTTTATTATGACTTCGATGGATCGAGCCACGGGACGTATTTCATTTCATTTATTTAGTGAAAATTGAGGGACAGTGGACCCAATATACATGCAATAAGCATGCAAAAATTTCGTACATATCGTCAGACATCTGAAAAAATGATGATTTGAGTTGTCTATAAGTTGATTAAGAAGATCAAGGAAAAAGAAAAGAAAAAGAAATGAAGTCCCTAAAGAGAATTAATGTTTGACATTCCATTATGTTTATCTACTTGTATTGGATCACCAAATTAATTCATCTATTAATATAATAATTGAAAAATGATAGCTAGATACCATGTCACTAGTTGTTGTCTAATTTAGGACTTATTTGGTTCTACACGAATCTAAATATATTTGTTTAGAATTTTTTTTTCTCAAAATCCAAAATTCGTGGCTTCATTGCCACGCAAGTAAGTTCCCGCAAAACTATAAACTAGTATTATAATATAGAAATATTTAGACATTTTCAGGGAAAAAATACGAAAGTTTTGAGAAGAGAATAAGTTTCATTTATTTTCACACGCTTTCATGACACAGTTGGGAATTATGAGTAGAGTAAGAATGATAGACACATTTAAATTAAAGAAAGACCTAAAACATGTTATACTAAAACAAGAACTATATATGAAAGTAACTTGAAGGAAAAAAAATCCTACCAAAACAAGAATTACAATTAAACATTTTGTATCAGATTTTTCGGCATACCCGACCATATCAAAGGATGTTACTAGCGTTGGAGTGTCTCACATCCATATAATTTTAAAAAAATAATTTTGTCTACAGTTTGTGATCGTAGACATGATCGCAGTCCCACGTGACAGTCAATTATTGGTCCTCTGCTATCCGGACTCAAACCCCTTAAATCTGGAACATGAGACTAATAGGTGGCCGTGACGTGACCTGCTGTCACGTCCCCGATCACAAATTACGAACAAAATAGCATTAGCATTGTCTAATTTTATCTTATAATTGTAAGAAAATGATTTTGTATTTCGACCGGAATAAGTTGTGGGATATAAAGTTGTCGAATTGAGCAAGGAAATGCAAGCAATGGAAAACGTGAGAGTGAAAAGGAATTTCCTAATAGCAATTGGTGGACTAGTTTGCGTAATATCAATTACTAATCTGATTAATGGAGAAATGCTTTGGATTCCAAGATTTTATCATTACTTGATATGGAATCAGAAACATAAGCGACGACTTTGAAGGGATTGTATGAAGAAGTTGTGGTTCGGTTTCCAAGCTTAGAAAGTTCGAAAACAATTTTATTGAAAGTGGTTGATTTTTTGTTGATCTCATAGAATGTGATAATGGCGAAAAAAGAGAAGCAAGAGTATTCAAATTAGAATATAGGTTATTTTGACTATTAGTAACACTTTCTTGTCTAAAATCAGTGTCGGTAAGAATTTTAGAAAATTGTCGGTTAAAACTTCTTTTTTTAAAAAAATTTGGACTGTACCGACCACTTGAACTTGTCAATCCGTGAACCAGTAGCTTTAACGGGCTGGTTTAATACCGATCTACTATTTTTTTCCCCAAAAATCAAGTCAATTCGATCAATCCGATCGACCTGGACGGTCAGATCATTGAACCGTCTGACTCAGTTGAATTTTGAATCGATTTGACTTTGATTTTTGACTTTTTGCTTTGTGTTTGGTAGGAAGGATGGAAAAGTAGAAGGAAGGAAAAAGATAAGGATACATTTTTCTTCCATATGGAAAGGAAAGATCATTTTCTTCCTTTGTGTTTGGTAGTAAGGATGGAAAAGATAAGAGATGCATTTTTCTTTGTTTGGTATGAAACAAAAAGTGAAAGGAAAGAAAGTAAAAAATATAGGATTTACCAATTCTACCTCAACTAAAAATACGTATTTACTATTTAACTTCATAAATAAATTTTTAAATAATACATTCATATGGGAGTATATTGTAATTAATACAAGCCTCCACTTTTTCTCCCACTTTTGGGGGAATTGGATTTCTTAGATGACGAGGGAAAAGTAATCCCTCCACTTTTTCTTCCATACCAAATAAGAGAAAATGAATCTTTTCCTTCACTTTTCCCTCCTCTATTTATATGTTTACATAGTATATATATAATCAAAAAGCAAACATATGAACCAAAATGTTATTACATGGTACACAACTATTTTGAAATTTATAACTTTTTTTTGAGCAAAATCATATTCCTGGTGATTTATTGGTTCACCTCCTGAAGTTGCTAGCAATATCCAAAATATTTTAAAGCAAAAATCAAAGATTTGAATTTTTTGTTATTCTTAATGAGACTAAACCTGATGGATCACTTGTTTAGATCAGAAAGGTGAACCAGTTCCGTACGCGGCACAATACAAGAAATGTTTCCATATATACAAATGGAAGAGGGGAGGTGGCATGGGCACAATGACAAGACACTACGAAACCTGCTACGTCCCGAGCTCAATTTCGGCAACCCAAACTCAAATAAGCAAAGCTTGCATTGTCAGTCCCAAGCTCGAATAAAAGAGGAGAAAAAAAACAAAATAAAAAAATTAAAAGAAAACTTAAAAATGAATAAAATAATAAAGTAAACTTAAAATTTAAAAGAACATAAAATTTAAAAAAGAAAATTGAAAATCATTAAAAGAACTGAAAAAAAATAAAAAAAATCGACCGGACCGGCCCGAACCCAGCCCGCCTACGAACCGGACCGGCCTGGCCCAACCTTACCCAAGCCGGGTCACTAGGCCGGGCTGGGCTCAAATCCTTCGAACTGGGCCGGGCCAGGCCCGGCCCGCTGCTGCCACCGGTCCGGGCTGGGCCCGGACCAAGCCCGGTTGGACCCGATTTTTTTGGGACGGTCCGGCCCGGCCCGGGTCACACCTTGAGTATAAGGATACCAGATTTAGATAGGGATGGTCATTGGGCCCTAGGTCCATGGTCGTCCGAAAAGTTCGTCCAGCCCGATAGGCCAAAGTCCGATACATCCCGACTTTTAGGGTAGTCCAGTCCGGTCTATATTAGTATAGGGCATGACTTGGGCTAAGCATGCGCCTGCCCGAACCCGGCCCGAGGCCCACCCAATAGAAGCCCGTCCGAGCCAAGTCCTAAAAGCCCGTCTAAGTCCGACCCGAAAAGCCCAATACATTCCTAATTATAGGGTACAAATTTTAATTTAATTTGAAAGATGTTACAACTTACAAGTAGTGAAGTTCTAATTACCAATGTTAGTACGTTTATGCTCCGATACATTTGTTTGTGATTTGTTTGATCATGCCTACTTGTAGGATATACTGTTGTTCTTGTTGCTTGCCTTTTTCAAATTTTATATTGGCAATGGTTCTATGCCAAGCGTCATTTATGTGCTTTTGAACATTTGCTTGTGAACATTTGACTAAGGAATCCTGAATTTTGTGAATATTCAACGTCTTACTTAATGGTGTGCTTGTGAAGATATGTAATAATTAGGTCCGAGAAGGTCCGTTTGGACATTTTACAGGAATAGTCCGGTCAGACCCGACTTAGCTCTAAAAGTCTGACCTTTATTTGCGGGCTTGGACTTCATAGATAATAATTAAGCCCGACTCGACCCGGTTCGAAATTTCTCTAGGGCTAAAAAAGATCGGCCCATGCCTGGCCGAGCCCATACTTTATAGGCCTAGGCAGTTCAGCCCAATTTCGATCCTTAGGTTTAGATCTAATTAGACTCTAGGTATTGAATTTGTCCGTTTTAGACTTTAGATACTCGAATTTTTTTAGTGACACATTTTAGTGACGAATTGTACTTTTAGTAACAAAATGAGTCTTTTAATGATGAATATAATATGTCACAAAAATTTCGTATACCCACAGTCTAATTAGTTAGGTCACAAACTTTGTAACCTTATACAAATAATCCATACTCTTTTCTATGGATCTATTCATAACAATTAACATATTGTTCCTACTTTACAAAAAAGTATACTCGGCCGTTACTCCTATAAAGAGAGAAGAAAGTTGCTCACAATCTTTGTCCCTAGCTCTTGACAACTCACATTATTAAGTATGTAGGCTCTTTCTGAAAATTCTTTAGCCAAAATCTTAATTACTCCACATTAATGTTGCTCATGCACATCTTCTCTCACCTCCCAATAAAATTCAAATTCCTCTACTCCCTCACCACGCTAATGTTAGACTTTTCTCCTGAGCTTCCGATTATAGTTCTTGTCAAAAAAATCGGACCAAAAAATTGACACGACTAGGACACTCGGTTGGGTCAAATTGGTCCAACCGGTAAGTTAATTCGGATTAAATCAGTTATATAGTCTTACAAGCTTACATCGAATATATTATTTAGAATATATTATTTACAAGCTTACATCGAATATATTACGTAGTACACACCTACATATATACTATTTAGAAGTTTTGTATGTTTATCATAGTAGAATTAGTCAAGAAGTAAACATATTAACTTTGATCGTATGTAAAGTCCAAAACAAAAGTCAAAAGACCAGATTAAATCAGTTTAAAATTTAACTGGATCAGACGATCCGGTGGTATGACTGGCTATCGACTGGGTTCACCAAGTTAATTGATATTAAATCAGTCCAATAAAGCTACTGGTTTATGGGTTGATCGGTTCAACCATTCAGTCCGATCCGATTTTATGTGCTAAACTTTGTTCAACTCAGCAACAAATCATGCCAAATGGGATATAGTTTGTTTGTGAAGAAGAGATGAACTGTCAATAGGGATATAGAGGTGCTATATTTTTGTTGAACTCTGTAAAAAAAAAAAAAAAATCCTGAAGTCAAGTAATGTAGGAAAAGGTTGAATGAGAGAGTTTGTTGTGAAGAAGAAGAGATGAATGTCAATGGAGAGCTCTTGGAATTCTCTTTTTATTTTCACCTTTTGGGCGGTAGGTGGTACGTTAAGACCGAAGATAGGTATATGCTAGTTCCAAAGAAGAAACCAGAAATTTGAAAAAAAGAAAGAAAGAAAAACATATTTGAAAAAAAAGTAAAAAAGATAAATTGGGTGGACTGGAGCCCACCTTGATCCTTAAGTTGTTCCACCCTTGTGTGCGATCTTCAAAAGAATTTCCGTGACAAAAAAAAATAGTATGCAAGGCTACTAAACACAAAAGTGAGATATAAGTACAAATTCATATTAATAGGTAAGGACGAAAATAAAAAATTCTGAAAAAATATTAGTTAAACTAGGTCCGCCACTTATTTTATCGATCGAATCACTTAAATCATACAATGTCGATCATATTTCAATCTTCTTTTCTTATCATTTGAGATAGAACCCACGTGTAAGATTTGAGTGACCATGTCCATAGAATTAGTGGTGGACCTGGTTAACCTAATATGTTTGTCTTGAACATGGACAAATCCAGCACCCAGGACCGAAAGGAAAATTCCTGTTACGTAGTTTCTTCGATTCTATTTTGCTTTCCTTTAAAAAAAAATTCAATAAATAGTGTTGAATTGGTAAGTTGATGTCATTGTAACTCGGAGGTCTTCGTCCTCACCAGGTACATTATCTATAGTCTCTATGTAATTCTTCCTTAAACTTTTGTAACCCTCTTTTTTTCCAGAAAATTTTGTGTCCAACACTTACCTCAAATCTTATAAAAATCCCTTCTCGATACATTTGAATTCATACAAGGTATCCTCTCTTTATCCTAATTAGATGATGAAATCTAACTTTTTCGCACCGTACTAATTTTGTGTAAAGATTTTGTACTTCATTAAGTCTTCTAAAGCTTTTATGGAAGAAAAAGTGGAAGCAAAGTCTTTCGATCTTTGTATTTCTTTAAAGAGAGCATCACGGTATTAACTATGTTGACGATTGTTCTCGAATAGAGGTTGTTTATTCACAATAGTGATGATTTGATTGTTAGATATTCCTGCAAACAGAGAACTATCCAAATGTGGAATTCTTCCAAATAAGAGCAACTCACCGCAAAATTGAAGATAGGTTTTCATATTTGATCTTGTGGAGCAAAATATTCTTTTTTTTTTTTTTGAGATTTGCTCTCCCATAAGTTAATGAAAAATTGTAAAATGATATCGAGGCCAAACATGGTTATTTTTTGTCCTACATATTTTTTTAATAAATATGTATTTTCTTTTCATCTTTTTGTAATATTAGGTAAAATAGTGAAAGCTTTTGTTTCAAGATAAAGAGTGTAAGTTTGATTCTTTGATTGAGAATTTTAACATTGTTTTTGTTATATTAGGTAAAATAGTGGAAGCTTTTAATAGTCAATGAGGCTTGTACAATGTTTTCTGATTTTTAAGATGGATTATCAAAATTATTCTTAATTTATAATTATTAAAAATAATGTTTACAACTTTTCATATAAATTAACAATAATTTTACTAACCCACTTAAAATTTTGTGGACATTGTAAAAAAGTTCATTGGCAACTACAATTTCCTAAAAAATAAATCAAAAATATTTCCAAGTTCTAGCCGACTTTCCCTCCTTCCTATCTAGCTTTTAGAAAGTGAGTGCAACTTCATTTAATTTAAATATAAGTAGAGGAAATCTAGAGCCAAACAGTACACCACGTTCCGCCGTCTCATAGTTTTGAAACAGTGAGCTCCCATTATCTATTCCTTTTCTCTCTTCTTAAGCACATCACTTCGTTGCTTCTCATTTGAACGTTTTCTTCATAACAAAATTTATTAAGTTTCTATTCATATATGAGAATCCATCTTGGGTTCTTATGACCGAATTCGAGTTGTTCTTGTGATTACCGAGGAGAGGTATAAGATCCCGACTGGACGGCGAAAGATCAGTGGATCATTTATTTGGTGGAAGTTGAAAACAGTGGGCCCAACATGCATGAAATGCAGCGTGCACAAAGTTATTGGGCTTCTAAAAAAAAAATCTTGGGTTCTTATGAGCAAATGCTCTGTTTTTATTTTCTTCCTTCTTCTTTTTCTTGAATGTAGAGAGTTCATGACTAGAAGTTATCTATTCCCTTTCTCTTCTTATGCACATCACTTCATTGCTTCTCGTTTGTATATTTTCTTCAGAACGAAATTTATTAAGTTTCTATTCATATAGGAGGATCCATCTTGGGTTCTTATAAGCAAAATTATAAGCAAATGCTCTGTTTCTTTTGGGTTTTTTTCTTCTCTTCTTGAATGTAGAGAGTTCGTGACTAGAGGTTCTTCGTCCGATGAAGAAGATGCCTCGGGGCTACTTTCGCAAAGACAGTTCGTCGAAGAGCACAGCTGGAGATGACGGCCAGTGCTCTCGACCGATCATCGACAAAGTTCACGAAATAGAGGCAATGAGGAGAAAGGTTAGATTTCTTCCATTGATCTTTCTTTTCTTTTTTTGGAGAGAAGAGTTCTTTGGTTGATATTCCATCAGAGTTCAATCTATGATTGGATAATGTGTGCTGAAATTAGACATTATTTCAAGTTTGTTTGCAGGAAATATACAAGTACATTGGTAATTGTTGTTCTAGTACTGGTTAGAATAGTGGCTATTAGTATTAATTTGTTGTCAAGATGGTTGGCACCTTTGTTGCAGGAGCACTGGAAAATGGTGTCCGTGTCTGTATCATATCCATGCATGTGTCTGTATGTATTGAGGTTCACAATATCAGTATTGAAATCTGTATCGGGCCCGTTATATGAGTATGGGGATTGACGATATCAGCGGTTTTGGATTGGAGTATCAGATTTTTTTTCGGGAATCAAATAATTATTAATAAATTATTAAAATGTTAGAATTTTTTTCATATATTTAGGCATAATTTAAAGTATTTTATGTGTTATTTCTTATTAGTTTTGAAATTGAATGAAATAGTGCTTGGTTTACATGCGATAGATAAATTTTCTTCTTTTAGAGCATCATTAGTAGTTGGGACTCTCCAATGCAATTTGGAGCCCAAAATTTCAAAAAAAAGGTAAATGTCGAATGGGTTGGGTTTGTATGAGAATAGTAGGAAATGATAAAGTGAGATCTGGTCCCAAAAATTGTGTGGTCAAAAATTAATGTAGGAAAAAATAATATAAAGTTTAGAATCTAGAAAGTTGGGCTCCAAATTGGAACTTACTATTCTACAAAACAAGATTCTACAATCTAGAATCTAGAAATTGGGAGGCCCAACCCTTAGCACCCATGGATGGGTTGGGACCGAAATTGTAGAAATTGGGACTAGGGATGAGACTTATTATTCTACAAAATGAGCTCCTACATTCTAAATCTAGAATCTAGAAAATGGGATGGGCCTTATTAATGATGCTCTTACATGCTTGTAGAACCTTACTATGCTTTTTCCTCCTAGATAATTGATCTTTTTCGTTCAATTTTCTGTGCCGAATTGACTGAGAAAAAGATACCCAATGTGGATATCAATGTCAGGTCGGGACATGCCATATCGTATCTATATGGGCCACATCGGATCCGTATCGACGATTTTGGATCGGAGTATCGGATTTATTTTTTTCTTAACGGGAATCAAGTTATTAATAAATAATTAAAATTTTAGTAAAAATATTTTATACATTTAGGCATAATTTGAAGTATTTTCTATGTTGTTTCTTAGTTTTGAAATTGAATTAATAGTATTTGGTTTATCTACGATTGATGAGTTTTCTTCTTTTACAAGCTTTGACAGCCTTACTATGTTGTCACATCCTTGATAATTGATCTTTTTCGTTCAATTTGCTGTGTCGAATTGACTGAAAAATAGATCCCAATGTGGGTTTCGGTCAGGTATCGGTATCGGATCAGGACATGCCAAACCGTATTCATATGGGCGGATATTGCAAACTATGATGTATTCATGCAACAACCTACTTGATAATGTCTATATTTTGTATCTGTCCTTACCCGTGTCCTTAACCGTATCCTTACCCGTATCTGTGCATCCAGTATCTATGTTGATAATGCTTAAGATGTTTATGTATGTACTTATTTGTAACAATTAAACATCATTACAGGTACTTGACATGCCAAGAAGGGAAGGGGCAGAGGAGGTTGGTCCTCTAGGTTTGACATTAACCAAAACTCAATCCTTCCTTGAGCTCATCGAGACGGAGTTGAAGAAGACTCAACAGGAGCCCGAGAAGTTCAAGGCATCTACTGTGTCCGCGATCTCGCTACAAATTGGTTCTTGGAAGGTTAACTGACCCATAGCCCAATATCGATCGATCGATCGATGCAATTAAGTTCTAATTGGGGAATATATGTTTCATTTTCTGCAGGTAGTATCATCAAATGAATGCAATGTAGTTGCCAAGTTCTACTATGGGAAGCAAAGAGTTTTGTGGGAGGTGCTGGTTGATGGGAGGAAGAGGAAGATGGAGATAGCGTGGCTCAACATTTCAGGGATTACTGCTAGCTCTGCTAAAGGAAAACCTGACACTCTTGAGATCCAGGTCTTATTTCTCCTTAGCATATATATGTTCTTGAACATTTAGTCTTTAGTTCTTCGATTCTAATGGTTTGTTATGAACTTGAAAACAATGCTACTGTTGTACAAATACTGATCATCTAACATCTTCTACTATATATAATGAGACTTCAAAACGGCTCAAAAGTGAGCCGTCTAAGCCGTCATTATATCACGGTCCATTTTATTTTAAAAAAAAATAAATTATGTAAAAATTGTTGAAAAATGTTTAAATTTGACAACATGGGGAATCGAACTCAACCAAACAAAAAAAAATACCTCACACCTTAACCACATGAAATAAAAGAGATATTTGACCATAATGAGATAATATTGCTATTATACGGGCAAAGCAGGTGCATTTACTAGTAACTATATAATGAGGCTTCAAAACGGCTCATTTTTGAGCCGTCTAAGCCGTCATTATATTACGGTCCATTTTATTTTTAAAAAAATGTGTAAAAGATTGTTGATTTTTTTTTAAATTTATCAATATGAGGAATCAAACTTAACCAAATAAGAAAAAGACCTCACACCTTAACCACATGAGTTATAAGAGATATTTGACTATAATTGAATAATATTCTTATTATACGTTATTACACGTGCAAAGCACTTGCATTTACTAGTCTAACATAAAGGGGAAGTTTGTTACGCGAAGTGCTAAATAGGCGGAAATTCTACATTTTCGGAAATCAATTTTTTTGTATTAAATTGGCCAAACAGTTATATTTTTATGTTTGGTGAATATATAAATATTCCCAAAAAATAAGAAGAAGAATAAACTGAAAAAATAAAAGGATAAAAACAACTGGAAAAAAAAAACGTTATTAAAAGATGAGAAATATAAAAAGATAAAAAAACTGAGGAAAAACACAAAATAACAAAAATCATTATTGAAAAAATGAAACAAAACAGAAGAAACAGGAAAAAATAAACCAAAACATTCTTTAAATATTGAAAAGCAGATACAAAATGAAAGACAAAAAAAGAAAAGAAAAAACATTCTAAAAAAGAAAAAAAAGACTAAAAAAATCATTAAAAAAATGAAACAAGATTTATAAACTAAAAATAATAATAACTGCCAAAAAAACACATATAGGACGTGGGCAAATTTTGTTTAACCGGATTATCAATTTCCGAAAATAAATTTGTATAACCTAAATCAAATATATATATATATATATATATATATATATATATATATATATATATATATATATATATATATATATATATATATATATATATATATAGATATATATTTCCTATATATATATATATATATATATATATAGGAAATATATATATATATATATATATATATATATATATATATATATATATATATATATATATATAGGAAATATATATATATATATATATTTCCTATATATATATATATAGGAAATATATATAAATATATATAGGAGTCCTCTTCCATCCTAAATCTGTCCGGAAAATAAAAAAAAATCTTGTAATTTGGTGAATTTGCAGGTGGAAAGGCCACCGAAATTTTATTGCGAAAAGGACTCGCCGCCAGGGAGGAACACCAAGTGGGCATTAGCTGACGATTTCACAGGCGGCTACGCTCAAACATACAAGTACATATGTGTCGATCACTTCTTGATTTGAATCATTAATTAGGAATGTACGTAATTCAAATATACGTATACTAATTTTGTCAATTTTCTGCACTTTCTTTAGGAGACACTTTGCAGTGTTCAAGGAGGGAATTCTAGAGGACAGTCTCACAAAGCTTCTTCACTCCGACGACCGACTGTACCGACTAAGCCAGAACTCTTTCCCGCCGGCCTTCAGCCCTTCGATGTTCTTCGACGTCGTGCCAGTCGAGCAGCAGCCTGAGCTGGTTCGACAGGCTTCCATGCAGCACCAGGCTATCGACGCCGTTCGCTCGGCTCCTCCTTCACAGACCACAACGATGCAGGAGACGGTTCCGAACTTGCGCACTCCTGCGGAGGATTTCGTGTCGTATCGACCGAGCGATTCGTGGGACGTCAATTCCGTAATGGACTTGGGTCACTTGGTTCCCTTCCAAGCTACACCGAACTTCTCATCAGTTCCTCTCGAAGATACGACTATGCTAGAAACAGGTACGCTCGTTCGTGGAGCACCTCATCATTCTAATTAGGTAACTCGGTGCTCTCAACTATTTCAGTTTTTCAACTTAATATTCTTTTTTCAATTTTTTTTTTTTTTTACAATTTGATAGATCGACGATTGAATTATTTTTGATTTAATATACGAAAAATGACAAAACTATCCCGGTCAACATTTCACTCCACCTCCTGCCCTGGCTGCCACCCCCCCCCCCCCCCCCCCCCCCCCCCCTTTTTTCGTGCATAGCAACGACGACAGCAACGACAGAAGAGACAACGGAGGGGAGGGGGGGGGAGGAGGTAGCGGGGAGGTGGGCTGCGGGGACAGGTGGGAGAGGTGGATATGGGTGCAGTGGGGGGATGGGGGTGGGAGAGGCAGCCGGAGGGTGGTGGGGCAACCGGGTGGGGGAGAGAGAGAGAGAGAGAGAGGGGGATGGACACTACAAAAATGCAGGACGTGTCGTGTCAGACACGTATCGGATGTCCTGTCTGTGTCCGTGCCCGTGTGTAACACCCTGATATACATTGATGTTAAGATCGCCGAACGTTTAATCCCTTTGCCCTTGCGTGTAGGGAACTACCCGCCAGATAACTTCTACTCGACAGTGCTCCCTGGTCTACCGAAGGACGCCCCTGTATGGAACGTAGGAGCTCCGAACAAGCCGAGTTCTAATTACGGAGCACAGGAGACCCAAGTTGATCAGTACGCTGCTCCATTTTCCGGGCTGCCACCTCCGGCGATCGAGCCAGGCCTCGCTCCATTCTATGTCGACGACGAGCGCTCTCTCCTCGGGACAGAAAGCTACTCTTTCGGGCCTTCCATGGACGTGAGCGTACGAGCGGGAGGGCGAGAAGGGTCCCGGTCGGGTGGGGTTGGAGAGTGCAGTCTGAGTGGTCCGAACCTGGCTATGGTACCGACAGCTTACTGTCCTGACGAAGCAGCACAGGTGCTGCAACCAGCATCGACCTCCATGTGTATCAACGATGGGAGGCCTAAATTTAGATTCTAGACTCTCCAGTTGTCGGTCTGCCAGAGGGAGAGCTGTTGATCGATGATGAACATACTTCTTTGGAATTTCTTTTGTTAGATGTAAGGAAGAGATCAAGTTTTTTTTTTTTTTTAGTTAATTGACCAAACAGTGTACGAGGAATGTTATGGTAGTCATTTTGGTGATGAAATTTTTTTGTTTGGTTAACTTGGTATCTAAGATTTACAGTTTGGTGAGACATCTCGATTGAGGGAGACTAACTCATTCATCCGCAGAGAATTCTTATTCATCCGCAGAGAAGGTAACGAGTTAGCTCATCGGCTGGCATTTCACGCTCTGCATAATTCTACGGTTCTTAATGATAATCAAATGTATATTCCTCCAAGTTGTATCCTCCAGCTACTTAAAAAAGAAGCTGGTATTCATGTTCCTCCTGAACTTTAGTTAATTGAATAAAACCATAGCCGTTGATCCAAAAAAAAAAAAAAAAAAATTATAGTTTTTTTAAAAAATGTCCGAACTAGATTTCGTTGGTATTTTGGATGAAAATAGTTAAGAATGGACATGAGATTTCTTATTTTTAGGATTATTTTTACGTTGACTATAATTGGTTGTAGAGACGTCATTTTGTACTCGTTAAAAGCTATTTGTTTATGTAAGATTTCTTCGAACACCAATTTTCTTAGTCGAAAAATAAAAGTGTGACAAAAATAACTATGAAACATAAAACAACCATCACTTGTATATTTTAATCGATTTTCATCTAAAAATACCAATGAATCTAGTTCAGGCATTTTTTTAAACCAAAATGCAAATTTTAGGTACCAAATTAACTCAAAAAAATTTGATCACCAAAACAGCAACCACTACATTCTTCGGACATCATTTGGGTAAATAACCTTTTTTAACTTCTTTTTTTCACTTACAAGTACTGAGGGTCACTTATAAGTGTCACTCCATTTCACTTATAAGTGCACTTATAAAACATGTTCTTCTTCTTCTTCTTCTTCTTCTTCTTCTTCTTTTTTCTATTTGTAAGTGATCTTTTTCACTTATAAGTAACTTTGTTGTTCTTTTATTATGGCACTTATAAGTGCTATTTGTTGGTGCCGAGGCACAATTTTCGATGGAAAATTCTGAAACTGAAACAATTGTAAAGACAACGTTTCAAATGCAACACCTTAAAGAAGATGTGCAACAGAGATCCTGGAGGATTCTGAATTACGAGGATCTAAAAAGATTCTACGCAATACACAAAAATCTAAAGAGACTTTGTGCAAGCAACTATCGGCAGTAGAGCTTCTAAAAAGAAGTTACTGTAAAAGGCAACAGCAGCGATGACAGACGAGAATGAGATGCTGGGGTGAATGAACCACCATTGCTCAAAGCTTTATTCGCCCCACACGAGCACGAACAGCTTCCAGGAACCAACAAGTTCACGAAGAACTTCTGGAACGCTCGTAAGTCAATATTTGAGACTTGAACGGGCTTCCTGGACTTTACAGACTCCCTTAACTCTCTTCTTGGTGCATCTTTCAAAGGAGGCCAAGGGCTCTATTTATAGAGTGGAGTTGAGACTTCACCTCTTCTCCTATCCGATGTGGGACTAAAATACCAATACTCAAAAATAGAGTTTGATATTTTAGATCATCCCACAATCAGCATAGAAGTGTGCCAGTCCACGCCTACCCCCCCCCCCCCCCCGAACACTCCCGTGCATGCACGAGACATCCTGGAGTCCGTGTCCGAGTCCGAGTCCGCACAACAAAAATTAACTTGCATCCTTGTTGGATTTAATCCTTTTTCCTTCTAGAAAAATACTTCCACATGGCACAAACTTGTGCCCCACTACACCTCATGTGCACACCTCAACACAAGCAATGCATTATATTGAGATACTCACCATTTGGTGTAGCCGATGTGGGACTATCTTTTCTAGTCCAAAGGCAAAAACACCAACACTATTTTATCATTATGCTCTCTCATAAAAAAAATATGGATAATATATGACAATCCAAAAATATGCATGCCAAAATATTATACTATAAATGCCAAAATGTTTAGCTCAACAAACATAGACATAATGTGTTCTATAATTCGAAGTTCGTCTTACACAAATACACATATCATGTTTTGTTCTAGACGGAAAAGAGAGGAGATTCTCTATTGTCAGGAAGGAAAAGAGAGAGGAAGGAAATATTAGGTTTATATTTAGGAAAATTAGTTTCTATTAGAGTTTGGACAAGTGAAAAAAAAAGTTTGTAGATGAACATAATATACATTCAGATGCAATAAGTACTAAACAATTCAATAAGCAAGAAAAATTAATTACTTATGGATTTGGAGCCACTTACAAGTGAAAATCATTTATAACAGTAAGAAAGGTACGCATTTATTCTGACCAAACTTTAAGTGAGAGCCATACAAAATAAATAAAATAAAGAAGGTGCCGCCTTAGTGTAAAAATATGTTGTCTACTTTAGAATAAACATTTTCTCTACAGCAGCATCCCGAAGCCACTCTGCTTCATCTGCAGCAGCATCCAATGCAAAGAATTCAGATTCCATGGAGGAGCGAGATAACATAGTCTGCTTCTTCGACTTCCACGATATAGCAGCTCCGCCCATGGCGAATACGAATCCACCTGTGGAATACTCGCTCTCCATATCTGAACACCAGCTAGCATCACTGAAGCCTTCCACTACTGACGGATCTCCGTTGTAGAAAAGTGCATATGTCTGAGTTTTCTTGAGATATCTCATAACACGCTTCACAGCTTTCCAGTGCTCAACGCCTGGATTGCTAGTGAACCGACTCAGCATTCCCACGGCAAGAGCTATGTCAGGCCTTGTGGCAGTAGTAGCGTACATCAAGCTTCCGATGACGCTAGCGTACTCCAACTGCCTGACGCTTTTCCTCGAATTTGGCTCCAGCTTCTGATCACTCCGGTACGGTGTATCAATAATAGGAAGATCTTGATACCCGTAGCGAGTGAGCATCTTCTCAATATAATGAGATTGTGACAGCGCTATTCCAGTGCCTGTCCGGATGATCTTGAGCCCCAAGATTACGTCAGCATCCCCCAAGTCTTTCATACTGAACTTGGTCGAGAGGAATTTCTTTGTCTCTGTGACGCAGCTTAAATCCGTACCTAGGATTAGCATGTCGTCCACGTAAAGACATACGATTACTCCTCTTCCGTCAGCAAACTTCGTATAGACACACTTGTCTGTTTCACTGACCTTGTAGCCATTTGACCTTATCACCTTGTCAAACTTCTCATGCCACATTTTGGGAGCTTGTTTCAAACCATATAGAGACTTCATCAACTTGCAGACTTTGTCTTCCAGACCTCTGACGACAAAACCTTCTGGTTGTTGTATGTAGATCTCTTCGGTCAGCTCGCCATTAAGGAATGCCGTTTTCACATCCATCTGATATATCACCAGCTTGTGTATTGCTGCTAGAGCAATTAACAATCTGATGGTTGTCATCCGAGCTACTGGAGCATAAGTGTCAAAGTAGTCGATCTCCTACTTCTGAGCAAACCCCTTGGCCAGTAGCCTGGCCTTGAACTTGTCAATGGTTCCATCTACTTTCATCTTCTTCTTGAAGATCCATTTGCATCCGATGGGTCTTGCTCCTTCTGGCAGATCAACCAATACCCATGTGTTGTTGGAGATGATTGAGTCAATCTCGTTGTCTATCGCCTCCTTCCAGAATACAACATCTCTGGTCTTCATCGCCTCATTATAGGTAAGCGGATCTGCTTCCACATGATAAGTGACGAAGTCATCTCTGAAGTCTTTCGGCCTCCTCGTTTGCTTAGTTGACGGCTCAGCGAGTTCTGGTTCAGCTGGTGTCTCCTTGACGACAGCTTCATCTTGGACTACTGGTTCATTAAAGACTTCTGTCTGCTTTGTACCCTCATCATTCTTCGGAAGATCCGCGAGAACAATATTCTTGTGTTTTGCAAACTTGTCTTCAAAGTATTCAGCATCGCATCGATGATATGGTTTGACTCGATATCAAGGAATCTCCGAGCATCACTCTTCTCGGTATACCCCAAGAAGATCGCCTTCGTAGTCCTTGTCCCCAGCTTCTGAATCTTCAGATCCGGGAGCTTCACATAAGCCAGACACCCCCACACTCGAATGACATTCAATTTAGGTCTGACTTTGAACCAGAGTTCATGAGGAGTTATGGCGGAAGTTGCATATGGCACTCTGTTCAGAATGAACGTTGCCGTTAGTGCAACTTCTCCCCAGTAGCACTTTGGAAGACCTGCAGTCAACAGCATAGAGTTCATCATCTCTGTCAATGTTTTGTTCTTCCTTTCTGCTACTTCCGTTAGATTGAGGAGAGTACGGAGCCGTTGTCTCATTGATGATTCCATGTTCTTTGTAGAATGATAAGAATTCATGAGATCGATACTCCCCGCCTCGATCGCTCCTTAACCTCTTGAGTTGTTGTCCAGTTTGCCGCTCAGCCTCGGCCCTGAACTCCTTGAACTTCTCGAATGCTTCGTCTTTAGACTTGAGCAAGTAGACGAAAGCATACTTTGAGAAGTCATCGATGAAAGTAATAAAATACTTCATCCCGGCCTTTGTAGAGAATTGTTTGAAGTCACAGATATCTGAGTGAACCAACTCCAGAATATCTGTGCTTCGATGGACCCTGTGAAAGGGTTTCCTTATGATCTTCGTCTGAGCACATACTTCGCATTTCTCTACCTTACCCCCACACTTGGAGATAAGTCCTAGACTAGACATTCTGTTAATCCTTTTACAATGAACATGTCCTAGCCTATTATGCCACAACTCAAGAGAATAATCAGAAAAAGTGATTGCATTTATATTATCATGCTGGGTTACAACAAGCTGAATCTTGTACATTCCTTCAGTTTGGAAGGCTTTCCCGAAGAATGTACCCTTCTTGGACATCACCAACTGGCCAGCATTGATGTCCATCCTCAAGCCTGCGTTACAGAGCAGACTTCCAGAGATCAGGTTCTTAGCAATTACTGGAACATGCTTCACACCTTGAAGCGTCAGGGTGTTTTCCGATGTGAGTTTCAGCTCCACCCGTCCCGATCCCCAGTACTTCAGCTTGTGCCTGGTTTGCCATTATGACCTTCTCTGAAGTTGGCTCATAAGAGACGAACCAGTCCTTGTCTGAACAGACATGGCAGGTCGCACCAGTGTCTATCCACCAGTCCAAGTCAGCCCCCACAGTTGCAACATGTTCTATCATGGCAACTAGATTAGTAATCATGGAAACCTTACTAGGCTCACCTTGTTCTTTGGGCTTGGACTTGCATTCGGATTTGTAGTGGCCCTTCTTGCCACAATTGAAGCAAGTCACATGGGACTTGGACTTCTGCTGCTTGAAAGCAGGACCCTTCACATTCAGATTCGTGAAGTCCTTCTTTTTGCGATGAGAAGCCGCCTGCTTCCCCTGGTACTCTCTGGTTTGGACCAGATTAGCCTTCGCCAGTTGCTTGGACAGAGTATCCATCTTCTGTTGAGAGGGCATCTCGTCCTCAACATGGATCTCTTGCAAAAAATCTTCCAAGCTAATTTCCATCTTCTTTCGATGCATCCTTGCATAGAAGTTGCTCCATTCTGTAGGAAGTTTCGCGACGATCCCTCCAACGACAAACTTGTCGACGAGGGGCATGTTCTCGTCTTCTAGTTTCTGACGCAACTTCATAAACTCCTTCACTTGGGGCAGCATCGCCTTCTCGTCTTCGAAGGTCCACTTGTGGTATTTTTCTACCATGAAGATCTTGGACCGGTTCTCGTCATCTTCATAGAGCTTTCCCAAGGAGTCCCATATCTCTTTGGCAGATGTCTTCTTGGAGTAGGACTCTGCCAAAGAGTCTTCCATGGAATTGAGTATCAGTAGTTTGCATATACTGTTTTCTCTCTTCCACTTCGCTTGCTTGGTCGTAGCAGCGGCCACAGCCGCAGCAGATCCAGTGGTTGGAACGATCGGTTCTTCTTCTGACAGCACGTGATCAACATTCACGAGTTGAAGATTTAAAGTGGCCTTTCGTTTCCATATCTGGAAGTGTTCGCCATTGAATTTCTCCAACTTGTTAAAGCCGGTATCGATGAGCGAAGCACGAGAGTTATCCATCTTCTCAATAAAGCTTTGAGATTGTTGGTGCCGAGGCACAATTTTCGATGGAAAATTCTGAAACTGAAACAATTGTAAAGACAACGTTTCAAATGCAACACCTTAAAGAAGATGTGCAACAGAGATCCTGGAGGATTCTGAATTACGAGGATCTAAAAAGATTCTACGCAATACACAAAAATCTAAAGAGACTTTGTGCAAGCAACTATCGGCAGTAGAGCTTCTAAAAAGAAGTTATTGTAAAAGGCAACAGCAGCGATGACAGGCGAGAATGAGATGCTGGGGTGAATGAACCACCGTTGCTCAAAGCTTTATTCGTCCCACATGAGCACGAACAGCTTCCAGAAACCAGCAAGTTCACGAAGAACTTCTGGAACGCTCGTAAGTCAATATTTGAGACTTGAACGGGCTTCCTGGACTTTACAGACTCCCTTAACTCTCTTCTTGGTGCATCTTTCAAAGGAGGCCAAGGGGCTCTATTTATAGAGTGGAGTTGAGACTTCACCTCTTCTCCTATCCGATGTGAGACTTCACCAAGGGGCTCTATCTTTTTTAACCTTTTTTTTCACTTATAAGTACTGAGGGTTACTTATAAGTGTCACTTACTCCATTTCACTTATAAGTGCACTTATAAAACATGTTCTTCTTCTTTTTTCCATTTGTAAGTGATCTTTTTCACTTATAAGTAATTTTGTTGTTCTTTTATTATGGCACTTATAAGTGCTATTTTACCATTATGCTCTCTCATAAAAAAAATATGGATAATATATGACAATCCAAAAATATGCATGCCAAAATATTATACTATAAATGCCAAAATGTTTAGCTCAACAAACATAGACATAATGTGTTCCATAATTCGAAATTCGTCTTACACAAATACACATATCATGTTTTGTTCTAGACGGGAAAGAGATGAGATTCTTTATTGTTAGGAAGAATAAGGGAGAGGAAGGAAATATTAGGTTTATATATAGGAAAATTAGTTTCTATTAGAGTTTGTACAAGTGAAAATAATAATAATAAGTTTGTACATGAACATAATAGACATTCAGATGCAATAAGTACTAAACAATTCAATAAGCAAGAAAAATTAATTACTTACAGGGCCGGCCCTGGCCCAGGGCGGCCAGGGCGACCGCCCAGGGCCTCAAGAAATTTGTGGGCCCAAAAAATTTATTTTTACATAAGTTTATTAATAATTTTGTACCTAAACTAGAACAAATATGTAACATGATTCTCTTTAACACAAAATAGTTGTGGTGTATTGGTTATTAGATTATACTTGCATACTAGAGGTCCTAGGTTCAATCCTTGGTTGTAACATTTTTTTTATTTACTTTTATTTCAGGATTTTATTTTTTTATTATATATGGACCCATTTATATGGGCCCTATTTTAAAAATTTGTCCCGGGCCCCCATAAACTCAGGGCCGGCCCTGATTACTTATGAATTTGGAGACACTTATAAGTGAAAATTATTTATTTATAAGTGAGAGTCACACAAAATAAATAAAAGTGAACAGTAAGAACGTCGTGTAAATGTGTATTCTTGGTGTCTGTCTCCCAGTGTCCGTCGTCAGGAAAGGGGAGGATTTTTGATCTCTGGACATCAGCGCCGGCGGCCTCGTCAGCACTCTTCTTGGTAATTTTTGCATTATCGGAGTGGTTTTTTTTTTTTTTTTTTTTGACACGAATTCGTCGGCATTTAGTTGAATTGCTTGTGGTTTGTAGGCACGAAGGAGGTGTATGGGATCCGCTGGCGAGAAAGGGCAGAAGGGTATTATAAGTAACTAGATTGGAATATGTTCTTATTTAGACATACATGTCAATTTCCTCTAATATTTCATTCGACAGATAACAATGCATTAGATAACAAAACATTAAAGATTATAGTAAAGAATTTTTTTGTTTCTTGTTTTGTTATCTTGTGATTATGCTTATACAATTTTAACTAGAATGTTAGTCACAAGAAGTTGATAAGAGAATCATGTTGGTCACAATAAGCTGACTAGAGACTCATCTGTATTAGATGCGGAGACATTATTATTGTATGACTTAAACAAACCATGGATTATGATATTCTCGTATAGGTTTTATGATGATGTTGCAAGCCGTAAGATTAACAAAAAATAATATGGCACTTTTTTTCGTACAAAATGTCGAGTTGATAAAAGAAATCTAAAAATCACATATCAATATTAAGGGAGAAGTTGGCATATAAGAAATTGTATAAACCTTTGTGTGTTAATTTGACACTGAAAAAAATACGAAATTTATTAGTGGAAGGTTTTGCAATATTTGTACAATTTAATGATAATTGAATATAACTCTTCTAACATTTGAAATAGATTAAAGAACTCAACCAAACTTGTGTTTTTTTTTTAAAGTTCAATTTTGGCAAAAATATTTTTTATAGTATGTCTTCCAAACAAAATTTGAAGAATGGGTATAACATTATGTTTGGCAAAAATATTTTTTTATAGTGTCTTCCAAACAAAATTTG